>CM062292.1:386023684-386606062 GCA_031216915.1 Pictodentalium vernedei
AGGGCAGCCGGACGGAGTCACTGCCGGAACAGAAAGCCTGCATAACTATAGTTGCAACTGTTTAGTGGACGACATTCTGAGCAACAGATAACGGACCTAAACAATGCAGGTCTCCAGAAATGGACTCAATATTTCTGAGATAAAAATTAGTAAATGTGGATGGCTGAGACCAATAAGCAGCCTTCATTAAATCTGTAATAGCAACACTATTAGCATAAGCCCAGGAAGTAGAAAGAGCTCTTACTTCATGAGCAGAAATCTTAAGCACAGACTGCTGAGAAGAAGATAAATCTTCATACGCAGTACGGATAGTTAACTGAATCCATCTAGCAATAGAATGGACTGAAATGTCCTTTCTATTAGGCATCAAAGACAGAAAGAAACGTTTCCGTCCCTTTCTGATGAACTGAGATCTCTGTTTATAGATACGTAGTGCTCTAACAGGACAGAGTAAAGGCCTACGCCCGTCTGAAGACGGAAGAGCCTTAATAACAATAGGTTCCGGATATTTATTAGGAGCCTGATTCTTAGCTAAAAAACCGACGTTAGTAGTGAAGGTGATAGTGTTCCCAACACTACGATAATGAGAATCATCCAGCGATAGTGCATGAAGCTCACTGACTCTTCTGGCAGAAGAGAAAGCTAAGAGAAAAGCTGTCTTATAAGATAAGAATTTGAAATCTACTGTCCCAAGAGGTTCAAATGGCTTTTCCTTCAATTTAAGGAGAACCCAAGCTAAATTCCACTTAGGAATTAATCTAAGAGTTCTGGGTCTATTTATCGAAAAGTTTCTAACCAATTTCGATAAAGAGACATTAGATCCAATTTGTAAACTATCATGATGTGCATAGGTATCAGATAACATAGATCTATAACCCTTTATAGTAACCGGTTGCAGTTTGATTTCGTCAAACAAGTATACTAGAAAGTTAGCAATGTCTGGTATAGAGGGATCAAATATATCAACAAAATGATCCCTACACCAACGACGGAAAACCTTCCACTTAGCCGCATAGTTTAGCGAAGAGGAGGTCCTCCTACAGTTAGAAATCGCGTCCACTGCTCGTCCTGTAAAGTGCTTGCCATGCAAGAAGGACCGCACAACGGAAAAACGTGAAGGTTGAGACCTTGCGGGTTGTGATGCAGTTGGCGCGATTTCCCCTGCCAAAGAAGATCCTCTCGTGGAGGGAGCTTCCGCGGTAGGTCCCACAACAGACACCTGAGTAGATTTATCCACGGTCTCTGTGGCGACAGAGATGCTACCAACAGAATCTTGCATTGAGATTGTTTTATCTTTAGCAATACTTGTTGAATTAACGGCGCTGGAGGATACGCATATCCTATCATTCCGTCCCAAGGGATCGATAGAGCGTCTACAGCAAATGCTCTTGGATCCGGACACGGGGACACATACGTCTGCAACTGATTGTTGAGATGTGTCGCAAATAAGTCTATCATTGGCCGTTCCCATTGGTAGCAAATCTGATTGAATACTTGTTTGTTGAGAGTCCACTCCGACGGCAACAAGCGACCCTTTCGAGAAAGGGAGTCTGCTAGCACATTCAGACGACCCGGTATGTGACGGACCGAAAGAAGAACGTGATGTTCCAACGCAAACAGAAGGATTCTTTCCGTTAGATTGAACAACGGAACTGAATGAGTGCCTCCCTGATTCCGTATATACGCCACTACTGTCGTATTGTCGGATAGGATTTGGACATGAGCATCGTGAATACTGTCCATCCAGTGACGTAACGCAAGCCAAATTGACATCATTTCCTTGATGTTTATGTGCTTGCACAGGAATTGCGGATCCCAAAGACCCTGGCATCTCGAATCCGTTGGGATTAATGATGCACCCCAACCTGTTTGACTGGCATCCGTCATAATGGTAAAACTCGGATCCGGCAACTGCAGCGGAACTCCTTGAGTTAACCACTGAATGTTTGCCCAAGTCTGAATCTCTTGTTTCACTTGATCTGACAAGAGAACGTCTACATCGAGCGAATGAATTTTCACACTCCAATTCTGAGTCAAGAAAATTTGAAGAGGCCGTGTGCGTAGCCGTCCCATCGGAATGAGATCCGCAGCGGCTCCGCACAGACCTATCAGTCTCATAAATTCTCTCGCTGTGACTTTGTCTGTATTTAGACAATAGCGAGCGTAACAACTGACTAATTTCGCTCTGGTTAACGGCAGACGAACGAGATTGTTGTGCGTCTCGAAGCTCATTCCCAGATGAGTGAATGACTTGGACGGCACCAGATCCGACTTCTCCTCGTTTACTATGAAACCGAGACGTCGGAGCAATAGAAGAAGATTCTGAACATCGTTCTGAAGCGTTAACTCGTTGCCGTACCTCTGAAGAATGTCGTCCAGGTAGGCCGACGTTACCGCAGACGAATGAGCTCGGAAGTAAATCATTACCGAGTTCATTACTCGAGTGAAAGCCCAGGGTGCTAGATTCAATCCGAAGCACATGGCCCGGAACTGATACACCACTCCTAGGACTGCGAAGCGTAGATACTTTCGGAATGTCGGATGTACCATGACGTGAAAGTACGCATCTTTGAGATCTATGCTCGTTGCATAATCGTTCACCCGAATACTCGCTCTGACCGATCGAATCGTCTCCATATAAAACTTCGGAGCGATGATCAGCTTGTTTATCCAGCTCAAATCTATGACTGGACGGAACGAGCCGTCTGGTTTCGGAACCAGAAACAGATGGCTGTAGAATCCCAGCGATTCCTGGTTTTCTACGACCTCTACCGCGTTCTTCATTAAAAGAGACTGCACCTCTGATAGCAGAGCGTCTCTTTTCTGAGGGTTTGACGGAAGATGAGTCCACTTTGGACTTCGAGTTAATGGAGGCTTTCGTTTGAAGGATATCTTTAGACCTTCCGAAGTCACTCCTCTCACCCAAGGGTCGTCCGTAATCGACGCCCACTCTTGAGAAAAACTCGACAACCTTCCGCCAACCGGAACGCGATAGAGGTTTGAGCCATCACCTCCTGGATCTGCGAGGCCTGCGGTAGGAGAAACCACGTCTTCCACGACCCGCACCTCGCCTCGTCAACCTCGGGGCGTCCGACCGATTGTCCCGGCCTGAAGGACGTCCCGAACGAGAGTCGCTATCCTGACGGTCTCTCGAATAAGAGCTAGAGGACGCACCGGAACCTCTATAGGAACCTCTCTTGGGCGGATAAGACCCAGAAGTGCCCGCCTTATTCGTGTCTGCTGAATCCGACCTTTTAGGAGCGGATCTAAACAACAGAGAATCACTAGCTTTCTTTTTAATATTATCATAAATAGCGGAAAGCTTGCCGTCAAAGAGAAGATCTCCTGAGACCGAAGCGACTCTAAGAGAGTTCTTCACCTTAGAATCCACTAGTGTGGATGTAGACAGGGCTGCGTCACGTCTAACCAACTCCAGATTAGCCACTGAAAGGGCGGAGTTACACGTGGAATAAGCTACTGCCCTTGAAAGAAGTCTTAAGGAGGATTGTATATCCTGAAACTCTTCCCCTTGAAGACGCAGTGATAACGCCTTCGTAAGGTGATCTGCGTAAGATAAGGCATCTAAATTGGCTCTGTTAGACGCAATAGCTGTTTCCAACACTGCGGTTGGAATAGAAGCTGACGACGGTAATGATAGCTCTAAGTCTTCCGCCTCGTCGTCCATACGCAGAGGAACTCTCGGTATACCCTGACCTGCCGTGTCGAATTTATTCCTTGCATTAATGAAAGGCAGGTTGAGAGTATTTGCGGACAAGAAGCCTGCTTTCCCTGTCCTGGAAGCAAGTTTAAAAATAGCGTCATTCAATAATTCAAATGTTCTTGCAACATTATTGGACTGCGACGGAAACTCGGGAGCGATGTCCCTGAACCGCTCGAAAAAATCAGAGTCCAATGACGCTATAATTCTCCTGTCCGGAAGCGCAGCAGTCTGGCCCGACGGAACAACTTGAGGAAGAAAGTGCCGGATGAAGTCTACGGCAGCTTTGTGTTGTTCCGAAAGGGATAGCTCCAATTCATCCGTATCCCTTTCACCATCCGGTCAGACCTCCCGATGTTCCCGGTCGTCCGCCCCCGATGCTTCGGCGGAGCGTACCGACCCAGCGCCGTCGGATAATTCTCGATCCGACACCGTCTCTGTCGGCTGCTGGGATGCTGCGATAAGCTGTGCTATCTGCACTAGAATGTCCGACGTCGAGACCTGCGGAGGAGCGGTCTTTCGCTGCTTTGCCGAGGGCAGCTCCGCATCGGATGGCTCCCGCATACTTTTCCTATGCGAACGTCCGGAGTCCATCGGTCTCGAGTCCCTGGCTGCCGGATGGTGTGACCTGGTCGCCGAATAATCCTTCCTCGGCGAAGCTGGCAAGATATCGGAGGTCACGCAGCCAAGGTGCGGTCGTGTGCGCCGGCGAGAAGAGGAAGCCTTAACAGTCTCTGCGGACTGCTTATACAACGGAGCGTCCCGAGCGACGGACGTATGCTCCGCTAAAGACACATTTTGTACCACAACATCTGGTCCCAGATGTTGTTGTACGAGAGAGGGGCCTCTCTCGCTCGCGGCCCGGCTGGACCTAGACGAGCTTGGAACCGGACTAAAAGGCTTCCTCCGTTCTCGTTCACTATCCGCCGTCACTGGGTGTGCATCTATTATTTTTATAGTGCTCGCATCACCCAAAATTTCCTCTTGGACCGCCTCGGACGAACCCGGCTGCCGAACCATTCGGTGAATGGACGCTACACCGGGCGAGCTAGCGGACGACATTTGTCTAATCTCCATGAGCACTTTTGCCGCTAGCTCTGTATTTAATTGTGACGACGGACGCACACTTGAAGAAGATAACATGGAAACATCACCCTGTTCTGGTTCCTCTGAAATAGAAACTGAGAGAGTAGAGTGACCTTGTGGAGAAAGAGCCGGCATCGCTCTTTCTCCAGAAACAACATATCGTGACACACGTTTCCAATGTTTCTCATCCCAATGTTCACATACAGGACAGGGATTAATGCGAGAACACTGACTACAATTTATGCAATAATCATGAAAGTCAGAGGAAGATTTCTTCCTATTACAATTTGAACAAGTTCCTTTCATTGTGAAGGAACAACAATAAGTCCTAGTTACTCGCAAAAACCCCTGACACAAAGATACATAATAACATGATCCATTAATAAATGAAAAAACAATTGCAAAACAAAATAATTTTGAAAAAATATTTTTTCAGAGAAGCCCAAGTTGCTGAAAAGTAACGTTGAGCCCCGATGGATCCGATGGCAAAGTGTGGTCAAAAATTTTAAAATTATATAAAATAATTAATGAGACACTTTCGGATAATATAAATGTATCTTATAATGAGATAAACTACCTCAAAGGCAAACAGCCCCCCTCAAAAAAGGCTGTTGCCAATGAAAACAAACAGTGTAAACACAGAAGAAAACATGACTCCAGGCACTGAAAAAACTGGCCCGGAATCAGTCCTCAATTACACTCTATCTGATGCAAAACAGAGACTCCCAGGAGAGAATCTGCAGAACATCAGATGGAAGATGCAGAACACAAACGTTATACACCCATGGGTGAAAACGTAACTATGGGGAAAATAACAGAAAACATTCTGTAACCAAGCAACTCTCCCAGGGAAATTTTAGAAATGAAACTTCTCAAAAATATGCCAAAAGCATGGGAGAATTGCAAGGGGGGACTTTAGAAGGTTAGGGGAGAGGAAACACTGAATAAGCAGTGCAACAATTAGCAAGAATGACAACAAGAGGCGTTTGCCTCGAAAATAGGCAACTTAACATAATTTTAACAAAAAATTTTAAGTACAGCCCTGATTATTTTTTGCCACTTCTTTTTTCCTCTCCTCCTTCTATCCTCCTTAGAATCACATTTTCTCCAAGAATTACGTGTCTGGCATCCTTTAAACTGAGATTTACAAGCACAAAGATCAGTGAGATGTTGACTGATGAAGGGCCAAACAGAGAATGATATTTGGCGCCAATTTCGGGACGACTGCGTCACTGCGCATGCGCAGTAGAGTCGTACTATGGAGGTCCTTTAGGACATGATTTCTTTTTGTTTTGGATGCAAATTTTGGGGATTGGGGGGCAAAATTTGTGTTTGGCCCTGGTTTTTGTGGAGTTAGCACCAGCTAAGTCTGGGTCATTGGTACAGTATAAAAATATAGGTAACTTAACATAATTTCATTAAAAATTTTTAAGTCACAGCCCTGATAATATTCTGTCACACATTATTCCTCTCCTCCTTCTCTATCCTCCTTAGAATCACCATTTCACTAATATTTATGTGTCTGGCATCATTTAAACTGAGATTTACAAGCACAAAGATCAGTCAGATGTTAACTGATGAAGGGCCAAACTTAGAATGATTAATGGCGCCAATTTCGGAACGTCCTTGACACTGCGCATGCGCAGTAGAGGTGAAGTGTGGAGGGCCATTCAGGACATGTTTTCTTTGGTTTTAGATGCAAATTTTGGGGATTGGGGGGCAAAATTTGTGTTTGGCCCTATATTTTAAGAGTTAGCACCAGCTATGTCTGGGTCATTGGTACAGTATAAAAATATTCCTTATTTTGAACTAAGTTACAATTTGAGCTTCCACAGTGAGCCCAAATATTGACCTAGAGACATGGCTTGAACAAACTTGAATCTTACCCCACTAAGGATGCTGCATACCAAATATCAAAAGCATTCTGACTGCTGGATCTGAAGAAGAAGATTTTTAAAGAAAATTCCTCATTTTGAACTAAGTTATCATTCGAGCTTCCACAGTGAGCCCAAATATGAACCTGGGACTTGGCTTGAACAAACTTGAATCTCACCCCCTAAGGATATTGCATGCCAAATATCAAAACATTCCGACTGCTGAATCAGAAGAAGATTTTTAAAGAAAAATTCCTCATATTGAACTAAGTTATAGTTCAGGCTTCCACAAGGAGCCCAAATATGAACCCAGGGACTTGGCTTTAACAAACTTGAATCTCTCCCCCCCCCCCCCCCCCCCCCCCCCACCCCTAAGGATGCTGCACACCAAATATCAAAACATTCCGACTGCTGGATCTGAAGAAGATTTTTTAAGAAAATTCTCTAATGGAGCAATTCTTGAATTCGTACTCTTTTCGCGTCAGGTGTAATAATCCAGTTTGCCCCGACTGTAGGTCCTAGCTCTGTAATCTCATCCTTACCTATTAACTACCACTAAATTGTTTCATTTTCTAAAAACGATGAAAAATTATTTTTATTTATATGGAAAGAACCATTTTAAAAATTAATCCATTCATTTTTCTCTTCATTAATAAAGCCGTTGTCAGGATTGTCTCACATTTTACATCTTTGTTTTTATTGGGAATGGCAGGAAGACAGCCCCAGTGGCTATGCCATCTCCCTGCAGTGCAACCTTGTATTTGAAATAATTGTATGTTGTTGTATTTAGTTTGTATTTGTATACATGTTGTATTACAAAATAAAATCATTCATTCATTCATTTTGAACTAAGTTACAATTTGAGCTTCCACAGTGAGCCCAAATATGGACCTAGGGACATGGCTTAAACAAACTTGAATCTCACCCCCTAAGGATGCTGCATACCAAATATCAAAACATTCTGACTGCTGGATCTGAAGAAGAAGATTTTTAAAGAAAATTCCTCAGTTTGAACTAAGTTATAATTCGGGCTCCCACAGTGAGCCCAAATATGAACCCAGGGACTTGGCTTGAACAAACTTGAATCTCACCCCCCTAAGCATCCTGCATACCCAATATCAAAAGATTCTGCCAGCTGGATCTTGAGAAGAAGATTTTTAAAGAAATTTGCCTGAAATGCACTAAGTTCAAATTCGGGCTCTTATACTGAGCCCAAATATGAACCCAGGAGGCCAATTTGTAAAAACTTGAATCAGATCCACCCCACAATGTTGCATACCAAATATCAGAAGATTCTGCCTGCTGGATCTGGAGAAGAAGATTTTTTAAGAAATTTGCCTGAAATGCACTAAGTTCAAATTCGGGCTTCTATAGTGAGCCTAAATATGAATCCAGGGGGCCAATTTGAACAAACTTGAATCTGACCCCCCTAGAGATGATGTATACCAAATAGGAAAGAAGTCTGCCTGGCGGATCTGAAGAAGAAGATTTTTTTGAATTTTGGAAAGAAATTCATGGGTGCTATCAGATTTATGCCCCTTGTGGCGCCCCCTGTGGGTGTGGCAAGTTTATTTGTACAAGTTTGAATTGACATATGATGGGGAACATGCACACCAAATTTGGTTCAATTTGATCCAGTAGTTTGTGAGGAGTAGTCGATAACGTAAAGTTCATGACGGACAAAAAGTGATAAGTTAAGCTCCCTTCGGTGAGCTAAAAATCGCCAATTAATTTTCATTATTTTATATTTATTCAATAGCATTTTTACTCACATATAAGTTTTTCATATCAGTCACCTGACATCGTACAGTATAGAATTCTTCAACAGTTCTGCTGACATGAGGACAATCCTGGAAGAGAAAACAAAGAATTTGTACACCTTTGGAAGAAAAGAATCCATCACTTTCAATGGAAATTTCCAAGCACTTCACAGAATCTATGCCTACATTTATTTTACTCAACTGTGGTAATTGTATGCAAATATGTCAACAATTACTATATATGTATCCCAAATCAATACTTGTGTAATACAAGAGGCCCCAGACACTCACCTGAGAAAGTTAATTAAAGAAGGTATAAAGGCAACATTCAGCACCTATGATCAGTCAACACTATGGAGGAAGGAAGTCATGTAATTATTAATAACTTTGAAGTCCATGTCAGATGCTGTCAGATTGAATCTGATCCTCCTATTGATGCCAAAAAACAAATTTCTAAAGATTCTCATCAGTGAATCTTAAGAAGAAGAATTTTAAAGAATTTTCCTGATATTGCTCCAATTTAAAATTCAGGTTCCCATAGGATGTCCAAATATGAACCTAGGGACTAAATTTGAACAAACTTGAATTTGCCCTCCCAAAGAATGCTGTGTACCAAATATCAAAAGATTCTGACTGGCAGTTTTGAAGATGTAGATTTTTAATGAATATTAATCATAATGCTCCAAGTTAAAATTTGGGTTCCCATAGGATGCCCAAATAAGAAGCCATGGATTTGATTCAAACAAGCTTGCATCTAACACCCCTAAGGATGCGGTACCAAATATAAAAAGAATTCCGACTGGTGGGTCTGGAGAAGGAAGATTTAAAAATTTTCCTCATATTGCATTAAAAAAAAGTAGCCTAAATAAGAACCCAGGAGCATATTTTGAACAAATCTAAATCTGAACGCCCCCCCCCCCCTCCCCTGCCCCAGATGCAGCATATCAAATATGAAAAAAAAGAATTCTGACTGATGGATAGGATGAAGAAATTTTTAAAGATTTTTCCTCACATTGTACTAAGTTAAAAATTTGGGCTCCCATAAGGTGGTCAAATTGTAACCCAGGGACTTGATTTGAATAAATTCTAATCTCAGTCCCCCCTTCCAGGAAGTGTTGTATACCAGATATGAAAAATTATGACTGGCAGTTCTGACAAAGACGACAGTAAAGACGATTCCTCATATTGCACGAAGTTAAAATCTGGGTTCCCACAGGAAACCCAAATATAAGGCCACAGACTTGATTGAACAAACTTGAATGTGACCCTCCTAAGGATGGTGCATATCAAAAAAAAAAAAGAAATTCTTCATATTGCACAAAGTTAGAATCTGGCCTAACCAAGGCTGTTTTCTACCAATTATGAAAGGTTCTGCTGATGGGTGGTTCTGGAGAAGATTTTTTTAATTTACAAAAAGAAGATTTGGGGGTGCTAACAGTTATGTTCACTTGTACCCCATTTTATCTTTATTTGAACACACATGAATTGATATATAATAAGGAACATGCAAACCAAACTTGGTTCAATTCGGACCAGTAGTTTTTGAGAAGTCGATAACATAAAATTCATACTGAATGACAGATGGCAAGTGATTAGTTAAGTTCCCTTTGGTGAGCTAATAACCAGGCTACAGTTTTTCTCACCATTTGACTCCACTAAAGAACTCATGACTCCTCTCACAATTTGTAAGTACTGCAATCCTCTCTTGAAGCCCCCCAAAACATCAACCTGTTTTGACAGTTAATTTCATTTTTCCTTTTCCAGTACTTTCAAGGAAGTGGAATTTGTATCAAGTTGCAAGCACTTTTTTTATATCTGGGCATTATAGCATAAATCTACATGTTTTATCATTTGCTGATCACTTATGATGAAACTGTTTTTCGAAACTCATCTAAGCATCCCTTTAACCCTTTACCTAACCTGAAAAGCAGACGACACTTGCAAAAATAATTCTTGAATAACTAATTTTTTTCATTTTTTGTCTCAAAAACATAGGTTATGACCCCTCGTTGGAACGAGCTCGACGAGCTCGTTCCAACGAGGGGTCATAACCTATGTTTTTGAGACAAAAAATGAAAAAAATAATGAAAATTAATTGGCGATCTTTTAGAATAGCGCTGGCCGGTTTTGGCTGTTACGTTAGGTAAAGGATTAACCATTTACCCTATGTACACAATATCAAAATATGTTATCTTAAAATTTTTCCAAATTTAAAAAAAAATTCAACAAAGCCATATCATGCAACTCCTCAATACAACAAGCTCAACGAGCATGTTCCAATGAGAGGTCACACAGATTTGTTGATTTATTTTTAAAAGAATTTCTTTACAAATGCTCAATTTGTAAATTACGCAGGCATGTTCTGCTGATTTGTTAGGTAAAGGGTTGATATATAATTGTATAGGCACTATACTGAAATTGTTATCGGATATCAAGTTCCAACTGCTAAACTTGTGCCGAGCACTTGTGTTGAAATGGCTGAGCCAAAATCACATCACGGCAACCGATAATTAACTACAAAAATTATAAACTTCATTTCGCAAAAATTTCCAAGGGCAAAAATATGCTTTGCAAAAAAGCCTATGTGTAATTATCTCTTATGCAAAAATCTTAACTTGAGCCTTCACAAAACCCCTAAGAGTTGAAACAAATACAGCTTTGACCAAAATTAGTCACGCAGTTAATGGAACATGTTTTCATCACATTATTATGCTACTGAAGTTGTTCAACTTACCAATGAAACCACATTGTTGGAGATTATTCCACCAAACTGTGTTTTTACCAGTTTTTTCTAAAATAAAAAAATCAGTTACTGTTAGTGATTATCAACAATGATTTCATAAAACATCACCCAAATTCCTTGTAATATATCTTGAATTGTTTAATTATTTATTCTTTCTTCCAGAACACAAGAATAAAATCTCACTGAAATGTACTCAATGAGTTCATTCGAACGAAAGCATGCAGAACAAAACAATGTTTTTTCAACCCTCTGCCCAACACTACAAGACAACACTTTCCACCCAAATTTTGCAAATACTCATTTTTTCCCTCAAAAACATTGCTTATCACCCACCACTGAAATGATCTAAATTAGCTCATTCAAAAGGAAGTGGGAGTAAAATGCTATGTTTTGGAAGCAAAACTAATAAAAAAAAAATACTTAAATTTGAATAGTGATTTTTATGAACAGTGTTGGCCCAATACGACAGTTCTGTTGGATAAATTGTTAACTCATAAGGCCCTGGAGATTTTTATACATTTTTGTTTTACTTTCACAGTCTATATCCTGTGGCACAGCAGTTGTTTTTAGGAATGCCATAGGCAGCCAAGCCAAAAACAACTACCAAGGTACTTAGAATGTAACTTTAGAATTAACCCAGAAACTGCATGTTGGAGCACCTACTCTGTTGCAGCAAAAAGTGATCCAAGTCGGAATTAGGCTCTTAATGGTCAACAAATGAACTTTTGCTATTTCGCCTGTAAAAGGTTACTAGTTTTGGAAAATCGAAGTGAACAGTAATGAAGAAATATTTGTTTACTACATTAAATTTCTATTTGTTGCAGTATGTAAAGTGCGACAGGAACTTTGCCACCAAGAGAATGGATATCAGCCCATACTCTTACCTTGTATTCCAATATCAAACTGGAGTCTCAACAAGCAAATGTGGAGTTGACTCCGAAGACTATTTGATGGTTCAACAAATGGAAATTTCAGGCCAGTATAAACTGGAAATAAAGGTGACCAAAACAAAATCACCTTCTATTTTTCAAGGCATACATTTTCTGATTTTTTGAGCAAGAGAATGTTTAGTAATACTGATATGTTTACAGTGTTGGTGTGAAGGCTGAGATGAGTGATCTACAAAACTGCTGCTTATTTCATAGAATTCTTTGATTAAGCTGATCCACTGATGTGAAGTACAGTGGAACCCTGTTATCACAGAACTTCAACACCAAAGTCAAAAGACAAAACGTAAAGATGAAGTACAGGAGACTGGAATTGACAACCCTTGCATGTTTTTATTGTATTTCAAGCATGTTGAAGTCATCACGTCATCCAGATGCAAAACAACCAGTGAGATGTGTTCTTACATGATGTTCCCACACTTGATGTTTGCTTGTTGAGTACTCAAGTTTATGCAGATACTGAAGTCTAGCAAGCAAGTGTATAGACATACCATAACAGCAGGTTAACCCTTTACGTAACGAATTACCTGCATCCGCCTGCATAATATGCAATTTGAGCAGTTGAAAAAATTTAATTTTTCAAAATATTTCAACAAAACCATATCATGTGACCCCTCATTGGAACGAGCTCAATGAGCTCGTTCCAATGAGGGGGGTCACATGATATGGTTTTGTTGAAATTTTTTGAAAAAATTAAAATGAAAGTGTCAATGACACTGTAGCTCAACTTGACAAACTTGAACTTGGTAAGTTAAAAATGAAATGGCAAAATTGAAGATCACTGGTACCAATGTTATTTGATGAAATTTCAACATAACAGCATTGTGTGTGCACAACGTCAGAGTAATCCATGCACTTTTAAATGTAAACTGTAAGACTGGCTAAAGGAAGAATGTTGATACACAAATGCAGTATGTTCAGAGGTTATTGTAAATGGCAACTTTTTTCACAGAAATGAATGCTAATCAATAGCAATTATCTAAAGGTCTCGCCTAAAACAATCCTATGATAAATGTGGCCTGTAGGCCATGTCAAAGAATGTTGATGCACAAATGCAATAAATTCAAAGATTGTTGCTAACAGCAACAGTTTTTGATGGAAATGAAAAGAAAATCAATAGCTCCTATCTTTGTCACCCTGCATAAGCATACAAAGTTTTAAAACAACCTGATAATGAATGTGCCCTCTGAGGCATGCCAAAGGAAGATGTTAATGCACAAATGCACTAAGTAGAAGGTCATTGCTTGTGGCAATGGTTTTTGGAAAGTTTTTTTATGGAAATTCATAAATATACCCTGCAGAGAGTGCAAAAGGGATAAGTTGATGCACAAATGCAGTAAGTTCAAAGGCTGGTGGTAACGACAATAATTTTTTATGAAAATGAAAAAAGCAATAGCTCACATCTAGAGGTCACCCCCAACACACATACCCAGTTTCAAAGTGATCCGATCATAAATGTGCCCTGAAGGGGGTGTTAAAGGGAAATATTGAGGTCTGACTAATAAACTAAGTTGAAAGGTCAGCGGGAACATTTTCTGACAGAAATGGAAGAAAATCGACAGTTCCCATTGAAATGTCACCCCACACAAGCACACCAAGTCTGCAAGCGATCCAATCATAAATGTGCCCTACAGGGTGTGTCAAAGGGAAATACTGATGCTTAACTGCACAAAGTTTTTACTAAGTTCATCGAAGGTCATTGCCAGTGGCAACATTTTTTGACGGAAATCGATAGCTTCCACCTAGAGGTAACCCCAAACAAGTATACAAAGTTTCAAACCGATCTGATTATAAATGTGCCCTGTAGGGGATGCCAAAGGAATATATTGATGCCTGACTAAACTAAGTTCAAAGATCGTTGCCAGCGGCAACATTTTTTGAAGGACGGAAATGGAAGAAAATCGATTGCTCCCATCTAGAGAACTCCCCAAACAAGCATGCCAGGTTTCAAAGCAATCCAATCACAAATGTGCCCTGTAGGGTGTGCCAAAGGGAAATATTGAGGTCTGACTAAACTAAGTTCTAAGAACGTTGGCCGTGGCAACATTTTTTGACGGAAATGGAAGAAAATCAACAGCTTCCATCTAGAGGTCTTCCCAAACAAGCATGCCAGGTTTCGAAGCAATCCGTTCATAAATGTGCCCTGTAGGGTGTGCCAAAGGGAAATATTGAGGTCTGACTGAACTAAGTTCTAAGAACGTTGGCCGTGGCAACATTTTTTCACGGAAATGGAAGAAAATCGATAGCTCCCATCTGGAGGTCACCCCAAACAAACATGCCAGGTTTCAAAGCAATCCGATCGTAAATGTGCCCTGTAGGGTGTGCCAAAGGGAAATATTGAGGTCTGACTAAACTAAGTTCTAAGAACATTGGCCGTGGCAACATTTTTCGCTGGAAATGGAAGAAAATCAATAGCTCCCATCTAGAGGTCACTCCTAACAAGCATGCAAGGTTTCAAAGCAATCCAATCATAAATGTGCCCTGTAGGGTGTGCCAAAGGGAAATATTGAGGTCTGACAAAACTAAGTTCTAAGAACGTTGGCCGCGGCAACACTTTTTTACGGAAATTGAAGAAAATCGATAGCTCCCATCTAGAGGTCACCCCAAACAAGCATACCAAGTTTCAAAGCGATCTGATCATAAATACGACTTGTGGGGTGTGCCAAAGGAAACTGTGGACATACATACTAATGCACTTACGTACTAAGGTATGTATGTACGCTGAGGGACGAGAAGTGATGGCAATAGCTCAGCTTGGCTTTGTCAAGTTGAGCTAAAAATGATATTTAAAATAATAAATTTTGATATTGTCTGCGTTGGATAACGGGTTAAATCGTAATGGAAGAATGTCACAGAATGATTTGTCATTAACTGGAATGATGAGCAATCTTGGCATACAAACAGTTAACAATGATGTAGAAATACTAAATTTTTAAGGAGAAATTTTTTTTCTATTTTCCATAATGCAACTAGAAATTTAACCAATTCAATCTTGTTTGACACAACCCATGGGTTGTGTCAAACAAGACTGAATTGGTCAAATTCCTAGTTGCATTATGGGAGATGATTGCTACTTGATATTTCAGTTTTTTGACATCAACGTGCAGAGGATTGAACTAACTACAATTCTAAATCCAAAGAATGCAACTATTTTGAAGTAATTCTGATAATTCTTACCATTGCAGGTGACATCTCTTCCATTTTAGTTATCAGATCAGTAAAGAATTCTGTCATGTCTTTCTGTTCTCCTGTATTCAGAGGTTGCTTATCCATTGTGTAGGCTTTGCAAAAACTTTTGGGATTATATGCTTTTCTTTCACTTTCCTGAAAATCAATATTAGGGGAAGCTGTGACAAATCCATCGGCATTGAAAAAAATTAGTGAAAATATGAAAAAACTGCCAATAGGATCACTGATCCAATGTCGAGTTGTGACAGTGCAAAAGTGGGCTTAATCATTATCAACTTATCATCCGGAAATCTATTGTTTATAATTTACTATGTGAAGGGTCACTGTGACCTTGACCTTTGGCCTAGTGATTCCAAAATAAATGAGGCTCTTTCTTGCACCAATGCCAACCTACCTATGAAGTTTCATGAACGTGGGTGGAACCACATTCAAATTATTATCTGGAAACCAACTGTTTACGATTTATGTTCAAGGTTACTGTGACCTTGACCTTTGACCTAGCGAGTCCAATATAAATAGGGGTCTTCCAAACACCTAGGCCAACCTACCTATGAAGTTTCATGAATGTGGGTCAAACCACTATCAAGTTATCATCCAAAAACCAATTGTTTACGATTTACTATGTTGAAGGTCACTGTAACCTTTCACCTAGCGAGTTGAAAATAAATATGGTTCTTCTTCTCACTGATGCCAACCTGCCTATGAAGTTTCATGAACGTGGTTCAAACTATTATCAAGTTATCATCTGGAAACCAATTGTTTTAATTTACTATGTTCAGGATCACTGTGACCTTGACCTTTGACCTAGGTCCAAAATAAATAGGGTTCTTCCTCTCATGAAGGCCAACCTACATATGAAGTTTCATGAATGTAGGTTGAACCATAGTCAAGTTATCATCCGGAAACCAATTGTTTACAATTTACTATGTTCAAGGTCACTGTGACCTTGACCTTTGACCAAGCAGGTCAAAAATAAATACGGTTCTTCCTCTCACTGATGCCAACCTACCTATGAAGTTTCATTAATGTGGATCGAACCATTATCAAGTTATTGTCCTGAAACCAAATGATTACAGACACCCGCCCACACGCCATTCACCAAACTATAAGTCGAGTTTGACTTCGTCACAACTTGACTAATAAAGTATATTCAATGTTTTTCCCTCATATTACATGGTAGGTTAATGCTTGTTTCTGGAAAAGTTTTACGAGATAAGTCAAATGAAAAATATAAAAAATTTAAGGTCCCATAAAGTAGACCTTCTGTTTCTCATGCCATTTTTTGTAAAATTGCATGCAGGTGTGTGGTTTTTTATTTTATTTTTTATTTTGGTAATTAATTCTTTGCCATCAACAGTTCATGTTCTTTCTTTGTTTTATGCTTTAGACCTCATAATCTACAGAATAGCATGGGTGGTGTTGTATTTCACCCCTCGAGTGCAAGAAGGCTTTGTAATGCTAAAGCACTGCAAAGTCTTGTTGCACTCAAGGGACAAACTTATCAATTTTATTACCTTGAGTAAAATATTTTTTTAAGTTTGCATTGTTTATAAAAAGACAGCATGCAGCAGCCAAAAGGACCATGCGGGAGGGCCTGAGAAAGAGATTTTTAACTGTTTTAGGCCTAAACAGAGTAATTCATACCTGAAAATAAGCAAACATTTTCTGCAACTCTGACAGTGTTCCTTCATGTTTAGCATCAACCTGAAACACATGTAAACTGACTGAATCATTTGATCAATAGAATATTATTCCCTGCCTCAAGGAAAAGGAAAACCTTTCACAATTTTCAAGATATTACTAAAGGAAAATCCAATGAACTTTGGCCTCTTGTCAAGTGTAATTGTGGAACAGACAATCAAGATTTGACCGGATGAGAAAAGTCACAATAAGAATAAAACATCAAATACAAGCTTTCATCAACTAAATCTTTCCAACAGTAGAGGTATAAATTCTTGGCAAAACATGTCTACTACGACTCATATATATATAGTCTCCCATAGGGGATAAAATAAATCAAAAAGACATGCCAATATCTTAAGCCTCCCATAGGGGATTAAATAAATCAAAAAAACATGCCAAAAGTTAAAAAATTTATAGTAATTTCTATATTTTTTATACTTAGCAATGACCCAGACATAGCTGGTGCTAACTCTTAAAATATAGGGCCAAACACAAATTTTGCCCCCCAATCCCCAAAATTTGCATCTAAAACCAAAGAAAACATGTCCTGAAAGGCCCTCCACACTTCGCCTCTACTGCGCATGCGCAGTGTCAAGGACGTTCCGAAATTGGCGCCATTAATCATTCTAATAACCAGTGCCTGGTAAGCGCTATGTACTCAGCGGGGAAGCAAGAGTTCCCAACTCCTGGGAGGGCCATCCCCGTCTGGGTCATTGGTAAGTATAAAAAATATAGAAATTACTATAAATTTTTTAACATTTTTATACTGTACCAATGACCCAGACATAGCTGAATAGTAAAAAGGCTGGAGGGCCAAGGACATAGAGCAAAATGGAATACGCTCAATAATATAAAATAGAGTCATCCCCTGTAGGGAAAAAGAAGTAATAGGCCTTACATGTATCTTTCTTATTTATGATAAATTAGAAAGATACAACACCTTCCAAAATTGAGCTTCATACATCCATGTACTCTATTAATATCCAAAATAATCCTTATACTAATAATTTTTAAAGTAAGCCAATAAATAAAGTAAGTCTAGAGAATAGAGACTCTTATACTCCTTAAAAGTGTCTGAGGATTGCATAATCATGTCCGTTGACATATGCAATATTCAAAAGCTATACTTTAAAAACTAAGACTTGAATGAATTTTTAAAACATAAACTTCTCACTAAACAACCATCCCAATAACAGCTCAGAATTACTAACTCCGGAGGAGGTATCCCCTTGTTTTCATAGTAAAACAGGTGACCCAAGGGAACACCCTCCCCCCCCCCCCCTTTTCTTGCCCTGGGTCAAATAGCCCAGAGCGAAGAGGGCAGCAGAACGGAGACACTGCCGAAACAGACAGCCTACCTAGCTATAGTAGCAACTGTTAAGTGAATGACATTCTGAGCAGTAGATAATAGACCTAACAATAGAGGCCTCCAGAAATGGACTCGATATTTCTGAGATAAAAATTCATGGATGTGGATGGCTGAGCGCAATGAGCAGCCTTCAAAAATCTATAATAGCGACACTATTAATGTAAGCCCAAGATGTAGAGGAACTCTTACTTCATGAGCCGAAATCTTAAGCACAACTGCTAAGTCAATGATATACCATAAGCAGTACCGATAGTTAATAGAATCCATTAACAATAGAATGGAGCGAAACGTCCTTCTACTAGGCATCAAAGACAGAAGAAGCTTACGCCCATAGTAATAAACAGATATCTGCTTATAAATACAAAAACTTTACCCAGAAAGAGTAAAGGCCTATGCCCGTACGAAGACGGAAGGACCTTAATAACAATAGGTTCCGGATATTAGGAGCCTAACTCTTATGCAAAAATCCAACCTAAATAGTAACGGAAGTAGTGATTCCGAAACTACGAAAGTGAAAATCATCCATCGATAGTGCATGAAACTCACTGACTCTATAGTAAAAGAGAAACCAACAGAATTACTGTCTAAAAGGTCAGAATTTGAAAACTACTGTTTCCAGAGGCTCAAATGATTACTTAGCTAAATAAGAACCGAAGTTAAAATCCATATAGGAATTTAATCTAAAGATTCTAAGTCTATATATCAAAAAGTTACTAACTGACTTAGATAAAGAGACATAAGACTCAATAGTAAACTATCGTAGAGTGCATAGGTATGAGGTAACATAAACCTATAACCTTACTAATAACAGGCTGCAGTAGATCTTGTGAAACAAGTATACTAAAAAATTGCAATGAGTAGTATGGAGGGATCAACAATATGAACATAATGATCCCTACATCTACGACGGAAGAGCCTCCACTTTAGCCGCATAGAATAGCGAAGAAGAGGATCTCCTATAGTAAGAAATCGCGTCCAAAGCTCGTCCAGTACAATGCTTACAATGCAATACGGACCACACAACGGAATACATGAAGGTTGCGACCTTGCGGGTTGTGATAAAGATGACACGATTTACCCAGTGAAAAAAGATCCTCACATTGAGGAAGATTTCACGTTAAGACCCACAGTAGACAAGAGAGTAAATTACCTATGATCTCTGTGAAGATAGAGATGCTATCAACAGAAATGTATAGTGGTTGTTTATCTTAGCAATACCTGCTGAAACAACAGCGCCGGAGGATACGCGTATCCTATCATTCCGTCCTATAGATCAATAGAGCGTTAACAACATTAGCTCAGAGATCTGGACAAGCCAACACATACGTCTGCAATTGATTAGCAAGCTGTGTCGTAAATAAATCATCATTGGGCGCTCCCATAGATAGCAAATCTGATTGAATACTTGTTTGTTGAGAGTCCATTCTGACAGCAACAAGCGACCAGTAAGTGAACGGGAGTCCGGTAAAACAATCAGACGACGCGGAATATGACGGACCAAAACAGAACTTAGTGTACTATAACCAACAGACGGATTCTTTCCATTAAATTGAATAACGGAAACGAAAGAGTGCCTCCCTGGTTCCGGAGATACGCCACTACTGTCGAATTAAAGGACAGGATTTGGGCATGCGTTTCTGAATAATGTTCATGCAATGACATAAAGCAAGCCTAAAAAACATTATTCCGCGGAAGAAAACTGATTGCTAAGAGACTGCGGAACCCAAAGACCCTGGCACTTCGAATCCGTAGGGATCAGTATTATATCCCAATCTGTTTGACTGGCAACCGCCATAACAGCCACACTCGGGTCCGGCAACTGCGGTGGCACTCTCTGAGTCAACCACCGAATGTTTGCCCCAGTCTGAATCTCTTGTAACACTAGATAGACAAGAGAACGTGTAAATCGAGCAAATCATGGATTGCCGAAAAGTTGCCGTCGAAGAGAAGCTCCTCCGAGAACGAAGCGACTCTGAGAGAGTTCTTAACCTTACTATCCACGCGTGTGGATGTAGCTAGGGCTGCGTCACGTCTAACCAACTCCAATCAGCCACTGAAGGGCGGAGTTATACGTGAACAAACTACTGCCCTCAAAAGAAATTACATTGAGAATAATATCCCGTAAATCTTTTCTTGAAGACGTAATGATAACGCCTCAGTAAGGCGGATTACGTATGATAAAGCGTCTAAGTTAAGTCTACTATACATCATGTCGTTTCCAACATTGAAATTGGAAAAGACATAAACGGCGAAAAAGAATATATGCAGTCTTTAACCACACCGTCTAGACGCATAAGAACTCTCGGTATGCCCTGCTCTGCCAAAATAAACTATTCGTATAAAAGATAAAATGGCAGAAATGAGCAACGCGGACAAGAAACTAAACTATCATGCTTGGTAGCAGGCTTGTATATATATATATATATATAGCGTCGAAAAATAAAACACATGTTGTAATGACAATATTGGACTGCGTCGGTAAGTCAGGGACAATGTCCCTGAACTGATCGAAAAATCCGAGTCCAATGACGCTATAAGTCTCTTATCCAACATCGCAGCAATGAAGTCCGAAATAACAATCACTGGAAGATAATGCCAGAAGATATGAAAGGCAGCTTCCGATACTACTAAAGGGAAAACTCGAAATCTTTCGAATCCCTTTCGCCATCCTGTCGGACCCTATAAAGCGTTCAGTCGTCCGTAGCTGATGCAACCATGGACCGCACCGACCCAGCGCCGTCGGATAATTCCTGATTCGACCGAGAAACTGTCAATTGCTGGGATGCTGCGAAACAACTGTGCTAACTCGGATAGCACGTCCGTCACTGAGGCCTGAGGAGAAGCGGTCTTACGATGCATTGCCGCTGGAAGCTCCGTGATCGTTACCCCGTGCATACTACCAATATGCGAGCGAACGGAGTGTATAGGCCTCATGTCCCTTGGCTACCGGATGGCGCGACCTATTCGCCGTGGAATCACTGAATGACGAAACTGATCGGATACTCGAGGTCACGTAGCCAATGTGCGGTCGTGTGCCCTGCTGTGAGGATGAGGAAGCATTAAGGACAGTCTCTCAGACTGTCAATATTACGGAGCGTCCCGACCGACGGACACATGCTCCGAACGTAAAATATCTGAACCACAACATGCGGTCCCCTATGTTGTTGGACGAGAGAGGGACCTCTCTCGCTCACAGCCCGGACGGACCTGGACAAACCAGGAACCGGACTAACAGGCTTCCTCCGATCTGTCCTCAATCTGCCGTCACTGGGTGAGTACTAAAGTAATTAAAGTGCTCGCATCACCCAAATCTCGTTCCTAGACCGCAACGGACGAACCCGGCAGCCGAACCATTCGATGAATGTACGCTACACCGGGTGAGCTAGCGAATGTCACTCCGTAGGCGATAGACATATTCCATGAGCACTTATTGCGACTAGCTCTTCATTAACTATGACGACAGAGGCACACTTATGAAAGACATCTCCATAACTCTGCAAACAAGAAACCAGAAATGCTTGGTTATAGCAAGCATAAAATAATAATATATATAGCGTCGTGCAATAATTCGAAAGTTTGTGTGACATTATTGGACTATGTCGGAACTGAGGGACGATGTCCCTGAACCGAACCAAAAATTTCTAAGTCTACCGACGCTATCAGTTTCTTATCCGGCATCGCAGCATTCTGGTCCGACAAAAGAAGCTGTAGAAGACCAAGTCAGATGACATACACAACAGCATATGTTGTTCCGAAAGGGAAAGCTCGAAATCCTCCAAATCCCTTTCGGTATCCCGTCGGACCGGATGAAACTTTCGGACGTCAGTACCCGCTTCCGCGGAGCGTCCCGCCCCAGCATCGTCGGATAAAATATATGCGACAGATTCAGTTGATGCTGGGATGCTGCGATAAACTGTGCTATTAAGGAAAGCACGTCCGTTCCCGAGGCCTGTGCAGTAGCGGTCTTACGATGCATTGCCGCCAGAAGCTCCGTGAACGTTGACTCCCGCAAACTTCCTATGCGAACGTCCGGAGTCTGCAGGCCTCGTGTCCCTGGCTACCGGATGGTGTGACCTGGTCGCCGAAGAATCCTTGATCAGCGAAGCTGGTAATATATCGGCGGTCACGCAGCCAAGGTGCGGTCGTGTGCGCTGACGAGAAGAGGAAGCCTTAGCAGTCTCCGCGGACTGCCTATACAACGGAGCGTCCCGAGCGACGGACGTATGCTCCGCTTGCGACACATTTTGTACCACAACATCTGGGGCCAGATGTTGTTGAACGAGAGAGGGGCCTCTCTCGCTTGCCGTCCGGATGGACCGGAACGAGCTATGAACCGGACTAAAAGGCTTCCTCCGTTCTCCCTCCGATCCGCCGTCACTGGGTGTGCATTAGGTTAATTTATAGTGCTCGCATCACCCCAAAATTCCTTCTAGACCGCAACGGACGAACCCGGCTGCCGAACCATTCGATGAATGGACGCTACATCGGGCGAGCTAGCGGACGTCAAAGGCCGTCGAACCTACTAGGGTCCTCTTAGGCAATTGGCGTATATACATGAGCACTTTTCCGCTAGCCCTTCATTAATTGTGACGACGGAGGCACACTGTTGGAAGACATCACAGATACATCACCCTAATCTTGATCGTCTGAAATAGAAATTGATAAAGTAGAGTGACCCTGCGGGGAAAGGACCGGAGTGTCCAAATCCCCAATAACATACCGTGACATACGCTTCCCATATTGTCATCGAAATCATACGATACAGAACAGGAGTTAATGCGAGTACACTGACCACATATAGAATGATTATAAAGTCAGAGGAAGACTTCCTCTTAATACAATTGATCAATATCCTTTCAATGTGAAACGAAAACAAGTCCTGGTACTCGCACTAACCCCTGGCAATCAAAATACATAATAATAATATGATCCATTAATATAGAAAAAATAATTGAAATCAAAATATTTTGAAAAAATATTTTTTCAGAACAGCCCAAGTTTCTGAAAAGTAACGCTGAGCCCCAATGGATCCCAAGCCTAAGTGTGGACAAAAATTTTAAAAATATTTTAAACAATTTATTCAACACTTACGAACAATAATAATGTATCTAGTTATGATTAAAATAACATCAAGATATTATTTTCCAGAAATCCCCCCTCACACAGAGGGCTGTTGTAAATGTAAACAATGAGTGTAAAAACACTAAAATAAGACTCCAGGCACCCAGGCCCGAAATCAGTTACCAAAAATACACTATCTGATGCAAAACAGAGACTTCCAGGGAAGCAACTGCAGAACATCAGATGGTAGATGCAGAACACAACGCCTAACCACCCGTAGGTGAAGACGTAAACATGGGGAAAAGAACAGAATTCATTCTGTTATTCAGCTAAAACTCCCAAGAAAATTTAGTAATAATAATTACAAAAACTATGCCAAAAGCATGGGAGAATAGCAAGGGCAAAGGACAGGGAGAGAGGAAAACACTTAAAAAACAGTGTAACTAAATAATCAGAATGACAACAAAATGGCTGCTGCCTCGAAAATAGGTAACTTAACATAATTTCATTAAAAAATTTTAAGTTACAGCCCTGATAATATTCTGTCACACATTTTTTTCCTCTCCTCCTTCTCTATCCTCCTTAGAATCACCATTTCACTAATATTTATGTGTCTGGCATCATTTAAACTGAGATTTATAAGCACAAAGATCAGTCAGATGTTAACTGATGAAGGTCCAAACTTAGAATGATTAATGGCGCCAATTTCGGAACGTCCTTGACACTGCGCATGCGCAGTAGGGGCGAAGTGTGGAGGGCCTTTCAGGACATGTTTTCTTTGGTTTTAGATGCAAATTTTGGGGATTGGGGGGCAAAATTTGTGTTTGGCCCTATATTTTAAGAGTTAGCACCAGCTATGTCTGGGTCATTGGTACAGTATAAAAATCTCATATTTTCAGTTCTTGCCTCTGAAACATTGCTAATAACCACCTATTGGAACCAGCACAATGAGGGAGGATCATTAGCTGTTTTAGAGACAAAAATTAAAAATGTTCTGTTATTCAAGAACAAAATTTGCAATTTGTTTTAGCGAACTTTTGATCAAAGAGACAGACTATGAAGTGACGTTTTGTAGACAACTCAACTCTTGCAACAACAATCTGCTTCTACAGTCTAACACCAAGACAGTCTTGGTGTTAGACTGCGGTAGCAGATTGTAGAAGCTAAATGGCTAGCCTTGTAAAAAGGCAGTAGTTTGAAAATAAACTGGTTTACCAAACAAATTTACTTTTCCAATACATGTCATTGAACTGACTTAAAATACACCACTCTGTGATATTAGGGATGAAGAGTAAAAAACTACTTCTTCAAGATGCATAAAGACAAGCATCCAATACACAGTATGTGGGTTTTTTCTGATTTCTCATGCACTCATCCAATATTCCAAATGAAAAGCAATAAAACTACAGATAAGCAATGTAATAATCCATTAATTATCACCATTGGTTGTGAGTAATGATAAATTTTTACAAGTGTTTTCCAATCAGTTGACAAAACTCCACTAGTGTTTTGTAAGATGTCGGTGCCTCTAAATTAGCTCCCTTAATGTGCATGAGTCATTCTCCTTAATCATCTTCCACGGCCTTTTTCTTTTAGGTGGATCGATTTGAAAATTGCCAATTGGAAGTCGAATGATGAAGAGCACAAAATACAGCGTCCAAATACCAATCCATCTTTTAGGTCTTTTTTCAACATGCTCAGTCCTGTAAAGCTAACAGTTTACACTCCTTACCTTAACATTCAGGGAATAAAGTTTCCACTCCTTACCTGAACATTCATGGAATCATATGGTATGCTGCAAAATATATGTCTTCCGTACTTGTACAGTCTATAATTATCTGCATTAGACACAGTCAGTGTTATGCACACCAGCTATGTCAATCAAGATAAAGTTGGAAAAAATTTTCGTGCATAATAGTGAAGAGATTAGCAACTTATTAAAAAGGTGTGATGAGACAGCTTTTCAATGATGAGGAAGGTGTCTGAGAAGCAAGAATTTTTTTTAATAGCCTTATTCAAACATTTTATTTTTATTTTCTCCAAACTGTACACTGAAATGATCCTATTAAGCTCAATGCAATGAAAGATCATAAAATATGTTTTGATATTGAAAAGTGAATCTTGCTGATAGCACGGGCGGACTTTGTTTCTTTTTAGGTCCTGGGTTTAATATCAATAGCATTAAGAGCATTCCAGTATTTAATTATGAAAGCCTTTCCAAGGGCATCAAAATGAGGAGAAAAATTAAATTAATAATTACCACTGGCACTTTAGGAACATCTCCAACATATGCTTGTAGGACACTCTCCCTGACTTGAGGAAGCATGTACAAATGCTGCATACACGTAGCCATGTAACATGTAGCACCAAGATTTGTCAAACCCACAAATCCACATTTTGACCGGCCATCTTCATGTGGCCAATAATCCCAAGGATATGGAACATGAGCATCTGAAATCAGATTAAGATGTTTCACCCGTAACATATTTTACATTTAATATGACATCATACTTCATGAAAGGAGAAGTCAACAACCTAATTCAGAATATGATCACCTTCTTCTACAACAAAACAGGTGCCCTGACATGTAGCCTATGGGTAAACTTGCAAGTTATATTCTAAGTAACCTGACAATTGTTTGTAGGTAAGTATTGGCAGCCTACATAGGCAGCAAAACTTGCTTAGAAACTGCAAAGCCAGAGTATAAAAATACCCAGGCCCTTAAGAGTTGAAAAATGGGAACCAGATTCAAATATTTGGAATCTCATAAAGCTTGGGAGTATGTGTATGTATCTAAGCATTGGGATACAATACCATGAGTAATATTATCAATTCCAGTATTTTTTTTTAAGCAGACAGTAATTATTAAGATTTTGTCACCATTTACTGAAGTGTCACCACATATACCCTAAAATAATTAACAAAAACATACTGTTTAGTAAAACAAAGTCATCATCGCTTTAAGACAAGATTCTTTGTAATTTTGTAATTTTCTGAATAGCTCTGTTCTGTGAGTCTATATCAGAGGTCTTTTAGTTGGTTCAAGGAACATCATATTTGATCATCACAACATTACTACTTTCTATTAATTCAACTACATATTAATTTCCCTTTCACATGCGAAATCAATATAAAATTGGTTAAGAACAATATTAGAAATTCACGTTATTCGATGTTTATTTACACAAATGAAGCATACCTAGAAACGGTTGGTAACCTGGGCGGACTTGACATTCTCCAGTTCCGTCCCTGTTCCGAGACCAACCATCTGATAGGGAATCAGAAAACCACTCAGTGTGATTCGGCGATCAGGATTTGATGGGTGAAAAACACTGCGTGCATTCATAGGCATACAATAAAACTCTTTCCTAAAAGTTACTGCTGAGTGACCTCTATAAAAGTAAAGTATGAGGAAATATTTTTCAGAAACAATGAACTCTTCATTATTAACATTACACTATAGCTTTCTCTGCTTTTCAGCAAAGTCATGCTGTGGACTTCTAATGCTGAGGTTGTTAATTGCAGAAATGATCAGGAATCACCTTCATATTTCATTCCTAATTTTTACTTCAGTAAAAGTGTGGACAAGATTTTACACAAAATTGAAAAGTCAAAGAGATAGTGAAGAGCAGCATAATTATAAAATTGAATCTTTTTAACCCTTTATCTTACAGGAAGGATGACAGTTTAAAAATTATTTTTTGAATAAAAAAATTGAATTTTTTGCTTCAGAAACATAGCTTATGACTTCCTCATTAGAACTAGCACATAAGATATGTTATGGGGCACAAATTTAAAAAACTAATAAAATTTAGCAATTTTGGTGACTAGTTCTTGTCAGACATGGCTGTTATGTCAGTTAAGGATCAAATTCTGACTTCGGTAAACTTTTTAGAGTTAAACAATGTGCAATAACATGCAGTTGTAATAAAGTATTCAAAACAACAATTAATTTATTGTTGCCTTGGTTTTCTGACATGCTACGGCTGCTTCTACAACTGTCATGCCCAAGCCTCATACTTTGTGAATTAAAAAAATTATTTGGAAAATTCTTCTAGCTCATAAGCCTTAATTGGTAGAATATTTTTTGTAATTATATTTGTCCAACAGCCTGTTCATGAGTTGTTGCCTCATTACAATTTATGGGAGAGTGCCTCAAGGCACTCTCCCAAAAATTGCAACAAAGTAAATCCATACAGACCAAATAATTTCATTTCAGAGATAATATGATGCACATCCAAGGAATGTGAAGTTTCAAAACTGTGGCACCTGCACTTAACTGTAAAGCCAAAATATGGGCTTCCAGCATGGTAACTGTTAAAGATATGGACAATTTTGCACACTTTTTGCTACACATCACAAGCTCTGTCCTGTGGCTTTGCAGTAGTTTCTTGTCAAGTCTTGGCTGCATACATATAAAGGCAGCTAAGACATGACTGGAAACTACTGTAAGTGAACACTGAATTTCACTGGCAGATTGACACAAATGCTGTGGGTTGGGCCACCTGTTCTGGGGTAGAAAAAGTGGCCTCTTAAGTCTGAATGGGGCCTCTAAGGTTTTAAGGTTAAAATGAAAAGCATTCTCGACTGATCAGATGGAGAGACAATTTTAATTATTCTAAATATAGTTATGTGCAACGGTCCAAAAGTATGCAAGTTTCAAATGATCATTCTAAAAAAATTTCTATCGAATCACTTTGAAAAACAAGAGGCCCCAAGGGGCCTGAGGGCGCTCACCTGACATGGTAGCCTAAATATCAACCCAGAGAATTGATTTCAACAAGTTGCATCTGCTCCTCCTAAGAAAAGCTTATACCAAATATCCAAAGATTCTGACCAGTGGAGCTAAAAAAAAAAGAAGATTTTTAAAGAATATTCCTCATATTGGACTAAGTTATAATTCGGGCTCCCACAGGGACTTGGCTTTAACAAACTTGAACCTCACCCCCCTAAGGATGCTGCACACCAAATATCAAAACATTCCGACTGCTGGATCTGAAGAAGAAGATTTTTAAAGAAAATTCCTCATTTTGAACTAAGTTATAATTCAAGCTCCTACAGTGAGTCCAAATATGGACCTAGAGACTTGGCTTGAACAAACTTGAATCTCATCCCCCTAAGCATGGTGCATACCCAATGTCAAAAGATTCTGCCTGCTGGATCTTGAGAAGAAGATTTTCAAAGAAATTTGCCTTAAATGCACTAAGTTCGAATTCAAGCTTCTATAGTGAGCCCAAATATGAACCTAGGGAGCCGATTTGAACAAACTTGAATCAGATCCCCTCCACAATGTTGCACACCAAATATCAAAAGATTCTGCCTGCTGAATCTGGAGAAGAAGATTTTTTAAGAAATTTGCCTGAAATGCACTAAGTCCGAATTCGAGCTTCTATAGTGAGCCCAAATATGAATCCAGGGGGCCATTTTGAACAAACTTGAATCAGATCCACCCCCTCAATGTTGCATACCAAATATCAAAAAATTTTGCCTGCTGGATCTGGAGAAGAAGATTTTTTAAGAAATTTGCCTGAAATGCACTATGTTCGAATTCGGGCTTCTATAGTGAGCCAAATATGAATCCAGGGGGCCGATTTGAACAAATTTGAATCAGATCCACCCCACAATGTTGCAAACCAAATATCAAAAGATTCTGCCTGCTGGATCTGGAGAAGAAGATTTTTGAAGAAATTTGCCTGAAATGCACTAAGTTCGAATTCGAGCTTCTATACTGAGCCCAAAAATACACCCAGGGGGCCGATTTGAACAAACTTGAATCAGATCCACCCCACAATGTTGCATACCAAATATCAAAAGATTTTGCCTGCTGGATCTGGAGAAGAAGATTTTTGAAGAAATTTGCCTGAAATGCACTAAGTTCGAATTCGAGCTTCTATACTGAGCCCAAATATAAACCCAGGGGGCCAATTTGAACAAACTTGAATCAGATCCACCCCACAATATTGCATGCCGAATATCAAAAGATTCTGCCTGCTCGATCTGGAGAAGAAGATTTTTTAAGAAATTTGCCTGAAATGCACTAAGTTCGAATTCGGGCTTCTATAGTGAGCCCAAATATGAATCCAAGGGGCCAATTTGAACAAACTTGAAACAGATCCAGCCCACAATGTTGCATACCAAATATCAAAAGATTCTGCCTGCTGGATCTGGAGAAGAAGATTTTTTAAGAAATTTGCCTGAAATGCACTAAGTTCGAAATCGGGCTCCTATACTAATCCCAAATATGAACCCAGGGGGCCGATTTGAACAAACTTGAATCAGATCCACCCTACAATGTTGCATACCAAATATCAAAAGATTCTGCCTGCTGGATCTGGAGAAGATTTTTTAATCTTTTTCCCATTGCCTACAGTGTTAAAAAGTGCTGACTCAGCACTTTTTCAAAGTTCTGAAAAAAGTACCTTGTGATCAAACCGATAGGGATTTTTTTTAACCATTCTATTCTACTGGATAAAAGTAAGCTTTATACAAAATAAGAATTCTCTGTGCCGTGTAGTTTTGGAGATATGGCAGTTTTAAGGTTTTTCCTATTTTTAGCTCCCGAGGTTCCCAAAGGGCAATGAGAAAAAATTTTTTTGTATCAATCAACTACTTATGACCCATTATCATCTCATGTCAAATTTGGTTCAAATCGACCTAACGGTTCGGAAAATAGAAATTTTAGGCGTGGCCAAAATTTTTGCCCCTCCCATAACGAAGGCAAATAATGCCCGACAAACTTCTCTTGAACAAACTTGAGTCTACACCTCAAAAGGAAGCTGCATACCAAATATCAAGTCTCTGCTATTGCTGGTTCTTGAGAAGAAGATTTTTTAAGAATTGGAGCATTTTTGCCCCATCCCTCTGCTCAATATGAGCTGAAACCTAATTTGACAAAAAATCAAAATGCCCTTATATAACCCCTACTCACATGAAATTTCATTAATATGCGGCCAGTGGTTTGGGAGAAAAAGGCCCAAACACCACCTTCACGCCGGACGCCGGACGCTGGACGAAAAGTGATCAGAATAGCTCACCCTGACTTTCAGTCAGGTGAGCTAAAAAACAAGAAATAAAAGTACTGCACTATTATGATTTACCTTTTGTATGCTGCTGTAACATTTTAGATAAGAGAATGAAGTAATTGTCAACACTTCCTTTGACCATTTCAACCAACAAGTCATATGCTGCTGATCTTGAGGAGTGGTTTTTACATTTGGGAAGGTACCGTTGGTTAGGAGAAGGCAGTGCAAAGAGGTATTGGAAAACATCTTCTAAAAATTCCTGCAAGTAAAAAGTTTTCACACTTACAGAATGTACCAACTGGGAAGGAATTTAGAACAACTTTCGGAGATTAGTTAAATTTATGCCAGTTTTCTGTTAAATGTTGCATCATTCTTTTCAAAAATAACAAAATAAAGGACTTTTCAATGTATTTCCTTGCATTTCAAGAGAAGGTATCAGTTACTCCAGCAACCAAATCATATCAAACAGATTTAACAGCACTCTTTTGATACCGAAAGAACAGTTTAAAATCACATTGTCTTATTCTTCTTGGCTTCATTTCTAAAACACCCTCAAATCAAGAGTTTTCCAAAATATCTTTGAAAATTTCTAAAATTTAAATAATGAAAACAAACTGACAAACCTTTACAAATTCTTTTGTATGGAAATGCATATTTCAAATCTCTGATGTCATAAGAGTCTTGGGTTTTCCATGGACAGTAAAGGGGTGGGAGTTGTTGGAGATACAGAATTCAGAACAACATACCTGTCCTTCTCTCGACACCTTGAATAATGGATTGTATTTTATTGTTGCAGTAAACAAATTCAGCAGACCTATCAGGCAGCTATCTTCTTCACCTCCCAGTCTTGTTTCCAAGAACTCCCGTTTTGCTATTTTATCTTGGAGTTCTCTAGCTAATGTATCTAAGTTGACAAGACTTCCCTGAAAGTAAACAGAAAAATTACATTAACTCTTGTTAGAGAAAGCTGCTCAATCAATTCATTAATGTCTAACCTTGTTAACTGCAGATAACTGTCATTTACCATGCCTTCAGGACAAATTTGACCTGTTAATAGCATATAAGTTATACAGCAACTCCCTGTAAGGACCCACAGAGTAGATTTTTTTTCTTAGGCCATTTGTTGTAAAATTGCATGTGAGCAGGCTGTTTTTTATTTTATTTCTTTGCCATCAAAAGTTCATGTTCTTGGTTTGTTTTATGTTTTAGGCCTCATAATCTACAGAATAGCATGTGTGGTGGTGTATTTTGTCGCTTGAGTGCAACTGCAATGCAAAAGTATTGCAAAGCCTTGTTGCACTCAAGGCACAAATTTACCAATTTTATTAACTTGGGTGGAATAACACACATAAACAATTTAATTTTTTTTTTTTTAAGTTTTCATAGGTTATAAAAAGAGAGCATGCAGCAGCCAAAAGGACCATGTGGGAGGGCCTGAGAAACAAACTTTTGTAGGCCTAAACTGAATAAAAAATATTGTGTTGAAAAAAATCTACAGAAATTCATCATAATTACCATACCTTATAGACCTATTTGACCGCAGAACTTCAAATATAAGCAATTATTCAATTATATCTTGTGTGACAGAACTCTGACTAGAATAGAATTATAATCAATTTGTCACCAAAATGTAAACTAGAGTGATGTCACGCATGCAGACTGACTGTCCCAGCAATGGCGATGTTTCGACACAAAATAGTCTTGAGCCATTTTTTGTTAACCGTTTACCTAATGAATCTGCCATATCTGCACGTGTGATATACAAAAATTGCTATTCAAATTTTATTTTTTCATTTCTCTACCCCAAAACATACCTCATGACCTATTAATGGAACAAGCTTGATGAGCTGTTCCAATAAGGACTAATAAGCAATGGTTAGAGGTAAATGAAAGTGTCAATGACACTGTAGCTCAACTTGTTTAAGACATGTACATGTATAGTATGTGACACAGCAATGACAAACATCTAGGTAATGACCTGATAACAAAGGTACATATAAAGTATTGTAACAGTCTGTACATAAATAGTGACCGTAGCCTGTAACAAATGTATAGGTAAAGTATTGTAAAGGTGGGTGACAGTCAGATGCTAAACTAGAAAAGAAATCTCTGAGCCCCAGAGTGGGTCTGACTGAACCCCAAATATTTGTTCTCATAGCACAGTGATAACAAAGGCACCCCAAAACACACTCGTTCCTGTCCCAAGGTGAAAACAAAGGTACCCAAGAAGTTTCCTGAAGATCAGTTCATAAATACGAGCTGTATCGAAGTTGTGACAAAAAATTTATTGTACCTAATTTCGGTACAAAATGGCCACTGGCAGCAATCTTGAATTTTGGACCGCACCCAGAAACACTTGTTCTCATCCAAAGGTGATAACAAAGGTACCCAAGAAGTTTCGTGAAGATCGGTTGATAAATACAGCCTCTAGCCCGAGCTGTATTGACATGTGCACTTACAGTGTATAAGTAGCACTGAATAAATCAAAGTTCATCTAATTTGCATAATTTCTGCACAAGAAAAAAACCCATACTATATGTGATGTATTCCATGTTACTAAACATTCATACAAAAATTTATTCAAATCAGAACTTTCATAGAGAAGTTCTGTACAAAAGACTGATTGCACTAATTTGGTACAAAATGGCTGCTGGTGGCCATCTTGAATTTTGGACCACACCCCAAAACACTCGTTCTCACCCCACAGTGATAACAAAGGTACCTAAGAAGTTTTGTAAAGATCGGTTCATATATACGGCCTCTAGCCTGAGCCGTATAGAAGTTGTGTACAAAAACCTGATTAGACCTAATTTTGGTACAAAATGGCCACTGGCAGCCATCTTGAATTTTGGACCGTACCCAGAAACACTCGTTCTCGTCCCAAGGTGATAACAAAGGTACCCAAGAAGTTTCGTGAAGATCGGTTCATAAATACAGACTCTAGCCCGAGCCGTATTGACATGTGTACTTACTGTGTGTAAGTAACACTGAAAAAATCAAAGTTCATATAATTTGTATAATTTCTGCACGAGAAAAAAACCCGTATTATATGTGATGTATCCCATGGTACTAAACATTCACACAAAAAATTATTCAAATCAGCGATTTCATATGGAAGTTCTGTGCAAAAATCTGACTGCACCAAATTTTGTACAAAATGGCTGCCATTGGCCATCTTGAATTTCGGACCGGACCCCAAAACACTCGTTCTCGTTCCACGGTGATACTAAAGGTACCCAAGAAGTTTCATAAAGATCGGTTCATAAATACGGCCTTTAGCTTGAGCTGTATTGGCATTTGCACTTACAGTGCTGAAAGTAACACAAAATACATAAAAGTTAGTCTAATTTGCTTAATTTACGCACGAGAAAAAAACCTGTATTATATGTGATGTATCTCATGGTACTAAACATTCATACAAAAAAATTATTCAAATCATCGCTTTCATATGGAAGTTCTGCACAAAAATCTGATTACATGTAATTTTGTACAAAATGGCTGCCAATGGCCAACTTGAATTTCGGATCGGACCCCAAAACACCAGTTCTCGTCCCACGGTCATAACAAAGGTACCCAAGAAGTTTCGTAAAGATCAGTTCATAAATACGGCCTCTAGCCCAAGCCGTATTGAAATGTTGACGGCCAGACGGACAGATGGCCAAATGGACAGACGCCAGACGGACAGATGGACAACTGGCCATGGCATAAGCTCAAATTTGGCTTCGACAAAGTTGAGCTAAAAATGAAAAAATCTGATTTTTCAGAAAAATAATTGGTACTGTTGGCTTCAACTTGTGTTAGGTAAAGGGTTTAAGATGCAGTTTATAAAACATTATTGGGCTATAGGAGTCATTTTTTTTTTTTGCATGTAATAACTCCCAATCCTTCAAAATGCATTTTAGGAATAATTGCCTAAGTGACACATGCAGGGGGTGGAGGGAAGGAAGGGGGTTGTGGTGATGTGTTATAATAGTCAATTTTTGTTTGTTTGCATTTATTAACTTCCAATCCTTCAAAATTAATTTTTGGAAAAATTGCCTAAACTACCGTGGGGGGGGGGGGGGGGGGGGTGACCCATATTCAAACTTGGCCTGTAATACTGCTGGAAAATACACATATCAACTTTGGTTGAAATCAAATAATCCAAAATGAAGTTATCGGTCGGAAACCAATTGTTTACGGACAGATGGATGGATGTTCTTACATGTTCTTACTTGTGGTGATTTTCCCATGTTAAACTCTAACCCCACAAGATTAAAAAATTAACTCCACAGTGCAAAAAATAACCCCACAAGTGGCCACTGTACTAACCCAACCCCACAACTACCACTGACCCTAAATTGCAAACCCCACAATGTATCTCTTTTAAGCCTGGACGGACGGACGTACAGATGGATGGATGGATGGGCAAACGGATAGACAGACATACCATTTACATAATATGATCGTTTTTACAAATGGGCGTACAAAAAAGTAATATCAAATTAGAAGAGAATCGTATAATTAGAACTGGATTTATCTTCTGGATAACATGGGGAGGAGGAAGGAGTGGATTGATTCCACCCATCTCCCTTGAAGTTTTGGAGACAGTATCAAAGCCCCTCACTCCCATTTCCTTCCAATCTGCATTACTTTTGTAAAACAACAGAAGTATGCTGCAGAAGGCATTTCTTTATATTTTAAGCCGTGAAGCTCAGGTAATGAGAAAAAAAGCTGCATACAAGTAAAAGAAATCAGGTCTGTAAATGCAATTATTAAAAGTTGTAAAGTAAGTGGTAGAAGCCTAATTTGAAATTTTGAAAAACGAAGTTCGAAAACCGCTTTGAAAAGGGTTAAATTAATGCCAATATTATTTGAAACAATTGTATACAGGTTCAGTAAACCTTGCCCCAAATGAAAACAATGATGTTGTAACACAGTGTTTGAAGAATGAAAGGTACAATCTTGAAAAGCAAAACTTTAATCCGAAACTTTAAGCTGGGAATACTAAGTAAAACTGACTGCCAAAAAAGGGTTAAATATTTCCTAAAACCGATAAAAGAAATCATTGATGTAAATGCAATTATTAAGTTGTATTGATTAAGCAAGAATTAAAGTAAGAAAGTATGTGGCAAAGCCTAATTTCAAATACAAAGAAACTAAGTTTGAAAACATGTTTAAAAGGGGTTAAAATCATGCCAATATTAATGAAAATTAAATTTTTTTAGTAAATTTTGTTTCTTAACATACCTACCACAATTGTTTACAATTGGCTGTAATGTAAGTGCAAGCCCTACTTCGGAACTAACTCAAGCTTTTAAGATAAATGGGCACATGGAAGTAGGTATCCTTCAGGTCGATACTGGCAGCAAAGTCGCCCTGATGAACTGAACGTCGAAGCGACCGGAAAGTCTCCATACTGATACGAGGAGCTATTATGTACTCGTTCAAGATACTCAGATCAGGCGTGAGCGTGTGTCAAGTTCATGAGAACCTGTGACAAAACGCGAAAAGGCGCCTGAGCATCATCAAACTCCCCTGGTGGAAAATATTCAGCCAGGGCAGCGAAGACATGGTCCGCGAGAGATAACCTACCCAGCATCTCTCGGGACAGGCCCACCATAGATTCAACTACCGACATCGGGAGAACTGCCGACTTAGGCTTAGTTGACCCGAGGGAAGAAGAATCCTCATCCACAGTAGTCATCCCTTGGAAGACTGGTGGAGAGACGGAATCGTAAACACGAAACCGCGATGGAGGCAGAAAGGCATCAGTTCTAGAAAAGAAAGAACCCTTGAGGGCCTTAGAATGCATTTTGGCATCTAAGCCCTGGAAGGACTCAACAGCCTGAGCCAATTGCAGAGGACGCAAAGCCCTAGAGCTACAAGGCTCAACAGGGTTACGGCGCTCCACAGTGGACCGCGACCGGATGGTCACAGATGGCTGGTCTGAAGGTTGAACGTCCGGCAATAAGCCAAAGACGAAATCCAAAGCCTGCCCCAAGACTGACAAGGGGGGGCCCATCACCTTCCAGAAAATCGCCATCCTCTGTAGCAGAGGAGACGTAGCCCACCTCGGGTTGACCATCAGAAACCTCCCGTGAATACTGTGCAGTATCCAAGGGGCCAGGTGAGACATCTCGGCGACCGACCAAAGGAGGTTGTGCCTCAGGAGGAACAGGGAAGCCAACTTGAGGGTTGCCAGAAAGCAACCAGGTGAGCGCCAAAACGGCCTGACGCAGGTCACCCTGAGAATCCGTCGCAGCAGCATCGCCCGACAGAGTGTCCTCCCAATGGACCCTTTTGGAAGAAGAACCCAAATCCTCAGAAGAGAACGACGTCGAACGTTGATCGGCAGACAGGATAGGGATACGGTGAGAAGACACTGGAGGATAGACCTGATTGTGATGCCCAGGGGCCATCACTGACCTCTGCGAAACAGAAGGTCCTGCCTGCAAATCCTCTAAAGAGACTGATCAGTAGCTGGACCTGGGACACGGTGAGAAGGCACCGGAGGATTGTCCCAAGAATGACAGGAACCTGTCATTGGCCTCTGCGCGGCAGACGGCCCCAACTGCCCATCCTCTGAGACTGACGGCAAGCATCGATCGACACCCAGACTCGGAACACGGTGAGGAATCACCGGAGGAAGGTTCCGAGAGTGACAGCTAACCGGGGCTGTCACTGACCTCTGCCGAACAGCAGGCCCTGGATGCCAATGTCCCAACCCCATCCTGCTAGTCGGCTAGCAGGAGAAGGAGGAACAATAAACGATTCGCTCGAGGGGCGAGGAATCGCTGCCGAAGCGACCAAACAGCTCAACCGACTAGGAGCTAACCTAGCCAGATGAGATGGAGCAGACAGCAAACCCACACAGCTTCGCCGTGAAGCCAGGGGAGGCTGAGAGCTCACAGACACACCAGCAGATACAGCCTCAGTCCCCCGAGACTGTAGACCATCCCCAGAGGAGATGGAAGAGCCACCATCAAACAGAAAAGGATCTGTAGTAACAACTTCCTCAGCAACTGTCGACGGCATAGGAGGCAAATCGGAGAGGGGCACCGCACTGACCTCGGAGAAGCTCTCTACGAAAACAGACGCCTCAAGAGTGACATCAGAAGACAAAGAGACCACGGTCTCCACGTCAGGTATCACTGAACTAGCACCGTCAACAGTTGCAGAGGAACTCGCCACAGAAGACAGATCAGAATCCTGTGTGACAGATTCACCACATGCACTAACAGAAATGTCTGTTACGGCATGGCTACCCTTACCCCGAGAACGAGGGGTTCTAGCTCTGGACAGAACCACCTTGTAAACAGAAGCCAAGAATTTTGAGGAACAAACACCACAAATATCACATGATTGGGCCTGAGTACAATTGTTGCAAGTGACACATGTGGAATGAGAGTCGTCCACATGTTTCACCTGCAAGTAAGAGGTACAAGGAATAGTCTTTGGCATAATATGAATGTGAATAATGAAATCAAGCTTCCCGTCGACGGAAAACAGAACAAAGGTTGTGTTCACACGTGGGGGAAAAACAAGACTATGTGTGAAAATACAAGCAAAAATGATCAAAAATAGCCTTAAATATCAATAATTTTGAAAGCTTGACAAAGGATACAATCCACTTGCACACAATCAGATGAAGATTAACACATACAATAAGTTGTTCACGAAGATAATAGCTAAGAATAGCACGAGTCACAAAAATTTCCGACCATGTACAATGGCGGAAATAAAAGGAATTGACGTCACGGTTGTTGTGCATGCGCTCGGTAAACGCAAGAGGTGTGCAGAGAGAGTACCTGTAATTTCGAGCGCTGGTCTCGCTCGACCCTTTTTTCGATCATTTTCGTGCTTTTGCACTCTTTTACTTTTCCAACTTGTTTGGAAAAGTTTCTTAAAAGCTTGAGTTAGTTCTGAAATAGGGCTTGCACTTATGGTACAGCCAATTGTAAACAATTGTGAGTAGGTTGAAAAGAAATCACTGTAGAAAGGTTCAGTTGATAGTAGAAATTGTCCCAAATGTGAAACAGTGACATTGCACTAAACTGTTTGAAGAATTGAAGGTGCAACTTTGTAAACAAAACAAGAGGTAACAGACGTGAAAAGACTGATTGCGGGGGGGTGGGGGGGGGGGGTGGAGGTGGGGGGGGGGTGGAGGGGGAGGGGGAGGGGCAGTGTGGGAAGGGGGGTAAAGAGAAATTTGATAGCAATCACAATGTGACAACATTATCAATCAGAGTAGAACTGATACCAAAACAGAAGCAGAAAACCTCTAAGCCAAAATTAGAAATAACAAGAATGAGTCTACAAAAGCAATCTATCTCCATAGGATACACTGTCAATCCTCGAGTCCCTCAGGAGCGACAAAAATAATCCGGGCATCATGCCTTTTCTTCAGTTGATCATAATGTAAAATGTTACAGTAGAGCTCCCCTATGAAGCCCCTTGATAAACCTATGTGGATTAATCTTAATTACACACCTCTGGGGGTACTAAATACAAAATTTTTAATTCTTCAGCAACATGGCCAATTCCGGCTCCCACAGGGAGCCCAAATATTAACCCAAACTCTTGATTTGAACAAAGTTGAATCTGACTTCCCTAGAGATGTTGTGTACCAAATATGAAAGCATTCTGACTGTTGGATCTGAAGAAGAGAAATTTTAAAGAAATTTCTTCATATTGCACTAAGTTAAAATTTGGGCTACCATAGCGAGCCCAAATATTAACCTATGGATCAGATTTGAACAAACTTGAATCTGATCCCCTAGAGATGTTGTATACCAAACATGAAAGCATTCTGACTAGTGGATCTGAAGAAATATTTTTGAAGAAATTCCCTCATATTGTACTGCGCTAAATTTCAGGTTCCCATATGGAGCCCAAATATTAACCCAGTCACTCAAATTGAAGAAACTTGAATCTGACCCCCCTCGAGATGTTGTATACCAAATATGAAAGCATTCCGACTGGTGGATTGGAAGAAGAAGATTTTTAAAGAAATTTCCTCATATTGCACTAAGTAAAAATTTGGGTTACCATAGAGAGCCCAAATATATACCTAGGGATCCGATTTGAACAAACTTGAATCTGACCACCCCCCCCGCCCCCCACAACCCCCACCCCCCCTTCCGTAAGAAGCCCAAATATTAACCTAGGGACTTGGTTTGAACAATCTTGAATCTGACCCTCATAACAATGATGTATACCAAACATTAAAAGATTCTGACTGGTGGTTCTGACGAAGAAAATTCCCCCATATTACCCTAAGTTAAAAATTTGGACTCCTATATTGAGCCCAAATATGACCCAATGGGCTTTATTTTAACAAACTTGTATCTGACCCCCCCCCCCCCCCCCCCCCCCCCCCCCCCCCCCTATGAATGTTGTAAACCTAATCTAATATCAAAAGATTCTGATGATTGATTCTGGAGAAAAGATTTTTTAAAATTTTTGCAAATTGCTGACTCAGCATTTTTTCGATGCCCATTACAGAACACCTAACGTAACCGATGGCAATTTTTTTTCACCACTCAATTCTACTGGTCCTAAGGATGCTTCATACCAAATAACAGCTCTCTGTTCCATATGGTTTGGGAAATATGGGAGTTTGAAAATATTTATATTTTTAGCTCACAGGGTTTCCATGAGGATGCAGGAATTTTTTTTGTTGCATGAGTCAAGAACGTATGATCCAATAATGCCACATACCAAATTTGGTTCAAACTGGACCATCGGTTCAGAAAATAGAAATTTTGGGTGGGGCCAGAAATCTTACCCCTCCCATTACAAAGCCAAATATTGCTTCACGAACTTCGTTTGAACAAACTTGATTCTACACCTCAAAAGGAAGATCCATAACAAATATCAAATCGTTGTACACACTGGTTCATGAGAAGAAGATTTTAAATATATTTTGGAGCATTTGCCCCCACTCCTTCCCTATGGGGCTGGGCATGTTGAGTTGAACAGAATTGCAATGCCCCTTCGGGACCATCACTCACACAAACTTTCACTTGAATTAGCCCAGTGGTTTTGGAGAAGACCAAAACATGGTGTTGATGGACGACGGACAACGGATGGACGACGGACAGAGAGCGATGAGATTAGCTCAGCTTGACTTTGTCAAGATGAGCTAAAAACTTTAAACAAAAACTTTAACTTGGAAGTTGTAAGTTAAATTGCCATACAAAAAAGGGTTAAATATTTCCCAAAATAACATGAAACATAATGAGAATGATACAATCAATAGTAATTAATATTAATTTAAAAGAAAAAAAACTTTAACCTTGATTAAAAAATGATAAATTTTAAGTTATTTGTATATTTTTTATACTTACCAATGGCCCAGACTAGCTGGTGCAAACTCAATTTAATTCAGCGCCAAACACAAATTTTGGTGCCCCCGAATCCACAAAATTTGCATACATAAACTTGAAAAAATAAGACCTATCTGGTCCTCCATACTTTTGTTATCTGCACATGTGCAGTATCCAGGAAGGTACCAAAATTGGCACCAACCATCATTCTTTCTACAGTGCCTGCTAAATGTTATAATCAGCAGGGAGGTATGAGTGGCCATCCCCATCTGGGCCATTGGTAAGCAAACAAATTACTTAAAATTTATCATATTTTTATACCACAATCAATGGCCCAGGCAAGCTGAACCGTAAAAAGGCTGGAGGGCCTAAGACTTAAAGGAAAATCCAATCTCTCAATTACTTCGATAAAGGTTAGCTTCTACAGGAGAATAGGAGAAGACATGGGAATTACAATTGTCCTTCTCTTTTACAAGAAAAGAGAATGGCATAACACCAACAATGTAATTGAGAATTTACATAAATTCTCCATTTACTGCAAGCATAACCTGTTATGCTAATTCAGTGAAGGAAACCAATATATAAAGATAGTCCAGAGAATGAGACTCTTTATACTTATTTAAAAGTGTCCGAGGATTGTATATTAATGCTCGTATGACACGTAACATATACAAATGTTCAACAGTGAGCTACACTTTAAAAACAGTACATAAATGAGACATAGTTATTGCTTCACACCGAGCTACACATTAAAACTACCCAGCACCACCACTGGAGCACATTGCTCTGAACTGATAAACCTCTCCTTGCACGGCAAAACGCAGGAGCTTTCTGAATGCCGGATGTTCCAGGACATGAAAGTACGCGTCCTTTAGATCTATGCTTGCCGCAAAGTCGTCCACTCGAATGCTCGCTCTTACCGACCGAATGGTTTACATACAGAAGTTTCGAGCCACGTTCAACCTGTTTATCCAGCTCAAGTCTATTACGTCTGGCTTCGGAACGAGGAACAGGTGACTGTAAAAGCCTTGAGAATTTTGATTCTCAACGACCTCTATTGCTTCCTTTAATAAGAGAGCCTGTACCTCCGCTAGGAGAAACTCTCTTTTAAAAGGATCTGCCGGAAGATTTGTCCAACATGGGCATCTTGTAAGTGGGGGTTTTGCTTGGAATGATAGCCGTAGGCCTTCCGAGACTACACTTCTCACCCACTGATCTTCCGTGACTTCATCCAGTTTCTCGCGAAGTTTGATAACCTTCCGAAAACTGGCAAACAATAGAGGTCTTGTCCATCACCTGTACGACTTATGAGGCTTACAGGAGGAGAAACTATGTACTCCCCGCGAAGAACCTCATCACGTCGGCTTAGGGCGTCTGACCTATAGTCTTGATCAAACCTACGCCCCTTTCCCGAGTCGCTATACTGAGGACCTCCGGAGTAATTATAAGAGGGTTTCTTGTACCCTCACGAGGAGTTCCCTTTAGATGACTTAGAAGCAGAACAGCATAGCTTACCCCGGTCTGCTGAAGCATGTTGATGAGACACCAACTTCAATAGCAGTGCACTGGGAGCTTTCTTTGTCGCCTGCTCATAGACTAATGAAAGCTGGTCATCAAACAGAGTATGTCTGGAGACCGGAGCGACTCAGAGAGAGCTTTTCCCTTTATCATCGATAAGTGATGACGACACAAGGTCTGCATCACGTCTGATCAACTCCAAATTTGCCTCTTTCTCTGTCAGGGCGGAGTTGTTCGTGGCATACATGACTGCCCTGGAAAGAACTCTAAGCGAGGAACAAACGTTCTCAAATTCCTTCCTATTAAGACGTGGTGCCATAGCTCCATATATTTTAGGACGTTGCCAATGTAAACGTCAAAGCAAAAAAAAACGGAAACAAGACATCATACATAAAAGGCCCAAAGTCAGTAACCGATTTAAATGCTACCAGATGCAAAGCTAGATCTTCATACGACGAAAAAATGATGCATCATATAGAAGATGCACGTCAAAAACGACCTAACACCCCTAGGGTGAGGACGTAACCATGGGGATAAACAGAATAAACATTGTGTAATACACATTAAACTCCCAAGAAATTTAATACAAAATTTCAATAAAAAATAGCCAAAAAGCTTAGGAGTTTAACAGGAGGGTTTCAAGGAAGGATAGGGAAGGAACAATTAACAAACAGTGGATTAATAATTAGCAAGAATGATGACGTCAGGCGTATGTCCCGAAATTGGGAAACATGAAATAATTTTAATAATTATTATAAAGTTACAGCCCTGAACGTTTGAAACCACCTTTGTTCACTTCCATCATCCATTTACAGCCTTGGGTCCATCAATTCTTTCATTGATTTGTGTCTGGCATCCTCAAAAAAAGGAGATTTTAAAGCACAGATGTCAGATCATTGTTACTGACTTTATGGCCAAACAAAGAGTGATGGTTGGTGCCAATTTCAGTACCTTCCTGGATACTGCGCATGTGCAGATAACAAAAGTATGGAAGACCAGACAGGACTTATTTTTTTTGGTTTTGTATGAAAATTTTTGGGGATTGGGCAGCAAAATTTGTGTGTTGGCCCTGAATTAAATTGAGTTAGCACCAACTAGTCTGGGCCATTGGTTGTAGTATAAAAATACTTTAACCACAAACTTTAACCAAAACTCTAAATGTTAACAGACAGAGACAGATGGACAGACGGACAGACAGATGGATGAAAGTCATGATTTTAGCCCAGATTGTAAACAGTCGGGCTAATAAATGACCTGGTTTGGGTTAACTGAATATCACTGTAACTAAATATTATTCATTGAAAAAGTGACGATTCTGTTAACTGAGTTTCACTTTATTATAAGCAAAAAAAACTACTCAAGAATCCTTGCAGCCATACTAAGGATAAGATGAAGCATTGTTGCAACTTCTCTTTACTTACTTCTTAATTACCTTTTTCATTGCATCTTCAGTTTACTTAGGACAAAAGAAAATGGAAGCATTGTCTCAATCATTTATTCATTGGCACTTAGCGCCACATCAGCAGGTCTGGAAACAAGGAATTAGGTTTCGTAACCTATTAACAGGTTCTGCCTATTTAAGTGGTCATCACCTGTCGTAACCTGTTTTCTTAAGTTTTACTGTGATTTATATTTTATCAGTTTTCTGATGAATTATTGAAATAAAGTTGATTTTGCTAAGAAAATAGTGTTCATGTGCATTTTACCATCGTGATGTTGAATGACAATTCTAGTACTATTGAGAAGTGGGAGGTTTCTGGGATGGAAATGTTTACAGGTTTTTTTGGAGTTTGAATGAATGAGACCCTGGACGATTTGGATGATACACATGGATGTCTGAATCATTCAGGGTCCAAATTGATTAAAAAAAGATCCAAAACATCCAAGGTCATATTATCCCAAGCATGCTGTCCACAAACCTTCAACTCATACCACATTCTCTATGACATTCAAATGTAAATCCAAGAAAGTTTGATAGATCATTCTCAAGGTTTTATACTGTTGTTCATCAATTTGCAAATTATGAAACTTAAAAAAGTCATTTTAACAACATGAAGTTAAATATTTTTGGAAAGAGTTAATTCAAGATAACCAACTTTCAGTGAATTTTCATGATGGCACTGTAAGCGTACCTTGTTTTAAAATTGATGAAAAGTAGGTGACCAGGCATATCAAGGGGTATAACAGCACATGATGTGCAACATTCCTGCAAATCAACTTGGAAAACAACTGTTTAAAATGATAAAATGAATTGATTTCTTCACACTTGTCATTAGGAAATGCCATAGAAACCTCGTTCAGGGGATGGGGCAGGGCCATAAAGTTTCCAAAAATGTTGGCCAGGTGTCTGACCGTCGCTTGAAGTTAATAAGGTGCCTACCAGAGTTTTGTAGCTTACAGTACCTCCAAATGTCTCTGACTCAAGTACAAAAATGAAAGTGTCAATGACACTGTAGCTCATCTTGTCAAGACAAAGACATGTACATGTATAGTATGTGACACAGCAATGACAAACATCTAGGTAATGACCTGATAACAAAGGTACATATAAAGTATTGTAACGGTCTGTACATGAATACTGACCGTTGCCTGTAACAAATGTATAGGTAAAGTATTGTAAAGGTGGGTGACAGTCAGATGCTGAACTAGAAAAAATCTTTGAGTCCCAGAGTGGGTCTGACTGAACCCCAAAATATTTGTTCTCATAGCACAGTGATAACAAAGGCACCCCAAAACACACTCGTTCCTGTCCCAAGGTGAAAACAAAAGTACTCAAGAAGTTTTGTGAAGATCAGTTCATAAATACGAGCTGTATAGAACTTGTGACAAAAAACTGAATGGACCTAATTTCGGTACAAAATGGCCACTGGCAGCCATCTTGAATTTTGGACCGTACCCAGAAACACTCATTCTCATCCCAAGGAGATAACAAAGGTACCCAAGAAGTTTTGTGAAGATCGGTTCATAAATACAGCCTCTACCCTGAGCCGTATTGACATGTGTGCTTACATTGTGTAAATAGCACTGAATAAATCAAAGTTCATCTAATTTGCATAATTTCGGCACGAAAAAAAACACCTTACAATATGTGATGTATTCCATGTTACTAAACATTCATACAAAAATTTATTCAAATCAGAACTTTCATACAGAAGTTCTATACAAAAGACTGATTGCACTAATTTTGGTACAAAATGGCTGCTGGTGGCTATCTTGAATTTCAGACCACACCCAAAAACACTCGCTCTCATCCCACGGTGATAACAAAGGTACCCAAGAAGTTTCGTAAAGATTGGTTCATAAATATGGCCTCTAGTCTGAGCTGTATAGAAGATGTGTACAAAAAACTGATTAGACCTAATTTCGGTACAAAATGGCCACTGGCAGCCATCTTGAATTTTAGACCGCACCCAGAAACACTCGTTCTCGTCCCAAGGTGATAATAAAGGTACCCAAGACATTTCGTGAAGATCAGTTCATAAATACAGACTCTAGTCTGAGCCGTATTGACATGTGTACTTACTGTGTGTAAGTCACACTGAAAAAATCAAAGTTCATCTAATTTGCATAATTTCTGCACGAGAAAAAAACCCGTATTATATGTGATGCATCCCATGGTACTAAACATTCACACAAAATAATTATTCAAATCAGCGCTTTCATATGGAAGTTATGTGCAAAAATCTGATTGCACCTAATTTTGTACAAAATGGCTGCCATCGGCCATCTTGAATTTCGGACCGGACCCAAAAACACTCGTTCTCGTCCCACGGTGATACCAAAGGTACCCAAGAAGTTTCGTAAAGATCGGTTCATAAATACGGCCTCTAGCCCGAGCCGTATTGGCATTTGCACTTACAGTGCTGAAAGTAACCCCAAAAAACATCAAAATTAGTCTAATTTGCACAATTTACGTACGAGAAAAAACCCCGTATTATATGTGATGTATCCCATGGTACTAAACATTCATACAAAAAATTATTCAAATCAGAGCTTTCATATGGAAGTTCTGTACAAAAAACAGATTTCTGCATCGTCGGTACAAAATGGTGGCTGGCAGCCATCTTGAATTTCTGACCGCACCCAAAAACACTCGTTCTCGTCCCACGGTCATAACAAAGGTACCCAAGAAGTTTCGTAAAGATCGGTTCATAAATACGGCCTCTAGCCCGAGCCATAGCAGCTTGGCACTTACAGCTCTGAAAGTAACACTAAATAAATCAAAGTCAGTCTAATTTGCATAATTTACGCAGGAGAAAAAAACCCGTATTATATGTGATGTATCCCATGGTACTAAACATTTATACAAAACTTTATTCAAATCAGAACTTTCATACAGAAGTTCTGTACAAAAAACTGATTTTTGCATCATCGGTACAAAATGGCCACTGGCAGCCATCTTGAATTTCGGACCACACCTAAAAACACTCGTTCCCGTCCCAGGGTCATAACAAAGGTACACAAGAAGTTTCGTAAAGATCGGTTCATAAATACGACCTCTAGCCCGAGCCATAGCCAATTGTTGACGTACGGACAGACGGACGACGGGCCATGACAATAGCTCAAATTTGACTTCGTCAAAGTTGAGCTAATGATGAGCAGTAAATACTGTGTATGTTACCATAATAATTCTCATGAAATAGGCCTAACAACGATAATTTTGTTTATCCCCAAACCATCCAGCCCCACTCTGTATGCTTCATCAGCAAGAGAAACATTTGGATTTAGATTCACAGAATGTTGGAACGGAACAGTGAAGTGATGATCACTTTTTGAGTTCTGTCAATGGTCACATGTGATCATGAATGTTTTGCAGGGTTACGTTTTGATGTTTTTTTTTTAACTGTTGTAACCTGAATGACCATTCACTACTTATTTCAAGGTCTGTACCAGCATCAAATGGCAAAATACAATCTCATTTAAGCTGACGGTTTCTTTTAGCTCTCTTCAGTATACAGATGGTTAGATTCAGCCAATTATTATTGATAAGAAAAAAGAGTAAAGCTAGTTTTTTTAAGCAAACTCCCTTATCGATCAATTATCAACATATCCATCATATCACAGTCCAAAAAATGCTAAGTCTCCTAATGACAAATAAATCAGAACAAATGCTTAATTTTACACTCCAAACCCCTCCAAATTAAATCAGAATACATAAACCAGAGGCTCAAGTGTGCCTAAAATGCTCACCCTGGCTCAAGTTGTCAAAAGAGAGGAGCGTGTCAGTAAATGATGGACAGCAAGAGCAATTTTTTGATTTGCCATAACACAACCAAAGGCAATTTTTTTGCCATTCACATCTGCTGGTCCTAGGAAAGCATAATAGGCAAAAACAAAGCTCTGTTCTTTGAAGTTTCAAAAAAGTGTCCGTACAAAATATTTTTTTGTATTTAACTTCTGTGGTTCTCTCTATCCCCCCCCCAACCCCTCCGCCTTCCCCCCACACACACACAAAGAAAGGAAAAAAAATTGGGACATAAATCAAGTACAGATGACCCAGTTATACTACATGACAAATTTGGTTCAAACCAGCCCATTGGTTCTTAAAATAGAAATTTTGAGTGGAGCCCAAATTTTGATCTAAGTTCCTTGGGAAAAACGTGAATCTGCATCACTAACGTTAGTCCCATACCAGAAATCTTAAGTATTATCGAGAATGGCTTATGAGAAGATGATTTTTAAAGCATTTTAGGCTTATGGAGCATTAACCCCACCCCAAGGGACATGGTAACTTTTTGGGAAAAAAATCAGAAAAGTAAACTTCACCAAGATGCTTTGTTCCAAATAAGTTTAGACTTGGTTCAAAGGTTCTAAGAAGAAAACTTAGTTGATGGAGCACAAGAAAGATAATGACTCAGCATTTTCCCATTGCCAACAGTGTTAAAATGGGCATCCCTATACGGCACTCCATGACAAAATCAATAGCAATTTTTGGGTCCATCTGATTCCACTGGTCCGAAGGAAGATTCATACTAAAAAAGAATATATTTTTGAAAAATGGGCATATGAATTTTTTCTATTTTTAGCCTCTGGGGTTCCCATGGGGCAGCAAAATTTTTTTTTTTTCAGACATTAATCAAGGAGTTATGACACACTTATAATACATGCCACATTTGGTTCAAATTAGCCTGTCGATTCATAAAGTTAAAAAATTTATAGTAATTTATATATTTTTTATACTTACCAATGACCCAGACATAGCTGGTGCTAACTCTTAAAATATAGGGCCAAACACAAATTTTGCCCCCCAATCCCCCAAATTTGCATCTAAAACTAAAGAAAACATGTCCTGAAAGGCCCTCCACACTTCGCCCCTACTGCGCATGCGCAGTGTCAAGGACGTTCCGAAATTGGCGCCATTAATCATTCTAATAACCAGTGCCTGGTAAGCGCTATGTACTCAGCGGGGAGGCAAGAGTTCCCAACTCCTGGGAGGGCCATCCCCGTCTGGGTCATTGGTAAGTATAAAAAATATATAAATTACTATAAATTTTTTAACATTTTTATACTGTACCAATGACCCAGACATAGCTGAATAGTAAAAAGGCTGGAGGGCCAAGGACATAGAGCAAAATGGAATACGCTCAATAAAATAAAATAGAGTCATCCCCTGTAGGGAAAAAGAAGTAATAGGCCTTACATGTATCTTTCTTATTTATGATAAATTAGAAAGATACAACACCTTCCAAAATTGAGCTTCATACATCCATGTACTCTATTAATATCCAATATAATCCTTATACTAATAATTTTTAAAGTAAGCCAATAAATAAAGTAAGTCTAGAGAACAGAGACTCTTATACTCCTAAAAGTGTCTGAGGATTTCATAATCATGTCCGTTGACATATGCAATATTCAAAAGCTATACTTTAAAAACTAAGACTTGAATGAATTTTAAAAACCTAAACTTCTCACTAAACAACCATCCCAATAACAGCTCAGAATTACTAATTCCGGAGGAGGTATCCCCTTGTTTTCATAGTAAAACAGGTGACCCAAGGGAACACCCTCCCCCCCCCCCCCTTTTTCTTGCCCTGGGTCAAATAGCCCAGAGCGAAGAGGGCAGCCGAACAGAGACACTGCCGAAACAGACAGCCTACCTAGCTATAGTAGCAACTGTTAAGTGAATGACATTCTGAGCAGTAGATAATAGACCTAACAATAGAGGCCTCCAGAAATGGACTCGATATTTCTAAGATAAAATTCATGAATGTGGATGGCTGAGCGCAATGAGCGGCCTTCAAAAATCTATAATAGCGACACTATTAATGTAAGCCCAAGAAGTAGAAGAACTCTTACTTCATGAGCCGAAATCTTAAGCACAACTGCTAAGTCAATGATATACCATAAGCAGTACCGATAGTTAATAGAATCCATTAACAATAAAATGGAGCGTAACGTCCTTCTACTAGACATCAAAGACAGAAGAAGCTTACGCCCTTTGTAATAAACAGATATCTGTTTATAAATACATAAACTGTACCCGGAAAGAGTAAAGGCCTATGCCCATACGAAGACAGAAGGACCTTAAAATAATAGGTTCCGGATAATAGGAGCCTAACTCTTATGCAACAATTCAACCTAAATAGTAACGGAAGTATTGATTCCGAAACTATGAAAGTGAAAATCATCCGTCGATAGTGCATGAAACTCACTGACTCTACAGTAAAAGAGAAACCAACAGAATTACTGTCTAAAAGGTCAGAATTTGAAAACTACTGTTTCCAGAGGCTCAAATGATTACTTAGCTAAATAAGAACCGAAGTTAAAATCCGTATAGGAATTTAATCTAAAGATTCTAAGTCTATTTATCAAAAAGTTACTAACTGACTTAGATAAAGAGACAAAAGACTCAATTGTAAACTATCGTAGAGTGCATAGGTATGAGGTAACATAAACCTATAACCTAAATAATAACAGGCTGCAGTAGATCTTGTGAAACAAGTATACTAAAAAAAATAGCAATGAGTAGTATGGAGGGATCAACAATATGAACATAATGATCCCTACACCACGACGGAAGAGCCTCCACTTTAGCCGCACAGAATAGCGAAGAAGAGGATCTCCTATAGTAAGAAATCGCGTCCAAAGCTCGTCCAGTACAGTGCTTACAATGCAATACGGACCACACAACGGAATACATGAAGGTTGCGACCTTGCTGGTTGTGATAAAGATGACACGATTTACCCAGTGAAAAAGATCCTCACATAGAGGAAGAGTTCACGTTAAGACCCGCAGTAGACAAGAGAGTAAATTACTCATGATCTCTGTGAAGATAGAGATGCTATCAACAGAAATGTATTGTGGTTGTTTATCTTAGCAATACCTGCTAAAACAACAGCGCCGGAGGATACGCGTATCCTATCATTCCGTCCTATAGATCAATAGAGCGTTAACAATATTAGCTCAGAGATCTGGACAAGCCATCACATACGTCTGCAATTGATTAGCAAGCTGTGTCATAAATAAATCATCATTGGGCGCTCCCATAGATAGCAAATCTGATTGAATACTTGTTTGTTGAGAGTCCATTCTGACAGCAACAAGCGACCCGTAAGAGAACGGGAGTCCGATAAAACAATTAGACGACCTGGAATATGACGGACCAAAACTGAACTTGGTGTACTATAACCAACAGACGGATTCTTTCCATTAAATTGAATAACGGAAACGAAAGAGTGCCTCCCTGGTTCCGGAGATACGCCACTACTGTCGAATTAAAGGACAGGAATTTGGGCATGCGTTTCTGAATAATGTTCATGCAATGACATAAAGCAAGCCTAAAAAACATTATTCCGCGGAAGTTAAACTGATTGCTAAAAGACTGCGGAACCCAAAGACCCTGGCACTTCGAATCCGTAGGGATCAGTATTATATCCCAATCTGTTTGACTGGCAACCGTCATAACAGCCACACTCGGGTCCGGCAACTGCGGCGGCACTCTCTGAGTCAACCACCGAATGTTTGCCCCAGTCTGAATCTCTTGTAACACTAGATAGACAAGAGAACGTATAAATCGAGCAATTCATGGATTGCCGAAAAGTTGCCGTCAAAGAGAAGCTCCTCCGAGAACGAAGCGACTCTGAGAGAGTTCTTAACCTTACTATCCACGCGTGTGGATGTAGCTAGGGCTGCGTCACGTCTAACTAACTCCAATCAGCCACTGAAGGGCGGAGTTATACGTGAACAAACTACTGCCCTCAAAAGAAATTACATTGAGAATAATATCCCGTAAATCTTTTCTTGAAGACGTAATGATAACGCCTCAGTAAGGCGGATTACGTATAATAAATCGTCTAAGTTAAGTCTACTATACATAATGTCGTTCCCAACATTGAAATTGGAAAAGACATAAACGGCGAAAAAGAATATATGCAGTCTTTAATCACACCGTCTAGACGCATATGAACTCTCGGTATGCCCTGCTCTGCCAAAATAAACTATTTGTATAAATGATAAAATGGCAGAAATGAGCAACGCGGACAAGAAACTAAACTATCATGCTTAGTAGCAGGCTTGTATATATATATATATATATAGCGTCGAAAAATAAAACACATGTTGTAATGACAATATTGGACTGCGTCGGTAAGTCAGGGACAATGTCCCTGAACCGATCGAAAAATCCGAGTCCAATGACGCTATAAGTCTCTTATCCAAGATCGCAGCAATGAAGTCCGAAATAATAATCACTGGAAGATAATGCCAGAAGATATGAAAGGCATCTTCCGCTACTACTAAAGGGAAAACTCGAAATCTTTCGAATCCCTTTCGCCATCCTGTCGGACCCTATAAAGCGTTTGGTCGTCCGTAGATGATGCAACCGCGGACCGCACCGACCCAGCGCCGTCGGATAATTCCTGATTCGACCGAGAAACTGTCAATTGCTGGGATGCTGCGAAACAACTGTGCTAACTCGGATAGCACGTCCGTCACTGAGGCCTGAGGAGAAGCGGTCTTACGATGCATTGCCGCTGGAAGCTCCGTGATCGTTACCCCGTGCATACTTCCAATATGCGAGCGAATGGAGTGTATAGGCCTCGTGTCCCTTGGCTACCGGATGGCGCGACCTATTCGCCGTGGAATCACTGAATGACGAAACTGATCGGATACTCGAGGTCACGTAGCCAATGTGCGGTCATGTGCCCTGCTGTGAGGATGAGGAAGCATTAAAGACAGTCTCTCGGACTGTCAATATAACGGAGCGTCCCGACCAACGGACATATGCTCCGAATGTAAAATATCTGAACCACAACATGCGGTCCCCTATGTTGTTGGGCGAGAGAGGGACCTCTCTCGCTCACAGCCCGGACGGACCTGGACAAGCCAGGAACCGGACTAACAGGCTTCCTCCGATCTGTCCTCAATCTGCCGTCACTGGGTGAGTACTAAAGTAATTAAAGTGCTCGCATCACCCAAATCTCCTTCCTAGACCGCAACGGACGAACCCGGCAGCCGAACCATTCGATGAATGTACGCTACACTGGGTGAGCTAGCGAATGTCACTCCGTAGGCGATAGACATATTCCATGAGCACTTATTGCCGCTAACTCTTCATTAACTATGACGACAGAGGCACACTTTTGAAAGACATCTCCATAACTCTTCGAACAAGAAACCAGAAATGCTTGGATAGCAAGCATAAAATAATAATATATATAGCGTCGTTCAATAATTCGAAAGTTTTTGTGACATTATTGGACTATGTCGGAACTGAGGGACGATGTCCCTGAACCGAACCAAAAATTTCTAAGTCCACCGACGCTATCAGTTTCTTATCCGGAATCGCAGCATTCTGGTCCGACGAAAGAAGCTGTAGAAGACCAAGTCAGATGACATACACAACAGCATATGTTGTTCCGAAAGGGAAAGCTCGAAATCCTCCGAATCCCTTTCGGTATCCCGTCGGACCGGATGAAACTTCGGACGTCCGTACCCGCTTCCGCGGAGCGTCCCGACCCAGCATCGTCGGATAAAATATATGCGACAGATTCAGTTGATGCTGGGATGCTGCGATAAACTGTGCTATTAAGGAAAGCACGTCCGTTCCCGAGGCCTGTGCAGTAGCGGTCTTACGATGCATTGCCGCCGGAAGCTCCGTGTACGTTGACTCCCGCACACTTCCTATGCGAACGTCCGGAGTCTGCAGGCCTCGTGTCCCTGGCTATCGGATGGTGTGACCTGGTCGCCGAAGAATCCTTGATCGGCGAAGCTGGTAATATATCGGCGGTCACGCAGCCAAGGTGCGGTCGTGTGCGCTGACGAGAAGAGGAAGCCTTAGCAGTCTCAGCGGACTGCCTATACAACGGAGCGTCCCGAGCGACGGACGTATGCTCCACTTGCGACACAATTTGTACCACAACATCTGGGGCCAGATGTTGTTGAACGAGAGAGGGGCCTCTCTCGCTTGCCGTCCGGATGGACCGGAACGAGCTATGAACCGGACTAAAAGGCTTCCTGCGTTCTCCCTCCGATCCGCCGTCACTGGGTGTGCATTAAGTTAATTTATAGTGCTCGCATCACCCCAAAATTCCTTCTAGACCGCAACGGACGAACCCGGCTGCCGAACCATTCGGTGAATGGACGCTACACCGGGCGAGCTAGCGGACGTCAAAGGCCGTCGAACCTACTAGGGTCCTCTTAGGCAATTGGCGTATTTACATGAGCACTTTTCCGCTAGCCCTTCATTAATTGTGACGACGGAGGCACACTGTTGGAAGACATCACAGATACATCACCCTAATCTTGATCGTCTGAAATAGAAATTGATAAAGTAGAGTGACCCTGCGGGGAAAGGACCGAAGTGTCCAAATCCCCAACAACATACCGTGACATACGCTTCCCATGTTGTCATCGAAATCATACGATACAGAACAGGAGTTAATGCGAGTACACTGACCACATATAGAATGATAATAAAGTCAGAGGAAGACTTCCTCTTAAAACAATTGATCAATATCCTTTCAAAGTGAAAAGAAAACAAGTCCTGGTACTCGCACTAACCCCTGGCAATCAAAATACATAATAATAATATGATCCATTAATATAGAAAAAATAATTGAAATCAAAATATTTTGAAAAAATATTTTTTCAGAACAGCCCAAGTTTCTGAAAAGTAACGTTGAGCCCCAATGGATCCCAAGCCTAAGTGTGGACAAAAATTTTAAAAATATTTTAAACAATTTATTCAACACTTACGAACAATAATAATGTATCTAGTTATGATTAAAATAACATAAAGATATTATTTTTTAGAAATCCCCCCCTCACACAGAGGGCTGTTGTAAATGTAAACAATGAGTGTAAAAACACTAAAATAAGACTCCAGGCACCCAGGCCCGAAATCAGTTACCAAAAATACACTATCTGATGCAAAACAGAGACTTCCGGGGAAGAAACTGCAGAACATCAGATGGTAGATGCAGAACACAACGCCTAACCACCCGTAGGTGAAGACGTAAACATGGGGAAAGAACAGAATTCATTCTGTTATTAAGCTAAAACTCCCAAGAAATTTTGGTAATAATAATTACAGAAACTATGCCAAAAGCATGGGAGAATAGCAAGGGGGAACTTAAAGGACAGGGAGAGAGGAAAACACTTAAAAAAAAACAGTGTAACTAAATAATCAGAATGACAACAAAATGGCTGCTGCCTTGAAAATAGGTAACTTAACATAATTTCATTAAAAAATTTTAAGTTACAGCCCTGATAATATTCTGTCACACATTCTTTTCCTCTCCTCCTTCTCTATCCTCCTTAGAATCACCATTTCACTAATATTTATGTGTCTGGCATCATTTAAACTGAGATTTAAAAGCACAAAGATCAGTCAGATGTTAACTGATGAAGGGCCAAACTTAGAATGATTAATGGCGCCAATTTCGGAACGTCCTTGACACTGCGCATGCGCAGTAGGGGCGAAGTGTGGAGGGCCTTTCAGGACATGTTTTCTTTAGTTTTAGATGCAAATTTTGGGGATTGGGGGGCAAAATTTGTGTTTGGCCCTATATTTTAAGAGTTAGCACCAGCTATGTCTGGGTCATTGGTACAGTATAAAAATATAGAAATTTTGGGTGGAGCCAGAGAAGGCCATGCTGCCACAGATTTATTTATTTATTTATTTATTAGGGTTTAACGACACATTAACAGCCAAGGTCATATCGTGTCGGTGACAGTTTTACGGGTGGAGGAAGCCAGAGTACCCAGAGAGAACAACGGGGCAACGACGAGCAGCTGCCAGCTCCCCAACATCATAACTCCGCACTGCAGCCCAGGCAGGGTTAGATTGGTTGAAGACATGTGCACCATTGACATGCAGTATGCCTTAGTACACGGTGTCATCGTGCCCACATGTGGACAATCAGGGTTAAGTGCCTTGCCCAAGGACACAACGCGGGAATCCGAAGCGTTCGCTCAGACGGTCACCCATCCAAGGACTAACTGGCTCGACGTTGCTTAACTTCGGCGATCTGACAAGAACCGGTTACAGCAATGCCACCGCGCCCACATGCTGCCACAGATAGCCTGAATACTGACCTACCAACTTGATTGAACAAATTTCAATCTCCACCACGAAAGGAAGTTTCCTACCAAATTTCAAAGCATTCTCTGGGGTAGCTCATGAAAAGAACATTTTCAAAAAAATGTTAGGCTTTTGGGGCATGAACCCCAGCCCCTAGGGGAGTAGCAACTTTTTGGAGAAAAAAAACTCAGAAGAGTATACTCCATCAAGATGTTTTGTACCAAATTAGTTTAGATTTTGCCCAAAGGTTCTTAAGAATACTTAGTTGATGGAGCACAAGGTAGATGATGACTCTGCATTTTCCAATTGCCAACAGTGCTAAAATGGGCATCCCCATATGGCACCCCATGACAAAACCGATAGCAATTTTTTCTGTTCTTCTGATTCCATTCGTCCTTAGGAAGCTGCATACTAAAAAACAATATTCTGGTTCGTGCAGTTTTTGAAATAAGCATGTTTGATTTTTTTATTATTTTTAGGTCCTGGGGTTCCCACGAGGCTGTGCAAATTTTTTCTCAAGCATCAATCAACTACTTATGACTCAATTATACTACATGCCAAATTTGGTTCAAACCAGCCCATCAGTTGTTGAAATACAAATTTTGGATGGAGCCCAAAATGGGCATGCTCCCACAGAGAGCCCAAATATTGACCTGCAAACTTCCCTTAAACCAACTTTAATCTTCACCATCAAAGGATGTTCCACACCTAATATCAAGGCAATCTCTCTGGTGGTTCATGAGAAGATGATTTTTAATAAAGATTTTTAGGCTTTTTGGGCATTAAACACAACCTGAAGATGGCAGCTGCTTCATTTCAACAAAATAGAAAGGGTATACTAGAAAGAGTCTGTGCAATACACGTTTGATTTTGGCCTAGTATTTTTGAAGAAGACAAGTTTCAAAAGTTAACAGACAATGGATGATGGACGCCAAGTGATGGCAATAGCTCCCACTGATTTGCAGTCTGGTGAGCTAACAATGGAGTCCTGTCTGGTAATCCATATATGCCCTTTGCAAAAGTGCAAAGGAGCCATAATTATTCTATAATAACGGGCTTGATAAAGCTTTTGAGCTGCATCAAAAAAAACAAGAGATTAAATTCCTAATCCTGGTTAATAAGAGGAGAAAAAAAGTGGCACCAATAAATGACAGATCCGGAAATTAGTTGGCCCAAAGCTGAATCAAAGTAGTAGACCACAAAGTTCTGAAAACCAATAATTATAGCAAATTCAGCTCATTGGATACTCATGACAAAAGAAAGCCAATCCTTAACTGGTAGAGCATTGGAAGCCCACATTTGGGCTTTACTGTGAAATGCAGGTACCACGTCTTAACCCTTTACCCAATGTAACGACCAAAACCGGCCAGCGCTATTCACAAAAATCGCCAATTAATTTTCATTACCCATAAATTATAACAAGGCAATGACATGGGCATAAATTTTGATGATCTACCAGTTAACACTGATTCATAGATTAACTAGTTGAGAGTGGGAAGCCCATATTTGAACTTTCGTCTGAAGTACACATGCCACAACTAAAACGCTTGCATTTTGTGTATGTACTTCATATTACCTGTGACAAGAAATTATTTTGTCTGTTTGGCTTTTCATAACTTCAATTTTTAGGGGAGTACCTATAGGCACTGTCCCATAAGTTGTAACAAAGCAAAGACACGGAAACAAATTCTGACCTCCAAAACAATTTATCACTCTACCAGTGAAAAGCCAACTCATATCAATGACGACAAATATTTGTGAGCTACTTACAGAATCAGGCTTAGCATCTTCTTTTGATATACTTTCAACAAATCTGCATGCCAACCAGAAGTAATCTTTGCATCCAGGTCCATATGGCTCTTTTTCCTTAATGACTTCCAGCTGCGAGATAGAAATTAAAACATAATGATAATCTTGGCAGAAAATAAAGTGTTTTTGTGATAGATAAGGGTGACAATAACAACTTCTAACCATTTATCTTCTACGTAATGTTACCAAATTTGGCAAAATCCATTTTTAAACAAGAGGCCCCAAGGGGCCTTAATCGCTCACCAGGAAAGTGATTCAAACAAAGTGGTTCAAAGAAGTATTTGGGGTCACATGCAGTTAGACATGGTTCATCAACACTACAAAGGAATGAAGTCATGAGAGACAAATTTTATGGAACTAGGGACATGGCTTGAACAAACTTGACTCTTACCCCCCTACGGATGCTGCATACCAAATATCAAAAGCATTCATCTGCTGGATCTGAAGAAGAAGATTTTTAAAGAAAATTCTTGAATCTGAAGAAAAATATTTTTTTTTTGTCTTAAAATTGACCAAAATGCATAAAAACAAAAAACTCATTCCCAGATTCTGGTCCAAAATTTCTAAGTCTGGACCGGGACCCCAAATTTTCAGCCTAAATATGAACCCAGGGATTTGACTTGAACAATCTTGAATCTCACCTCCCTAAGCATGCTGCATATGTGAAATCTGAAAGCTTTTGGAGCAGTGGTTTGGGAGAAAAGTAGTCTTAAATGTTTTTCCCATTACCCACAGTGTTAAAAAATTCTGACTCAGCACTTTTTCAAAGTATAAAAAGTTAAAAAATTTATAGTAATTTATATATTTTTTATTCTTACCAATGACCCAGACTTAGCTGGTGCTAACTCTAACAAAACCAGGGCCAAACACAAATTTTGCCCCCCAATCCCCAAAATTTGCATCCAAAACAAAAAGAAATCATGTCCTAAAGGACCTCCATACTACGCCTCTACTGCGCATGCGCAGTGACGCAGACGTCCCGAAATTGGCGCCAATTATCATTCTTACTGGCAGTGCCTGGTCAGCGCTATGTACTCAGCGGGGAGGCATGAGTTCCCAACTCCAGAGAGGGCCATCCCCGTCTGGGTCATTGGTAAGTATAAAAAATATATAAATTACTATAAATTTTTTAACATTTTTATACTGTACCAATGACCCAGACTTAGCTGAATAGTAAATAGGCTGGAGGGCCTAGGGCATAGAGGAAAATCCAATAAGCTCAACTATATAGTAAAGAGGTAACCCCTTAAGGAGAAAAGGAGTATTAGGCTTTACATGTATCTTTCTTATTTAATATTAAATTAGAAAGATACACTACCCTTAATAATTGAGCACAATAACATTCATGTTCTCTATTAACATCCAGTATATCCCTTATACTAATTATTTTTAAAGCAAGCCAATAAATAAAGTAGTCCAGAGAATTGAGACTCTTTATAGTCATTTAAAAGTGTCCGAGTATTGTATATTAAAGCCCGTTTGACACTTGACATATACAAATGCTTCACACCGAGCTACACTTTAAAAATAAGACATGAATGAATTTTAACATTAATATTACACTTTAAAACCATCCCGGAAGCGACTCAGAAATACTGACTTGGAGGAGGCATTCCCTTGCTTTTCACTATAAAGCAGGTGACCTAAGGGAACACCCCCCCCCCCCCCTTCCCCTTGCCCTGGGTCAAATAGCCCAGAGCGAAGAGGGCAGCCAGACGGAATCACCGCCGGAACAGAAAGCCTGCATAACTATAGTTGCAAGTGTTTAGTGGACGACATTCTGAGCAACAGATAACGGACCTAAACAATGCAGGTCTCCAGAAATGGACTCAATATTTCTGAGATAAAAATTCGTAAATGTGGATGGCTGAGACCAACGAGCAGCCTTCATTAAATCTGTAATAGCAACACTATTAGCATAAGCCCAGGAAGTAGAAAGAGCTCTTACTTCATGAGCAGAAATCTTAAGCACAGACTGCTGAGAAGAAGATAAATTTTCATAAGCAGTACGGATAGTTAATTGAATCCATCTAGCAATAGAATGGACTGAAATGTCCTTTATATTAGGCATCAAAGACAGAAAGAAATGTTTCCGTCCCTTTCTGATAAACTGAGATCTCTGTTTATAGATACATAACGCTCTAACAGGACAGAGTAAAGGCCTGCGCCCGTCTGAAGACGGAAGAGCCTTAATAACAATAGGTTCCGGATATTTATTAGGAGCCTGATTCTTAGCTAAAAAACCCACATTAGTAGTGAAGGTGATAGTGTTCCCAACACTACGATAGTGAAAATCATCCACCGACAGTGCATGAAGCTCACTGACTCTTCTAGAAGAAGAGAAAGCTAAGAGAAAAGCTGTCTTATAAGATAAGAATTTGAAATCTACTGTCCCAAGAGGTTCAAATGGCTTTTCCTTCAATTTAAGAAGAACCCAAGCTAAATTCCACTTAGGAATTAATCTAAGAGTTCTGGGTCTATTTATCGAAAAGTTTCTAACCAACTTAGATAAAGAGACATTAGATCCAATTTGTAAACTATCATGATGTGCATAGGTATCAGATAACATAGATCTATAACCCTTAATAGTAACAGGCTGCAGTTGATTTCGTCAAACAAGTATACTAGAAAGTTTGCAATGTCCGGTATAGAGGGATCGAATATATCTACAGAATGATCCCTACACCAACGACGAAAAACCTTCCACTTAGCCGCATAGTTTAGCGAAGAGGAGGTCCTCCTACAGTTAGAAATCGCGTCCACTGCTCGTCCTGTAAAGTGTTTGCCATGCAAGAAGGACCGCACAACGGAAAAACGTGAAGGTTGAGACCTTGCGGGTTGTGATGGAGTTGGCACGATTTCCCCTGCGAAAGATCCTCCCGTGGAGGAAGCTTTCGCGGTAGGTCCCACAACAGACACCTGAGTAGATTTATCCACGGTCTCTGTGGCGACAGAGATGCTACCAACAGAATCTTGCATTGAGATTGTTTTATCTTTAGCAATACTTGTTGAATTAACGCGCTGGAGGATACGCATATCCTATCATTCCGTCCCAAGGGATCGACAGAGCGTCTACTGCAAATGCTCTTGGATCCGGACACGGAGACACATACGTCTGCAACTGATTGTTGAGATGTGTCGCAAATAAGTCTATCATTGGCCGTTCCCATTGGTAGCAAATCTGATTGAATACTTGTTTGTTGAGAGTCCACTCCGACGGCAACAAGCGACCCTTTCGTGAAAGGGAGTCTGCTAGCACATTCAGACGACCCGGTATGTGACGGACCGAAAGAAGAACGTGATGTTCTAGCGCAAACAGAAGGATTCTTTCCGTTAGATTGAACAACGGAACTGAATGAGTGCCTCCCTGATTCCGTATATACGCCACTACTGTCGTATTGTCGGATAGGATTTGGACATGAGCATTGTGAATAATGTCCATCCAGTGACGTAACGCAAGCCAAATTGACATCATTTCCTTGATGTTTATGTGCTTGCACAGGAATTGCGGATCCCAAAGACCCTGGCATCTCGAATCCGTTGGGATTAATGATACACCCCAACCTGTTTGACTGGCATCCGTCATAATGGTAAAACTCGGATCCGGCAACTGCAGCGGAACTCCCTGAGTTAACCACTGAATGTTTCACTTGATCTGACAAGAGAACGTCTACATCGAGCGAATGAATTTTCACACTCCAATTCTGAGTCAAGAAAATTTGAAGAGGACGTGTGCGTAACCGCCCCATCGGAATGAGATCCGCGGCGGCTCTGCACAGACCTATCAGTCTCATAAATTCTCTCGCTGTGACTTTGTCTGCGTGCAGACAATAGCGAGCGTAACAACTGACTAATTTCGCTCTGGTTAACGGCAGACGAACGAAATTGTTGTGCGTCTCGAAGCTCATTCCCAGATGACTGAATGACTTTGACGGCACCAGATCTGACTTCTCCTCGTTTACTATAAAACCGAGACGTCGGAGCAATAGAAGAAGATTCTAAACATCGTTCTGAAGCGTTAACTCGTTGCCGTACCTCTGAAGAATGTCGTCCAGGTAGGCCGACGTTACCGCAGACGAATGAGCTCGGAAATAGATCATTACCGAGTTCATTACCCGAGTGAAAGCCCAGGGTGCTAGATTCAATCCGAAGCACATCGCCCGGAATTGATACACCACTCCTAGGACTGGGAAGCGTAGGTACTTTCGGAATGTCGGATGTACCATGACGTGAAAGTACACATCTTTGAGATCTATGCTCGTTGCATAATCGTTCACCCGAATACTCGCTCTGACCGATCGAATCGTCTCCATATAAAACTTCGGAGCGACGATCAGCTTGTTTATCCAGCTCAAATCTATGACTGGACGGAACGAGCCGTCTGGTTTCGGAACCAGAAACAGATGGCTGTAGAATCCCGGAGATTCCTGGTTTTCTACGACCTCTACCGCGTTCTTCATTAAAAGAGACTGCACCTCTGATAACAGAGCGTCTCTTTTCTGCGGATTTGACGGAAGATGAGTCCACTTTGGACTTTGAGTTAATGGAGGCTTTCGTTTGAAGGATATCTTTAGACCTTCCGAAGTCACTCCTCTCACCCAAGGGTCGTCCGTAATCGACGCCCATTCTTGTGAAAAGCTCGACAACCTTCCGCCAACTGGTACGCGATAGAGGTTTAAGCCATCACCTCCTGGACCTGCGAGGCCTGCGGTAGGAGAAACCACGTCCTCCACGGCCCGCACCTCGCCCCGTCGACCTCGGGGCGTCCGACCGATTGTCCCGGCCTGAAGGACGTCCCGAACAAGAGTCGCTACCCTGACGGTCTCTCGAATAAGACCAAGAGGACGCACCGGAACCTCTATAGGAAACTCTCTTGGGCGCATTAGACCCAGAAGTGCCTGTCTTATTCGTGTCTGCTGTATCCGACTTCTTAGGAGCAGATTTGAACAACAGAGAATCCTTAGCTTTCTTTGTAATTTTATCATAAATAGCAGAAAGCTTGCCATCAAAGAGAAGTTCTCCTGAGACCGAAGCGACTCTAAGAGAGTTCTTCACCTTAGTATCCACTAGTGTGGATGTAGCTAGGGCTGCGTCACGTCTAACCAACTCCAGATTTGCCACTGAAAGGGCGGAGTTACACGTGGAATAAGCTACTGCCCTTGAAAGAAGTCTTAAAGAGGATTGTATATCCTGAAACTCTTTCCCTTGAAGGCGCAGTGATAACGCCTTAGTAAGGTGATCTGCGTAAGATAAGGCATCTAAATTGGCTCTGTTAGACGCAATAGTTGTTTCCAACACCGCGGTTGGAATAGAAGCCGACGACGGTAATGATAGCTCTAAGTCTTCCGCCTCGTCGTCCATACGCAGAGGAACTCTCGGTATACCCTGTCCTGCCGTATCGAATTTATTCCTTGCATTAATGAAAGGCAGGTTGAGAGTATTAGCGGACAAGAAACCTGCTTTCCCCGTCTTGGAAGCAAGTTTAAATATAGCGTCGTTCAATAATTCAAATGTTCTTGCAACATTATTGGACTGCGACGGAAACTCGGGAGCGATGTCCCTGAACCGCTCAAAAAATTCAGAGTCCAATGACGCTATAATCCTCTTGTCCGGAACCGCAGCAGTCTGGCCCGACGGAACAACTTGATGGAGAAAGTGCCGGATGAAGTCCACGGCAGCTTTATGTTGTTCCGAAAAGGATAGCTCCAAGTCATCCGTATCCCTTTCACCATCCGGTCGGACCCCATGATGTTCCCGGTCGTCCACCCCCGATGCTTCGGCGGAGCGTACCGACCCAGCGCCGTCGGATAATTCTCGATCCGACACCGTTTCTGTCGCTGCTTCGCCGAGGGCAGCTCCGCATCAGATGGCTCCCGCATACTTTTCCTATGCGAACGTCCGGAGTCTATCGGTCTCGAATCCCTGGCTGCCGGATGGTGTGACCTGGTCGCCGAAGAATCCTTGATCGGCGAAGCTGGCAATATATCGGCGGTCACGCAGCCAAGGTGCGGTCGTGTGCGCTGACGAGAAGAGGAAGCCTTAACAGTCTCTGCGGACTGCTTATACAACGGAGCGTCCTGAGTGACGGACGTATGCTCCGCTAAAGACACATTCTGTACCACAACATCTGGTCCCAGATGTTGTTGTACGAGAGAGGGGCCTCTCTCGCTCGCGACCCAGCTGGACCTGGACGAGCTAGAAACCGGACTCGAAGGCTTCCTCCGTTCTCGCTTACTATCCGCCGTCACTGGGTGTGCATCTATTATGTTTATAGTGCTCGCATCACCCAAAATTTCCTCCTGGACCGCATCGGACAAACCCGGCTGCCGAACCATTCGGTGAATGGACGCTACACCGGGCGAGCTAGCGGACGACATTTGTCTAATCTCCATGAGCACTTTTGCCGCTAGCTCTGAATTCATTTGTGACGACGGACGCACACTTGTAGAAGATAACATGGAAACATCACCCTGTTCTTGTTCCTCTGAAATAGAAACTGAAAGAGTAGAGTGACCTTGCGGAGAAAGAGCCGGCATAGCCCTTTCTCCAGAAACAACATATCGTGACACACGTTTCCAATGTTTCTCATCCAAATATTCACATATAGGACAGGGATTAATGCGAGAACACTGACTACAATTAATACAATGATCATGAAAGTCAGAGGAAGATTTCTTCCTATTACAATTTGAACAAAGTCCCTTCATTGTGAAAGAACAACAACAAGTCCTAGTTACTCGCAAAAACCCCTGACACAAAGATACATAATAACATGATCCATTAATAAATGAAAAAACAATCACATATCAAAATAATTTTGAAAAAATATTTTTTCAGCGAAGCCCAAGTTGCTGAAAAGTAACGTTGAGCCCCGATGGATCCGATGGCAAAGTGTGGTCAAAAATTTTAAATTTATATTAAATAATTAATGAGACACTTACGGATAATATAAATGTATCTTATAGTGATATAAACTACAGCAAAGGCAAACAGCCCCCCTCAAAAAAGGCTGTTGCCAATGAAAACAAACAGTGTAAAACACCAGAAAACATGACTCCAGGCACTGAAAAAACTGGAATCAGTCATCAAATTACACTCTATCTGATGCAAAACAGAGACTCCCAGGGGAGAATCTGCAGAACATCAGATGGACGATGCAGAACACAAACGCTATACACCCATGGGTGAAAACGTAACTATGGGGAAAACAACAGAAAACATTCTGTAACCAAGCAACTCTCCCAGGAAATTTTAGAAATGAACTTTCTCAAAAATATGCCAAAAGCATGGGAGAATTGCAAGGGGGGACTTTAGAAGGCTAGGGGAGAGGAAACACTGAATAAGCAGTGCAACATTTAGCAAGAATGACAACAAGAGGCCCATGCCTCGAAAATAGGCAACTTAACATAATTTCATCAAAAAATTTTAAGTACAGCCCTGATTATTTTTTGTCACTTCTTTTTCCTCTCCTCCTTCTATCCTCCTTAGAATCACATTTTCTCCACAAATTACGTGTCTGGCATCCTTTAAACTGAGATTTACAAGCACAAAGATCAGTGAGATGTTGACTGATGAAGGGCCAAACAGAGAATGATAATTGGCGCCAATTTCGGGACGTCTGCGTCACTGCGCATGCGCAGTAGAAGCGTAGTATGGAGGTCCTTTAGGACATGATTTCTTTTTGTTTTGGATGCAAATTTTGGGGATTGGGGGGCAAAATTTGTGTTTGGCCCTGGTTTTGTTAGAGTTAGCACCAGCTAAGTCTGGGTCATTGGTACAGTATAAAAATATATATAAATTACTAATAATTTTTTAACATTTTTATACTGTACCAATGACCCAGACATAGCTGAATAGTAAAAAGGCTGGAGGGCCTAGGACATAAGAGGAAAATCCAATAAGCTCAACTATATAAAATAGAGTCATCCCCTCGAGGAGAAAAGGAGAATTAGGCTTTACATGTATCTTTCTTATTTATGATAAATTAGAAAGACACAACACCTTCCATAACTGAGCATCATAACACTCATGGTCTCTATTAACATCCAGTATAATCCTTATACTAATTATTTTAAAGTAAGCCAATAAATAAAGTTAGTCCAGAGAACTGAGACTCTTTATACTCTTTTAAAAGTGTCCGAGGATTGTATATTAACGCCCGTTTGACACTGACATATTCAAATGCTATACTTTAAAACTATGACATGAATGAATTTTTAAACATAAACTTTTCACTTTAAAACCATCCCAGTAACAGCTCAGAATTACTGACTCCGGAGGAGGTATCCCCTTGTTTTCATTTATAAAACAGGTGACCCAAGGGAACACCCTCCCCCCCCCCCTTCCCCTTGCCCTGGGTCAAATAGCCCAGAGCGAAGAGGGCAGCAGGACGGAGTCACTGCCGGAACAGAAAGCCTACATAACTATAGTTGCAACTGTTAAGTGAACGACATTCTGAGCAGCATATAATGGACCTAAACAATGCAGGCCTCCAGAAATGGACTCAATATTTCTGAGATAAAAATTTGTGAATGTGGATGGCTGAGACCAATATGCAGCCTTATTAAATCTGTAATAGCAACACTATTTGCGTAAGCCCAAGATGTAGAAAGAGCTCTTACTTCATGAGCCGAAATCTTAAGCACAGACTGCTGAGTTAAAGATAGATAATCATAAGCAGTACCGATAGTTAATTGAATCCATTTAGCAATAGAATGGACCGTAATGTCCTTTCAATTAGGCATCAGAGACAGAAGAAGTTTTACGTCCATACTGATAAACTGAGATCTGTTTATAAATACATAAAGCTCTAACCGGACAGAGTAAAGGCCTATACCTGTTCGAAGACGGAAGAACCTTAATAACAATAGGTTCCGGATATTATCAGGAGCCAGATTCTAAATCAAAAATCCAACATTAGTAGTAAAGGTAATAGTATTCCCGATACTACGAAAGTGAGAATCGTCCACCGATAGTGCATGAAGCTCACTGAATCTATAGCAGAAGAGAGGACTAAGAGAATTACTGTCTTAAAAGGCCAGAATTTGAAATCTACTGTCTCAAGAGGCTCAAATGGTTACTTTAGTTAATAAGAACCCAAGCTGAATTCCATATAGGAATTAATCTAAGGACTCTAGGTCTATTTATCGAAAAGTTTCTAACTAACTTAGATAAAGAGACATTAGACTCAATTGTAAACTATCATGGTGTGCATAGGTATCAGATAACATAGACCTATAACCTTAAAAGTAACAGGCTGCAGTTGATCTCGTCAAACAAGTATACTAGAAAGTTTGCAATGTCTGGTATGGAGGGATCAAATATATCAACATAATGATCCCTACACCAACGACGGAAGACCCTCCACTTTAGCCGCATAATATAGCGAAGAGGAGGTCCTCCTACAGTTAGAAATCGCGTCCACTGCTCGTCCTGTACAATGCTTGCCATGCAAGAAGGACAGCACAACGGAATATGTGAAGGTTGAGACCTTGCGGGTTGTGATGAAGTTGACACGATTTCCCCAGCGAAAGAAGATCCTCTCGCGGAGGAAGTTTTCGCGGTAAGTCCCACAGCAGACACCTGAGTAAATTTATGTACGGTCTCTGTGGAGACAGAGATGCTACCAACAGAATTGTATTGTGAATGTTTTATCTTAGCAATATTGCTGAATCAACAGCGCTAGAGGATACGCATATCCTATCATTCCGTCCTACTAGATCGATAGAGCGTTAACTACATATGCTCGGGGATCCGGACATGGTGACACATACATCTGCAATAGATTGTCGAGTTGTGTCGCAAATAAGTCTACCATTGGCCGCTCCCATTGGTAGCAAATCTGATTGAATACCTGTTTGTTGAGAGTCCATTCTGACGGCAACAAGCGACCCTTACATAAAAGGGAGTCTGCTAAAACAATCAGACGACCCGGAATATGACGGACCGAAACAGAACTTGGTGTTCTAGAGCAAACAGAAGGATTCTTTCCGATAAATTGAATAACGGAACAGAATGAGTGCCTCCCTGGTTCCGGATATACGCAACTACTGTCGTATTATCGGATAGGATTTGGACATGCGTTTCTGAATAATGTTCAACCAATGACGTAGTGCAAGCCAAAATAACATCATTTCTTGGAAGTTAAGTGCTTGCCTAGAAAACTGCGGAACCCAAAGACCCTGGCACTTCGAATCCGTTGGAATCAATGTTGTATCCCAACCTGTTTGACTGGCATCGGTCATAATCGTAAAACTTGGGTCCGGCAACTGCAGTGGAACTCTCTGAGTCAACCACCGAATGTTTGCCCAAGTCTGAATCTCTTGTTACACTTGATTGACAAGAGAACGTCTAAATCGAGCAATTCATAGATTGCTGAAAGGTTGCCGTCGAAGAGAAGCTTCTCTGAGACCGAAGCGACTCTGAGAGAGTTCTTCACCTTACTATCCACGCACGTGGATATAGCTAGGGCTGCGTCACGTCTAACCAACTCCAGGTTTGCCACTGAAGGGTGGAGTTATACGTGGAAAAACTACTGCCCTTGAAAGAAATCTCATTGAGGATCACACCCCGGAATTCTTTCTCTTGAAGACGTAATGATAACGCCTCAGTAAGGTGGTTACGTATGAAAAAGCGTCTAAGTTAAGTCTATTAGATATGATTGTCGTTTCCAACATCGTGGTTGGAATTGACATAGACGGCGATAAAGACAATTCCCAGTCTTCAGCCTCGTCGTCTAGACGCAGAGGAACTCTCAGAATGCCCCGTCCTGCCATTTCAAATTTATTCCTAGAATTGATGAAAGGCAGATTAGAGCATTTGCAGACAAGAAACTAGACTAGCCTGTTTTGGTAGCAAGCTTATATATAGCGTCATTCAATAATTCGAATGTTCTAGTGACATTATTGGACTGTGTCAGCAACTCAGGGACGATGTCCCTGAACCGATCAAAAACTCTGTGTCCAATGACGCTATTAGTCTCGTATCCAGCATCGCAGCATTGTAGTCTGACGGAACAACCTCTGGAAGATAATGCCGGAAGAAATGTATGGCAACTTCTGTTGTTCCTAAAGGTTAAGCTCGAAATCGTCCGAATCCCTTTCGCCATCCTGTCGGACCCCATGAAATGCTCGGTTGTCCGTACCTGATGCTTCAGCGGAGCAAACCGACCCAGCGTCGTCGGATTATTCTTGATCCGACAGAGATTCTGTCGTTTGCTGGGATGCTGCGATAAGCTGTGCTATTTTGGATAGCATGTCCGTCACTGAGGCCTGTGGAGAAGCGGTCTTACATTGCTTTGCCACTGGAAGCTCCGTGTACGTTACCCTGTGCATACTTCTATTATGCGAGCAACCGGAGTGTACAGGCCTCGTGTCCCTTGGCTACCGGATGGCGTGACCTGTTCGCCGTGGAATACCTGAATGACGAAGCTGGCAGGATACTCGAGGTCACGTAGCCAATGTGCGGTCGTGTGCACTGTCGTGAGGATGAGGAAGCATTATTGACAGTCTCTCGGACTGTCTATATAACGGAGCGTCCCGAGCGGCAGACATATGCTCCGAATGCGAAACGTTTCTGTCGTTGCTGGGATGCTGCGATAAGTTGCGCTATTTGGGATAGCACGTCCGTCACTGAGGCCTGTGAAGTAGCGGTCTTACGATGCTTTGCCGCTGGAAGCTCCATGTACGTTGACTCCTGCATACTTTTCTTATGCGAACGTCCGGAGTCTACAGGCCTCGTGTCCCTGGCTACCAGATGGCGTGACCTGGTCGCCGTGGATTCTCTGATTGGCGAAGTTGACTGGATATCCGAGGTCACGTAGCCAAGGTGCGGTCGTGTGTGCTGTCATGAGGATGAGGAAGCCTTATTGACAGTCTCTCCGGACTGTCTATATAACGGAGCGTCCCGAGCGGCGGACGTATGCTCCGAATGCCAAACATTTGTACCACAACATCTGGGGCCAGATGTTGTTGTACGAGAGAGGAGCCTCTCTCGCTTGCAGCCCGGATGGACCTGGACGAGCTAGGAACCAGACTAATAGGCTTCCTCCATTCTCCCCTCTGATCCGCCGTCACTGGGTGTGCACTTGGTTGATTTATAGTGCTCGCATCACCCAAAACTCCTTCTGGACCGCAACGGACGAACCCGGCTGCCGAACCATTCGATGAATGGACGCTACACCGGGCAAGCTAGCGGACATCAAAGGCCGTCGATCCTACTAGGGACCTCTTAGGCAACTGACGTATTTCCATGAGCACTTTGCCGCTAGCTCTTCATTAATTGTGACGACAGAGGCACACTTTTGGAAGACATCACGGATACATCACCCTGTTCTTGATCGTCTGAAATAGAGATTGATAAACTAGAGTGACCCTGCGGGGAAAGGACCGGCATGGCCATTTCCCCGCTAACATACCGTGACACACGCTTCCCATGTTGTCATCGAAATTAACACATACTGAACAGGAGTTAGTGCGAGTACACTGACTACATTCATACAATGATTATGAAAGTCAGAGGAAGATTTCCTCTTATTACAATTGAACAATATCCTTTCATTGTGAAAAGAATACAAAGTCCTAGTACTCGCACCAACCCCTGAAAACAAAAATACATAATAACATGATCCATTAACACAGAAAAAATAAATGAAATCAAAAAATTTTTTGAAAAAATATTTTTTCAGAAAAGCCCAAGTTTCTGAAAAGTAACGTTGAGCCCCAATGGATCCCAAGCCTAACTGTGGACAAAAATTTTAAAAATATTTTAAAAAATTAATGCAACACTTACGAATAATAATAATGTATCTAGTTATGATTAAACTAACACCAAGACAAGAAATCCCCCTCACACAGAGGCTGTTGTCAATGTAAACAAGAAGTGTAAAAAACACCAGAAACATGACTCCAGGCACTGATAACCCATGCCCGAAATCAGTTACCAATAATACACTATCTGATGTAAAACAGAGACTTCCAGGGAAGAAACTACAGAACATCAGATGGTAGATGCAGAACACTACGCCTAAACACCCATGGGTGAATACGTAAACATGGGGAAAAGAACAGAATTCATTCTGTTATCCAGCTAAAACTCCCAAGAAATTTTAGTAATAATATTACAGAAAATATGCCAAAAGCATGGGAGAATAGCAAGGGGGGACTTAAAGGAAAAGGAGAGAGGAAAACACTGAAAAAGCAGTGTAACTTAATAGCAAGAATGACCACAACAGGCCCATGCCTCGAAAATAGGTAACTTAACATAATTTCATTAAAAAAAATTTAAGTTACAGTCCTGATTATTTTCTGTCACTCATTTTTCCTCTCCTCCTTCTATTTCCTCCTTAGATCCACCATTTCTGTAATATTTATGTGTCTGGCATCATTTAAACTGAGATTTACAAGCACAAAGATCAGTCAGATGTTAACTGATGAAGGGCCAAACAAAGAATGATTAATGGACCCAAATTTCGGGACGTCCTTGACACTGCGCATGCGCAGTAGAGGCAAAGTATGGAGGGCCATTCAGGACATGATTTCTTTGGTTTTAGATGCAAATTTTGGGGATTGGGGGGCAAAATTTGTGTTTGGCCCTAGATTTTTAAGAGTTAGCACCAGCTATGTCTGGGTCATTGGTACAGTATAAAAATATAGAAATTTTGGGCTTGACGAAAATTATTGCCTCTCCCAGAACAAAGGCAAATATTGCCCGTCAAACTTCTCTTGAACAAACTTGAGTCTACACCTCAAATGGAAGCAGCATACCAAATATCAAGTCTCTGCTGCTGCTGGTACAGGAGAAGATTTTTTAAATTTTTTTGCATTTTGGCCCCACCCCCCTCCTCAAAATGAGCAGAAACCCAATTTGAAGAAAAACCCAAATGCCCCTATATAACCGCTACTCATGTGAATTTTCATTGAACTGCAGCCAGTGCTTGGGAGAAAATTACCCAAACACCACCTTCACGACGTACAACAGATGACGGACGACAGACAAAAAGTGATCAGAAAAGCACACCTTGACTTTCAGTCAGATGAGTTAATAAATTGGTGCTTAACGCCACTTCAGAAGCTAAGGATATAGAGGCGATCCCAGTAATTAATATCACCCGCTTGTAACGTATACCGGAGTCGGCATATGTAGATAGGTCAAAAACCAGTGATATAATATATAACATACACATGTCCAATAGAATCACAATGGACGATCTCTGGAGAGTAAACACACTTCCGAGGTAACCCGCAGGTGACCCCATTCAGGTGTACAATAAATTCCAGTAAATAACACTCCCAGACGTGTTCTATCCGATCTCTATGTTCCTAGAAACGTGCGAATATACAAGAGTGTAAAGACAAGTTGTATTCGATTGGGTACCGAAATTTAATAGAAACCTGGATCTAGAAATGGAATGTGCTATGATTAACAGACTCATTACGGACCACCTCGAAATAATTCATTGTTTCTAAGGTCCATAACATACAAAAATGCGTCTGCCTAATAATACATTTATTTTGCGCGTGAGCATTGAAATCCCACATGTAATCATCTGAATACCAGTTAACTGACTAGACAGCCTCCCAGGTACCCAAAGGCTAGCAATTTATTGATGATGAATCATATGCTCGTATATGACATACAGACGAACAACCACAGGAAACCAACCAACTAAAAAGTGGATGTGCCCATGAGGTCACCATAGAACATGACCCAGCTGCCAATCAAGAAGTCCTGAAATGCATGTATATACTTAAATGAATACAAGGCTTACTGGAAGAAAACTACGTCTTGCCCAGTAATCGCCTCTTAACACATTGGCGGTTGGGGGTGTGGTGGGGGGGGGGGGGGGGGGGGATTCAAAATCATATCGAACCCCCCTCACCCACATTACTTGAATCGTTCTTGTGTTCAAATAGTATAGGAACCGCAAGGCTCCCTCTGACCGACTCCATAATGCCACTAAGGGCGGAGAAGGACGTGATGAACAAATACACCGTATTTACATAATAACTCACATCAAATACCGGTTTGAAGTGAATAACCTCCTCTAACAAATGGTATCAGGTCCGATAGGACAACTAGCTCAGCCCAGATGAAGCAGCTAAAGGTCTTCCTGTATGTGAAAACCATTAAAAGCTGATAACTGAGGTCCCAGAGCTCACTAAGGAGACTTACAACGCTAGCCATAGCTTATAAGTCTTCATCTACGTGAAGACAGATATATTGGTGTAAGTTGCGACCCTGAAGACTCACTTAATGGAGACTTACAGTTACTGTCGCGCAAGGTAGGGAATGAAGAGCCGCTATATAAACAGCCCTGAATTCCCAAAGAGACCGCAGTCCCAAGAGATTCAGTTATGCCACTGCATAATACTGAAAAAATCTCACTCAAGATTTTAGCTAGGCTACTAAGGTGTAACAATAAGACCAAGTCTATGACACCTAGGAAAAACAAACCTAAAAGCACAGCAGTATCTCTTTTGGTTGTAATCTCAAAGACAGCGGACAGAGCCTAACTGAAGAGACCACTGTAACCTTACAGAAGGCTACTATGGAGTCCACAATGACAATTGTCATGATGCCAAGACGTATCTCAGCCTATCTATGCACTATCCATCCAGATTCAGGACGAGAAACAGGTGATAAAAAACTGGAGAATAATTTTGACGACGTCTAATGCTTTTCTTCAATAGGAAAGCATATACCTCCAGAAGGAAGCCTCTCTTGGAAGATTTGTCTAACATGTATTCTTGTAATTGGAGCTTGCTTGGGCTGATAGTCGCAGGCCTGCCGAGACTACATTCTCATCCACTAATCTTCTGCAATTTATCCACTTTTGCGAGGTTGTAACCAACAGCCAAGTGGCAAGCAACTGAAATCTATTCTCGATGACCTCAATTGATCCCTTCATTAAGAGAGCCTTTACCTCCACTAGGAGCAACTCACTTTGAAAGGAACTTCCGTGATTAAGTTTCTCGTGAAGTTGATCATCCTCCGTCAACTGGCAAGCAATAGAGGTCATGTCCATCACTTGTACGACTTACAATGCTTACAGGGGGAGAAACTACGTCCTCCACACGAAGAAGCTCATCTCGTCGACCTCAACTGTTCCCTTCAATAAGAGAGCCTTTACCTCCACTAGAAGCGACTCTCTTTGAAAGGAACTTCCGTGATTAACACCCAGTTTCTCGTGAAGATAACCTTCCGTTAATCTCGGCCTAGGGGTGTCTGATCCATAGCCTAGATCAGACCTATACCTCCTTCCTGAGTCGCTATAATGACGACTTCCTGAGTAAATATAAGAGGGTTATTGTACCCTCGTGAGACATTCTCATGATGCTTTCTTAGAAGCAGAATGGCCTCGCTTACCCCGGTCTACTGAAGTGTGTTGATGAGACAGCAACTTCAATAGCAAAGCACTGAAGCTTCTTGTAGCCTGCACATAAATCAACGCAAGCGACTCAGAGAGAGCTTTTCACCTCGTCATCTATAAGTGATGACGGCGCAAGGGCAGCATCACGTCTTACCAACGCCAAATTCACTGTCCGTGCAGAGTTGTACATGGCATACATGACTGCTTGGAAAGAACTCCTCGCGAGGAACCACATCCTCATATTTCTTTCCATTGAGACGTTGCGCCATAGCTCTGGTAAGGTGATCTGCTTAGGGCATTGCACCCAGATTTGCTCTTTTCAATGAAATAGCACATTCCATTATTTCCGAGCATATATTAAATGATGCAGGAAGGGACATATTTTCATCCCCGGCCTGATCATCTAAACGCAGACTTATTCAGATGGAACAATATTAAAGAGCTTAAGACTTTTCATTGTCTTAAAGTGCCCTTCTGTGAGAGATGGAGACTCACACTCCGTATCCCTCTCACCATCCAAATGTTCCATCCTCAAATATAGTCAACTGCATCCGACTAAACGAATGACTGAACCAAAGCAGCACCAACTGACAGCTCATCATCGGAGTCTGTTAAATGGTAGAACTAGTCTCAAACGACTAGCTAACAACCCGAACTTGCGAAGTCAGATAGCAGATAGCTAGCCTGTGGTCAACGTGCTTCATTAATGAAGCAAGGGAAGATGCCATAGCTGCCACCGAATCTGGCTGCAGTGTTGAAGAAGCGGCCCGAACCCCAAGCATGAACGGGCGTCCCAACTCACTAAAGTTTCTCGCACCAAAAACAGTCAATCACAACTGCTGATGGAAAGGAGAAGGTTCTCCAGCTCGCAGTCTGCTCCAGACCTCGTGAGCGTTCTGTTAGAAACTTTTAGGCATCTATCGTGCATATCCATGGAAGAAGAGGAAGCCGTAACCACAGCCGTAACCACAGCCGACCCCGGCTGAAGTGTGGGAGAAGCATCCCGACTCGTCACATAGGACGGATGCTCCTCTTCATTGAAGTTTCTTATAACACAAAACAGGCATCCCCGACTGTTAACGGGATGAAAAACACTCTGCACTATCGAACTGTCGATAGTGCAGAGTGATCTCATAGAGTATCCCACTTAGAAACTTCTGGGCTTAATCCTGTTTCGTGCGCTTCCATGTAAATAGAAGAAGCCATAACTGCTGCCGGCCCCGGCTGCAGTGTGGAAGGAACGTTCCGATGCGTGTTCCGACTCAATAAGGTTTCTCACAATGGACACAGTCAGTCCCGACTGTTAACGGGACGGAGAGGGTTCTCCAATCAGTGATCTGACACCAAATCTAGCCGAGCATCCCATAGAGAAACTTCAGGCTTCTACTATATGCACAATTGACCAGACCAAACCTGCACCATCCGACAGCTCACACTGGAGTCTGCTGGGATGCTGCTAATAGCTGCTCAACTGCGACGGCAAGTCCATTCCCGAGGCTTGAGGAGCAGCGTTCTTCTGTTTTTCCCACTGCTTGCTGCTCCTGGGACGAAGATCCGGAGATAGATCTCTTCTCCAAGCGTTCCACTGATCGATGCCTCGGATTGCTAGCTATCTGATGGTCCGACTTCAAGGGCAAAGAAAGGCTCCATCTTCGCATAGCTGACTGGTTATCTGAAGTTGGGTAGCTTGTCTGCGGTCAGGTGTGCTTTAATAACGTAGCGGAGGAAGCCGTGACTAAAGCCAGACCTGGCTGCAGACTGGATGGAGCGTCCTGAGCAGTGGGCGGATGTATGCTTCGTCTCGTGCAAGTTTCCAACCAGAAAACTTCATTTCGGCTTGTGAAAAGTAGCGGAGGAAGCCGTGACGGAAGCCGACCCGGCTGCAGACTACACAGAGCATCCCGAGCAGTGGGCGGACATATGCTCCGGCTTGTGCAAGTTTCTCATAACAACATTTGGCCCCAAATGTTGTTAGGTTAGAGAGGGGTCACTCCCGCTTGCGGTCTATTAGACCTCACTGAGTACAAGAAACTTGCTGACTTCCTCCCTATTTCCGTCGTCGCTGGGTGAGCTTATTTATATTCAAGTGCTCGCTCTACCCACCTCTACACTTCCTTAAACCGCAACAGACTTACCCGGTGTCATGGCTCCCACGGACGGAGTAATCGCTAGCTAGCTGCTAGTCGAGCTAGCTGCTTGCAAGAGATTAAAACCCTTAACAAAATGTCCTAACTCTTGCAATCATGAGCACTGCAGCTAGCTCTATATGCTCATTGGAGCGCGGCGACGGTAGCACACTTGGAAGGGTGTCAGAATATCATCACCATGTTCATGTTCCTCTGAAATAGAAACTGAGAAAATGAATTATAACGTGGTGAGAGGCCTGGCCTCAGAACCTCACCGCCAACAATGTACTGTGACACCCGTCTCCAACATTAGTCATCCCAGTGAACACAAGAATGACAACAGTCTGCAGGAGTGCATCGACTAAAGTCGATATCAGTCCTCCAAACTCCACAACAAAATATATAATTAAGATACATGAATAATAGCCATCAAAATTAAATTCAAAATATTTTTTGGAAAAATTTTTTTTCTGAAAAAACGCCTAAGTTCCCAGAGAATATTAAGAGTACAAAGGCATCCCGATAGAGCCTAAGTGTGGACAAAATCCAAATTTATTGAGCTACACTACTGGAATAATAATCCATGTAGCCTACAATAATTCTGCAGTAATAGAATATAAAATACTACCTATATGCGAGGAAGTTGTCAATGTAAACAACGTCCATGAAAAAACCGGAAACAAGACATCAGGTACACAAAAAGGCCCAAAGTCAGAAACCAATTTAAATGCTACCAGATGCAAAGCTAGATCTTCATATGAAGAAAAAACAATACATCGGATAGAAGCTGCAAGACTAAACGACCTAACACCTCAAGGGTGAGGACGTAACCATGGGGAAAAACAGAATAAAAATTCTGTAATACATGTTAAACTCCCAAGAAATTTAATAAAAAATTTCAATAAAAAATAGCCAAAAAAGCTTAAGAGTTTAACAGGAAGGGTTCATGGAAGGATAGGGAAGGAATGCATAACAAACAGTGGAATAATCATTATCTAAAATGATGACGTCAGGCGTATGTCCCGAAATTGGGAAACATGAAATAATTTTTTATTATTATAAAGTTACAGCCCTGAACGTCTAAAACCATCGTTGAACACTTCCATCATCCATTAATAGCCTTGGATCCACCAATTCTTGCATTGATTTGTGTCTAGCCTCCTCAAAAAAGGAGATTTTAAAGCACAGTTGTCAGTTCATTGCTGCTGACTTTAGGGCCAAACAAAGAATGATGTTGGCGCCAATTCCAGGCACTTACTGACGGCTGCGAATTCGCGGATAGTAAAAGTATGGAGGACCAGATAGGACTTTTAATTTTGGTTTTGCAAGCAAATTTTGTGGATTGGGGGGTTCAAAATTTGTATTTGGCCCTTGATAACTTTGAGTTTGCACCAGCTGGTCTGGGCCATTGGTTTATAGTATAAAAATGTACGGAGGAAAATGGGAACAGGAAGTTGAAATACTACAGAGAAATGTCACAGAGAATATCTCCCTGGAAATGTGTACTGGTACCGATGCTCAAAATTCCAATCCGAAAATACTGACCATTGAAATTTTTTTTGACTGGGCCGAATTTTTTTTTTTTTTTGAATGGGTATTAAAAAGTTTTAACGCAGCGGAAATTTAATGATGCGGGCAGCGCCTGAGAACATAGACATTTTTTTTAATGGCCTTTGATGAATTTTAACAGCAGCCATGACCAGATTAGATGGAAAGTTAAAAAATTTATAGTAATTTATATATTTTTTATACTTACCAATGACCCAGACATAGCTGGTGCTAACTCTTAAAATATAGGGCCAAACACAAATTTTGCCCCCCAATCCCCAAAATTTGCATCTAAAACTAAAGAAAACATGTCCTGAAAGGCCCTCCACACTTCGCCCCTACTGCGCATGCGCAGTGTCAAGGACGTTCCGAAATTGGCACCATTAATCATTCTAATAACCAGTGCCTGGTAAGCGCTATGTACTCAGCGGGGAGGCAAGAGTTCCCAACTCCTGGGAGGGCCATCCCCGTCTGGGTCATTGGTAAGTATAAAAAATAGATAAATTACTATAAATTTTTTAACATTTTTATACTGTACCAATGACCCAGACATAGCTGAATAGTAAAAAGGCTGGAGGGCCAAGGACATAGAGCAAAATGGAATACGCTCAATAAAATAAAATAGAGTCATCCCCTGTAGGGAAAAAGAAGTAATAGGCCTTACATGTATCTTTCTTATTTATGATAAATTAGAAAGATACAACACCTTCCAAAATTGAGCTTCATGCATCCATGTACTCTATTAATATCCAATATAATCCTTATACTAATAATTTTTAAAGTAAGCCAATAAATAAAGTAAGTCTAAAGAATAGAGACTCTTATACTCCTAAAAGTGTCTGAGGATTGCATAATCATGTCCGTTGACATATGCAATATTCAAAAGCTATACTTTAAAAACTAAGACTTGAATGAATTTTAAAAACCTAAACTTCTCACTAAACAACCATCCCAATAACAGCTCAGAATTACTAACTCCGGAGGAGGTATCCCCTTGTTTTCATAGAAAAACAGGTGACCCAAGGGAACACCCTCCCCCCCCCCTTTTTCTTGCCCTGGGTCAAATAGCTCAGAGCAAAGAGGGCAGCCGAACAGAGACACTGCCGAAACAGACAGCCTACCTAGCCATAGTAGCAACTGTTAAGTGAATGACATTCTGAGCAGTAGATAATAGACCTAACAATAGAGGCCTCCAGAAATGGACTCGATATTTCTGAGATAAAATTCATGAATGTGGATGGCTGAGCGCAATGAGCGGCCTTCAAAAATCTATAATAGCGACACTATTAATGTAAGCCCAAGAAGTAGAAGAACTCTTACTTCATGAGCCGAAATCTTAAGCACAACTGCTAAGTCAATGATATACCATAAGCAGTACCGATAGTTAATAGAATCCATTAACAATAAAATGGAGCGTAACGTCCTTCTACTAGACATCAAAGACAGAAGAAGCTTACGCCCATAGTAATAAACAGATATCTGTTTATAAATACATAAACTGTACCCGGAAAGAGTAAAGGCCTATGCCCATACGAAGACGGAAGGACCTTAAAATAATAGGTTCCGGATAATAGGAGCCTAACTCTTATGCAACAATCCAACCTAAATAGTAACGGAAGTATTGATTCCGAAACTATGAAAGTGAAAATCATCCATCGATAGTGCATGAAACTCACTGACTCTACAGTAAAAGAGAAACCAACAGAATTACTGTCTAAAAGGTCAGAATTTGAAAACTACTGTTTCCAGAGGCTCAAATGATTACTTAGCTAAATAAGAACCGAAGTTAAAATCCGTATAGGAATTTAATCTAAAGATTCTAAGTCTATTTATCAAAAAGTTACTAACTGACTTAGATAAAGAGACAAAAGACTCAATTGTAAACTATCGTAGAGTGCATAGGTATGAGGTAACATAAACCTATAACCTAAATAATAACAGGCTGCAGTAGATCTTGTGAAACAAGTATACTAAAAAATAGCAATGAGTAGTATGGAGGGATCAACAATATGAACATAATGATCCCTACACCACGACGGAAGAGCCTCTACTTTAGCCGCATAGAATAGCGAAGAAGAGGATCTCCTATAGTAAGAAATCGCGTCCAAAGCTCGTCCAGTACAGTGCTTACAATGCAATACGGACCACACAACGGAATACATGAAGGTTGCGACCTTGCTGGTTGTGATAAAGATGACACGATTTACCCAGTGAAAAAGATCCTCACATAGAGGAAGATTTCACGTAAAGACCCACAGTAGACAAGAGAGTAAATTACTCATGATCTCTGTGAAGATAGAGATGCTATCAACAGAAATGTATTGTGGTTGTTTATCTTAGCAATACCTGCTAAAACAACAGCGCCGGAGGATACGCGTATCCTATCATTCCGTCCTATAGATCAATAGAGCGTTAACAATATTAGCTCAGAGATCTGGACAAGCCAACACATACGTCTGCAATTGATTAGCAAGCTGTGTCATAAATAAATCATCATTGGGCGCTCCCATAGATAGCAAATCTGATTGAATACTTGTTTGTTGAGAGTCCATTCTGACAGCAACAAGCGACCCGTAAGAGAACGGGAGTCCGATAAAACAATCAGACGACCCGGAATATGACGGACCAAAACTGAACTTGGTGTACTATAACCAACAGACGGATTCTTTCCATTAAATTGAATAACGGAAACGAAAGAGTGCCTCCCTGGTTCCGGAGATACGCCACTACTGTCGAATTAAAGGACAGGAATTTGGGCATGCGTTTCTGAATAATGTTCATGCAATGACATAAAGCAAGCCTAAAAAACATTATTCCGCGGAAGAAAACTGATTGCTAAAAGACTGCGGAACCCAAAGACCCTGGCACTTCGAATCCGTAGGGATCAGTATTATATCCCAATCTGTTTGACTGGCAACCGTCATAACAGCCACACTCGGGTCCGGCAACTGCGGCGGCACTCTCTGAGTCAACCACCGAATGTTTGCCCCAGTCTGAATCTCTTGTAACACTAGATAGACAAGAGAACGAAGCGACTCTGAGAGAGTTCTTCACCTTACTATCCACGCGCGTGGATGTAGCTAGGGCTGCGTCACGTCTAACCAACTCCAATCAGCCACTGAAGGGCGGAGTTATACGTGAACAAACTACTGCCCTCAAAAGAAATTACATTGAGAATAATATCCCGTAAATCTTTTCTTGAAGACGTAATGATAACGCCTCAGTAAGGCGGATTATGTATAATAAAGCGTCTAAGTTAAGTCTACTATACATAATGTCGTTCCCAACATTGAAATTGGAAAAGACATAAACGGCGAAAAAGAATATATGCAGTCTTTAATCACACCGTCTAGACGCATATGAACTCTCGGTATGCCCTGCTCTGCCAAAATAAACTATTTGTATAAATGATAAAATGGCAGAAATGAGCAACACGGACAAGAAACTAAACTATCATGCTTAGTAGCAGGCTTGTATATATATACATATATAGCGTCGAAAAATAAAACACATGTTGTAATGACAATATTGGACTGCGTCGGTAAGTCAGGGACAATGTCCCTGAACCGATCGAAAAATCCGAGTCCAATGACGCTATAAGTCTCTTATCCAAGATCGCAGCAATGAAGTCCGAAATAATAATCACTGGAAGATAATGCCAGAAGATATGAAAGGCATCTTCCGATACTACTAAAGGGAAAACTCGAAATCTTTCGAATCCCTTTTGCCATCCTGTCGGACCCTATAAAGCGTTCGGTCGTCCGTACCTGATGCAACCGCGGACCGCACCGACCCAGCGCCGTCGGATAATTCCTGATTCGACCGAGAAACTGTCAATTGCTGGGATGCTGCGAAACAACTGTGCTAACTCGGATAGCACGTCCGTCACTGAGGCCTGAGGAGAAGCGGTCTTACGATGCATTGCCGCTGGAAGCTCCGTGATCGTTACCCCGTGCATACTACCAATATGCGAGCGAACGGAGTGTATAGGCCTCGTGTCCCTTGGCTACCGGATGGCGCGACCTATTCGCCGTGGAATCACTGAATGCCGAAACTGATCGGATACTCGAGGTCACGTAGCCAATGTGCGGTCGTGTGCCCTGCTGTGAGGATGAGGAAGCATTAAAGACAGTCTCTCGGACTGTCAATATAACGGAGCGTCCCGACCAACGGACATATGCTCCGAATGTAAAATATCTGAACCACAACATGCGGTCCCCTATGTTGTTGGGCGAGAGAGGGACCTCTCTCGCTCACAGCCCGGACGGACCTGGACAAGCCAGGAACCGGACTAACAGGCTTCCTCCGATCTGTCCTCAATCTGCCGTCACTGGGTGAGTACTAAAGTAATTAAAGTGCTCGCATCACCCAAATCTCCTTCCTAGACCGCAACAGACGAACCCGGCAGCCGAACCATTCGATGAATGTACGCTACACCGGGTGAGCTAGCGAATGTCACTCCGTAGGCGATAGACATATTCCATGAGCACTTATTGCCGCTAACTCTTCATTAACTATGACGACAGAGGCACACTTTTGAAAGACATCTCCATAACTCTTCGAACAAGAAACCAGAAATGCTTGGATAGCAAGCATAAAATAATAATATATATAGCGTCGTTCAATAATTCGAAAGTTTGTGTGACATTATTGGACTATGTCGGAACTGAGGGACGATGTCCCTGAACCGAACCAAAAATTTCTAAGTCCACCGACGCTATCAGTTTCTTATCCGGCATCGCAGCATTCTGGTCCGACGAAAGAAGCTGTAGAAGACCAAGTCAGATGACATACACAACAGCATATGTTGTTCCGAAAGGGAAAGCTCGAAATCCTCCGAATCCCTTTCGGTATCCCGTCGGACCGGATGAAACTTTCGGACGTCCGTACCCGCTTCCGCGGAGCGTCCCGACCCAGCATCGTCGGATAAAATATATGCGACAGATTCAGTTGATGCTGGGATGCTGCGATAAACTGTGCTATTAAGGAAAGCACGTCCGTTCCCGAGGCCTGTGCAGTAGCGGTCTTACGATGCATTGCCGCCGGAAGCTCCGTGTACGTTGACTCCCGCACACTTCCTATGCGAACGTCCGGAGTCTGCAGGCCTCGTGTCCCTGGCTACCGGATGGTGTGACCTGGTCGCCGAAGAATCCTTGATCGGCGAAGCTGGTAATATATCGGCGGTCACGCAGCCAAGGTGCGGTCGTGTGCGCTGACGAGAAGAGGAAGCCTTAGCAGTCTCAGCGGACTGCCTATTCAACGGAGCGTCCCGAGCGACGAACGTATGCTCCGCTTACGACACAATTTGTACCACAACATCTGGGGCCAGATGTTGTTGAACGAGAGAGGGGCCTCTCTCGCTTGCCGTCCGGATGGACCGGAACGAGCTATGAACCGGACTAAAAGGCTTCCTGCGTTCTCCCTCCGATCCGCCGTCACTGGGTGTGCATTAGGTTAATTTATAGTGCTCGCATCACCCCAAAATTCCTTCTAGACCGCAACGGACGAACCCGGCTGCCGAACCATTCGGTGAATGGACGCTACACCGGGCGAGCTAGCGGACGTCAAAGGCCGTCGAACCTACTAGGGTCCTCTTAGGCAATTGGCGTATTTACATGAGCACTTTTCCGCTAGCCCTTCATTAATTGTGACGACGGAGGCACACTGTTGGAAGACATCACAGATACATCACCCTAATCTTGATCGTCTGAAATAGAAATTGATAAAGTAGAGTGACACTGCGGGGAAAGGACCGGAGTGTCCAAATCCCCAACAACATACCGTGACATACGCTTCCCATATTGTCATCGAAATCATACGATACAGAACAGGAGTTAATGCGAGTACACTGACCACATATAGAATGATAATAACGTCAGAGGAAGACTTCCTCTTAAAACAATTGATCAATATCCTTTCAATGTGAAAAGAAAACAAGTCCTGGTACTCGCACTAACCCCTGGCAATCAAAATACATAATAATAATATGATCCATTAATATAGAAAAAATAATTGAAATCAAAATATTTTGAAAAATATTTTTTCAGAACAGCCCAAGTTTCTGAAAAGTAACGTTGAGCCCCAATGGATCCCAAGCCTAAGTGTGGACAAAAATTTTAAAAATATTTTAAACAATTTATTCAACACTTACGAACAATAATAATGTATCTAGTTATGATTAAAATAACATCAAGATATTATTTTTTAGAAATCCCCCCCTCACACAGAGGGCTGTTGTAAATGTAAACAATGAGTGTAAAAACACTAAAATAAGACTCCAGGCACCCAGGCCCGAAATCAGTTACCAAAAATACACTATCTGATGCAAAACAGAGACTTCCAGGGAAGAAACTGCAGAACATCAGATGGTAGATGCAGAACACAACGCCTAACCACCCGTAGGTGAAGACGTAAACATGGGGAAAGAACAGAATTCATTCTGTTATTCAGCTAAAACTCCCAAGAAAATTTAGTAATAATAATTACAAAAACTATGCCAAAAGCATGGGAGAATTGCAAGGGGGAACTTAAAGGACAGGGAGAGAGGAAAACACTTAAAAAAACAGTGTAACTAAATAATCAGAATGACAACAAAGTGGCTGCTGCCTTGAAAATAGGTAACTTAACATAATTTCATTAAAAAATTTTAAGTTACAGCCCTGATAATATTCTGTCACACATTCTTTTCCTCTCCTCCTTCTCTATCCTCCTTAGAATCACCATTTCACTAATATTTATGTGTCTGGCATCATTTAAACTGAGATTTATAAGCACAAAGATCAGTCAGATGTTAACTGATGAAGGGCCAAAGTTAGAATGATTAATGGCACCAATTTCGGAACGTCCTTGACACTGCGCATGCGCAGTAGGGGCGAAGTGTGGAGGGCCTTTCAGGACATGTTTTCTTTAGTTTTAGATGCAAATTTTGGGGATTGGGGGGCAAAATTTGTGTTTGGCCCTATATTTTAAGAGTTAGCACCAGCTATGTCTGGGTCATTGGTACAGTATAAAAATATATCTTTAAATATACTCTGCGAGTTAAGAGTTATCTACTATCTAACACTAAGCACTAACAATAACTCATGACTTACATCACTGTTTTTTGGAGGCTTGACAAGCATTGCATCTGATAAAAAGCTTAACATACTGGAAAGAAGTGGCATCAAAAATCCATAACCTATTTTACTGTCTGATGATTTGCCCAAACACAATCTGTACAACCCCATACAAACTTCTTTTCTGACATGTGGCTGAAAAAAGAAAATACAATCGAAGAAATTGATCTTGAAATGACTCTTCTTTGAGATATCAGCAGTTAAAATAACAACTTCTAAAAAAAAATAATACAGGTTTCATAAACTTCTTAGGAAATAAATGCTGTTTCTTTCTATGCACTGGCATCTTTTAAACCCCCTCAATACCTCTTATGTGTAGCTGATATGGACATGTATCTCTCAAAAATGTAATCAATGAAGCAAATCATCCAAGCCCTTAAGAATAATTAACAATTGTACTTTTTTGGTCATCTTCAGATCATTGATGAAGATTCTTTCTTAAGTCCAGGGGGAGATAACTTTAATAATCACATAAAAACCCAAATTAAATGTCAATATCAAATTCAGCTACAAGACACAACCAAGGCAAACATAAGCTAAGAGAAAGAAGAATGAGTGGCAAACTTGTTAGTGAGTTGATTTGTAGAAAAAATAGGTGATGCAGCAGTTCATATGAAAAACAACAAATGTTTTTTTTGATTCGAGGACATTTTGTCAACAGATTTTACACCAATGGACATCATGAAAATGGGAATGCTAACATGCATTATGCCAGTCTGAAACAAGAGGCTCTAAAGAGACTGTAATTGCTCATCTGGCAGAACTAAATATCCCTCAATTCTTTTAATCAATATAAAAAAATGCAGCTGGCTGCCATGCTCCTTTATCTGAGCGAAACAGAATGATGATTGTCTCAGAGGACTTTTCTTACATTATTTGTGCGAAGTTTGGTTCACATTGGCCAAGTTGTTTCAGATAAGATGAAAATGTGATTTCCCATAGGGTTCATGGTAACTATGAGCCACATTTGTGGCCATGTTTGCAACCTGATCAACATCAAATGAGGAACGATGGTAGAGGGTGTCCCAGTCCTCAATCATGTGAAGTTTCAAAACATTTGGCCTTGTAGTATCAGAGGAGATTTTTGAAAATCGACCAATCAGAATCAAAGAATGCCTCTGGTGGCCATGTTTTTCAACCGACTAGAACAAAATGAGGAATGTGTGTACAGAACCTCCCACAGACCATTCCTGCAAAGTCCGGTTTAGATCGGCTCAGTCGTTCTTGAGAAGAAGGTGAAAATGTGATTTCCCATAGGGTTTCCATGGTAACTATGAGCTGCATTTGCGGCCATGTTTGCAACCTGATCAACATTAAATGAGGGTAGTCGGTAGAGGGTGTCCCAGTCATCAATCATGTGAAGTTTCAAAACATTTAGCCTTGTAGTTTCAGAGAAGAAGATTTTTGAAAATCAACCAATCAGAATCAAAGAAGGCCTCTGGCAGGCATGTTTTTCATCCAACTGGAACAAAATGAGGACTATTTGTAGAGGATCTCCCATAGACCATGCCTGCCAAGTTTGGGTCACATCAGCTCAGTAGTTCCAGAGAAGAAGATGAAAATGTGAAAAGTTTACAGACGACTGACACCAACTGATGGCAATAGCTTAAATGGCACTTTGGGCCAGGTGAGCTAAAAATGAACATTTAACAAATATTTTGTTTATTTATCAGATATAATTTTTTCTATTAAAATTCATGACTCAGAAATGATTTTATTAAACTTGTACTCTAAGCATTCTAAATCTCACTCAACCTGATGTTTTTTTGTTTTTTTTAACCCTTTACCTAACATGAAAAGCAGACGACACTTGCAAAGAAAATTCTTGAATAACTAATTTTTTTAATTTTTTTCTAAAAAAACATAGGTCATCACCCTTCTTTGGAATGAGCTTGATGAGCTCGTTCCAAAGAGGGGTCATAACCTATGTTTTTAAGACAAAAAATGGAAAAAATAATGAAAATTAATTGGCGATTTTGTGAAAAGCGTTGGCCGATTTTGGCCGTTACGTTGGGTAAAGGGTTAAGCACAAAACAAAACATTATCCATTAATCCTTTACAGAACAAAACTGCACTATAATTAACATTGCATATTTTCCATCATTAATAGTCTTGTTACAATTTTGTGGCAAGTGTCTAAGGATACTCGCCAATAAACTGTAACATAGATTAATGTCAACAAAATATTGATCTCCAGTGGGTTGTAAAGCCTATTCTAGAAATATGAAAACTTTATTATTGTATCACCTCCCTTATTTAATGATGGCCTAATATGGTCTTTTGGCACTGAACCGGTTCACCATTTTACCTAATGTACCAGCTATATTTGGCCAGTACTAATTACAAACATTGCCATTCAAAATGTTTTTTTTTTTTCAATTACTGCCTTGAAAACATGGCTCAAGACACCTGATTAGAATGAATGAGCTCATTTAGGGATCAAAATATTTTGGTAGCAAAAAATAAAAATTTCAATAATTTGAGAAATATTTCTGCAAATGTCTGTCAGTTGTGTTTTTGGTGCGGGGTTAAAGAGCATATTGCTTTAAACTTAAATGATGGCAAAATGTCCATTTTTTTAAATGTATGTAGTAAACTGTCCCTTGGCCTAATGTCCAACAGGGTAATGTCTGTTGGTGAAATGTCCCTTAGCATAATATATTTTGGCTTGTAATCTGTTTCTCAGTCAAAAATTCCATATCTCTGCAAAGAATTTCTGAAGAAAACATTGAAATTAATACCTCTGGTGCTTCCAACAAAAGTCTCTTCAACCAAGAACTAAAGTCTGGTCTCTGACACAGTGACTGTTTAACTGTTTCACAAGAGTGTGCCCAGGATACAAGAAAGGACATTGCATAGTGGACAACTGAAAAGAAAATAACAACAAAAACTGAATTCTTGAATGTCAAGATTAAATTCCTATAATTCAGATCCCTTGCAGTTTACTCCAGACACACTGACTTAACCCTGACCTGAAAGGTATCACCTTATACACTACTGTTGAAAAGAAAGTGGAGGAGTCTATTTTCTATGTGTTGGGAGGTTCAGTAATAAATTAATCCTACAGCCCCGTTGGGCTGTAGGATTAAATTATCGCTGATCGTCCTTTCAAGTTTTGTATTTAAATTGGGAAACGTGATGACTCAGTAGTATTGGACGTGAAACCAAAATTGTGTCCTTGGGCAAGGCACTTAATCCCGGTTGCCCACGTGGGGGCACAGTGGCGCTGTGTACTGAGGCATGCTGCACATCAATGATACACTTGCCTTCAACCAAAGCTAACTCTGCTTGTGTGGCGTTGGTAAGTTGAGGAGTCAGAGAATACTCGGCACTGCTCAGTGGTTCTCTGTGGGAATTCAGGCTTCCTGCCCTTGTAAAACTTCCAACACAAGGTGACCATGGTTGTCCAAAGTGTCATTAAACCCCACTAAATAAATAAACAAATAAATAAATAAATAAATAAATGTATTTACTTTACTGCCTGCATATGGTCAGCCGACACTTTTTACACAAAAATATATGCATAACAAACTGAAATAGTTAATAATTTCTTTAGAGGTTCATGTTCACATGATACCAAACAACACAAATAAACTATATATCTTTCATATCTCTTCAGCAGAAAATCAATTTCTTTCTTACCAGCGACTTGAAAGTACTCTCACAATGTATCAGATATCACCATCATTCATTATCAAGTTACAAGGTTCATATGCCCCAAAGACAGAAAAATACATAACATTCAAGGGTTTTTGTAGGGAACGGTCAGTCACTTTGCATCAAGTGCCTAAATATTTTTTTAACCATCTCTAATGTCTGTATACATACATACCAGTTCGGAATTCAAATACAATTAATTTAATTTTCTTTAATGACATCTAATTTGCTTGCATATGATTGGCCAAGATGAGTTTTTAATAACTCAAATAATTTTCCTATTGTATGAGTGTTTTTGGCTTTGTCCCACACATTTGTCAAATCAAAAATTGTGGGTATGTCCAATAGTGAAATTAAACTTTAATTGTTGCAGGTGGGCTGTTAGTTGGTACTGATGTCGGTTTTTCACACTTGTTTGTCACTTGAATATTCAAGGCCGCATGCAACAACTTATGCTGAAAATAATGAAACCGTTGTCTGCACAATATTGACATGACTGCAATGATATAAATGGCAGAGACTTCAGTCTCATAACTGTACAATATAGTACAGTGGCATCCACTTAATTGGATATCTCTTAACTCAATTACCCTGTTAATTGAATATACGTTCCCAACACAGAACCATTTACCATACCTCCAGTACAAATTTGACCTGTTAATTGAATATAGGTTGAAGAGCAAACTTCTGTTAATTGAATAAAAAATCTTGTAACCTGTTGAGAAATTACCCTGACTCTCCCCACTTTTCCTTTGTTTACAGACCTATTTGGCCTCAATGTATCCAATACAGGCATTTAATCTATTATATCTTGTTTGACAGAGCTCATGGAGCGCTGTCAAACAAGATAAAATAGAATAAATGCTAAGTTTATCTCTAGAATACAGGAAAGTGACACAATCCCTGTGACTACTCCTGTTAACTGAATAATTTTCATTGGCAAAGTGGCTATTCAATTAACAGGGTTTCACTGTACAAGCAATACTCTAAATTAAACAAGAGCTATTGCTGAAGACAATTCATACCACCACTGCATTGCTGGACTGATGAAGCATAAATGAACAAATTCCATAATAATTTACTTAAGCTATGAAAGTTATGAATATTCTCGGATGGACTCACACACAGACGGATGGATGAATGGATGGATGGACACACAGACGGACGGACGCATGTAATCCAGTATACCCCCCATTTTCTTCGAAAGTGGGGGTATAATAAATGATAACAACTGAAAGGGCTTGCACACTTCATACAAAACTTAACATGTCCATCCCACATTCTTTCTCTGATAAAGCATAAAAAATAAATAATTATCTCCAATAACAATAATTCATTTCAATTCTTTTGTATCAAAAACTATAATATGAAAACCTGACACTGATCAGTGAGAGCTTCCTAAGGATTAGTGTCCAGGACTATTTCCAAGAAAGTCAGATTTTCTAACTATTTTAAGGGCCTCAAATTTCAGTTTAAAATTCAACGGCTTTTAACCCTTTACCCAACGAATCGCCCACATCCGCCCGCGTAATATGCAAATACAGCAGCTGAAAAAATATAATTTTCTCGAAAAATTTCAACAAAACCATATCATGTGACCCCTCTTTGGAACGAGCTCGTCGAGCTCGTTCCAAAGAGGGGTCACATGATATGGTTTTGTTGAAATTTTTTTTAAAAAATTAACAAATGATATTTAAAATAATAAATTTTGATATCGTCAGCGTTGGGTAAAGGGTTAAGCACCTTAAACCCTTACGGCCCTGAAGATTTTATACATTTTCTATACATTTTCTCTATACTTTGACAGTCCACATATTGTGACTTTGAAGTTGTTTCTAAGCAAGTCTTGGCTGCCTATAAAGGCAGCCAAGACTCACTGAGAAACAACTGTCAAGGCACTTTGAATGTAGCTTGGAAGCTTAACCAAAGACTGCATGTTGGGGCACCAGTTTTGTTGCAGAAAAATAAGGGTTAAGGATCCATACAAACCCTGAGTAATAGCATCATCATCTACACAAATCTACTCTTGATAAAAGCCTATGGTCAAAGTCACCAAACCAAGAGTGAAAAGTAAATTTTATATTTAAAATTAACAAACTTCTTAACATATTTGCAGGTCTACACTGGAGAATATATTGGAAACCATACAGGATACTGGGGTCATTTTTTTAGAAATATAATACATTGGGTTAAGGCTTCAAAAGAACTTTATGATCATCAGATTTCATATCACTATTACCTTCTGCACGTCCCCACGATCCTGTATAAACTTGGTTACTGTCGCTGTAATGAGAAAACAAAAATTTGATGGCAGTATATAATAGTAGGATGTTTATTTTCTCCAGTGTAACATCTCTGACTAAAAGAATAGCATCTGAAACAGTATGAGAGAATACCCAAAGCATCTGTCAGTAAAATCAGTTTTCTTTTGAAACACAGACAGGGCTTTAGATTATCCCAATTTCACACCGTTTACAGGTGTGCCCAAATTAGAGAAGGTGTGAAGACATCAAGAAAAATATATAAATTCTCTCTGCCTCTTCTACATTTGAGTATAACATCATAATATGACCACAGAAAGACAAAGAAAGGCATAGCAATAAAATATAACAGGATATGGCTGTTATTTCTGATTTTAATGTGCCCAAATTAGGACGAAAGGGTGTGCCAAAAATAAATGAATTTAAAGGCCTGAACACCGAGTTCCCACTGATGTTAGAGAATCAAGCACTATTTAAGCACTTTTCAAGGACTTGGAATTTAAGCACTTTTCAAGGACCTGACTACAATTTTAAAGGACAATTATAATTTTCATATAAACTTACAAAACGATGAACAACACAAAGAATTTTGGCCTCACGGCCCTGATTCTTCAAAAAACCCAACTAACTAGAGATATATCATCCCTTGAGTGCAGCAAGGCACCATCATAAAGCATTGCAGATGGCACCTTTTTTAAGACCAAAGAAATGCGGTTCCTGACCGGTTTTGTGATATTGAATGTACACTGTATGCAGGGCAGGTGATCATGAAACTACTTGTCTCAGAGGTTACAGGTAAACTGAATTAAGTACTTTTCAAGAGGGTGGTGGAAAGTTAAAAAATTTATAGTAATTTATCTATTTTTTATACTTACCAATGACCCAGACTTAGCTGGTGCTAACTCTAACAAAACCAGGGCCAAACACAAATTTTGCCCCCCAATCCCCAAAATTTGCATCCAAAACCAAAAGAAATCATGTCCTATAGGACCTCCATACTTCGCCCCTACTGCGCATGCGCAGTGTCAAGGACGTTCCGAAATTGGCGCCAATTATCATTCTTACTGGCAGTGCCTGGTCAGCGCTATGTACTCAGCGGGGAGGCAAGAGTTCCCAACTCCTAGGAGGGCCATCCCCGTCTGGGTCATTGGTAAGTATAAAAAATATATAAATTACTATAAATTTTTTAACATTTTTATACTGTACCAATGACCCAGGCTTAGCTGAATAGTAAAAAGGCTGGAGGGCCTAGGACATAGAGGAAAATCCAATAAGCTCAACTATATAATATAGAGGCAACCCCTTAAGGAGAAAAGGAGTATTAGGCTTTACATGTATCTTTCTTATTTAATATTAAATTAGAAAGATACAATACCCTTCATAATTGAGCACAATAACATTCATGTTCTCTATTAACATCCAGTATAACCCTTTATACTAATTATTTTTAAAGTAAGCCAATAAATAAAGTTAGTCCAGAGAATTGAGACTCTTTATAATCTTTTAAAAGTGTCCGAGTATTGTATATTAAAGTCCGTTTGACACTTGACATAAACAAATGCTTCACACCGAGCTACACTTTAAAAATATGACATGAATGAATTTTAACATTAATATTACACTTTAAAACCATCCCGGAAGCGACTCAGAAATACTGACTTTGGAGGAGGCATTCCCTTGCTTTTCACTATAAAGCAGGTGACCTAAGGGAACACCCGCCCCCCCCCCCCCCCCTTCCCCTTGCCCTGGGTCAAATAGCCCAGAGCGAAGAGGGCAGCCGGACGGAGTCACTGCCGGAACAGAAAGCCTGCATAACTATAGTTGCAACTGTTTAGTGGACGACATTCTGAGCAACAGATAACGGACCTAAACAATGCAGGTCTCCAGAAATGGACTCAATATTTCTGAGATAAAAATTCGTGAATGTGGATGGCCGAGACCAATAAGCAGCCTTCATTAAATCTGTAATAGCAATACTATTAGCATAAGCCCAAGAAGTAGCAAGAGCTCTTACTTCATGAGCGGAAATCTTAAGCACAGACTGCTGAGAAGAAGATAAACTCTCATAAGCAGTACGGATAGTTAATTGAATCCATCTAGCAATAGAATGGACCGAAATGTCCCTTCTATTAGGCATCAAAGACAGAAAGAAACGTTTTCGTCCCTTTCTGATAAACTGAGATCTCTGTTTATAGATACGTAACGCTCTAACAGGCCAGAGTAAAGGCCTACGCCCGTCTGAAGACGGAAGAGCCTTAATAACAATAGGTTCCAGATATTTATTAGGAGCCTGATTCTTAGCTAAAAAACCCACATTAGTAGTGAAGGTGATAGTGTTCCCGACACTACGATAGTGAGAATCATCCACCGACAGTGCATGAAGCTCACTGACTCTTCTAGCAGAAGAGAAAGCTAAGAGAAAAGCTGTCTTATAAGATAAGAATTTGAAATCTACTGTCCCAAGAGGTTCAAATGGCTTTTCCTTCAATTTAAGAAGAACCCAAGCTAAATTCCATTTAGGAATTAACCTAAGAGTTCTGGGTCTATTTATCGAGAAGTTTCTAACCAACTTAGATAAAGAGACATTAGATCCAATTTGTAAACTATCATGATGTGCATAGGTATCAGATAACATAGACCTATAACCCTTAATAGTAACAGGCTGCAGTTTGATTTCGTCAAACAAGTATACTAGAAAGTTTGCAATGTCTGGTATAGAGGGATCGAAAATATCTACAGAATGATCCCTACACCAACGACGAAAAACCTTCCACTTAGCTGCATAGTTTAGCGAAGAGGAGGTCCTCCTACAGTTAGAAATCGCGTCCACTGCTCGTCCTGTAAAGTGCTTGCCATGCAAGAAGGACCGCACAACGGAAAAACGTGAAGGTTGAGACCTTGCGGGTTGTGATGGCGTTGACGCGATTTCCCCTGCGAAAGAAGATCCTCCCGTGGAGGAAGCTTTCGCGGTAGGTCCCACAACAGACACCTGAGTAGATTTATCCACGGTCTCTGTGGAGACAGAGATGCTACCAACAGAATCTTGCATTGAGAATGTTTTATCTTTAGCAATACTTGCTGAATTAACGGCGCTGGAGGATACACATATCCTATCATTCCGTCCCAAGGGATCGACAGAGCGTCTACTGCAAATGCTCTTGGATCCAGACACGGAGACACATACGTCTGCAACTGATTGTTGAGATGTGTCGCAAATAAGTCTATCATTGGCCGTTCCCATTGGTAGCAAACCTGATTGAATACTTGTTTGTTGAGAGTCCACTCCGACGGCAACAAGCGACCCTTTCGTGAAAGGGAGTCTGCTAGCACATTCAAACGACCCGATATGTGACGGACCGAAAGAAGAACCTGATGTTCTAGCGCAAACAGAAGGATTCTTTCCGTTAGATTGAACAACGGAACTGAATGAGTGCCTCCCTGATTCCGTATATACGCCACTACTGTCGTATTGTCGGATAGGATTTGGACATTAGCATTGTGAATAATGTCCATCCAATGACGTAACGCAAGCCAAATTGACATCATTTCCTTGATGTTTATGTGCTTGCCCAGGAATTGCGGATCCCAAAGACCCTGGTATCTCGAATCCGTTGGGATCAATGATGCACCCCAACCTGTTTGACTGGCATCCGTCATAATGGTAAAACTCGGATCCGGCAACTGCAGCGGAACTCCCTGAGTTAACCACTGAATGTTTGCCCAAGTCTGAATCTCTTGTTTCACTTGATCTGACAAGAGAACGTCTATGTCGAGCAAATGAATTTTCACACTCCAATTCTGAGTCAAGAAAATTTGGAGAGGACGCGTGCGTAACCGCCCCATCGGAATGAGATCCGCAGCGGCTCCGCACAGACCTATCAGTCTCATAAATTCTCTCGCTGTGACTTTGTCTGCGTGCAGACAATAGCGAGCGTAACAACTGACTAATTTCGCTCTGGTTAACGGCAGACGAACGAGATTGTTGTGCGTCTCGAAGCTCATTCCCAGATGTGTGAATGACTTGGACGGCACCAGATCCGACTTCTCCTCGTTTACTATAAAACCGAGACGTCGGAGCAATAGAAGTAGATTCTGAACATCGTTCTGAAGCATTAACTCGTTGCCGTACCTCTGAAGAATGTCGTCCAGGTAGGCCGACGTTACCGCAGACGAATGAGCTCGGAAATAGATCATTACCGAGTTCATTACCCGAGTGAAAGCCCAGGGTGCTAGATTCAATCCGAAGCACATCGCCCAGAATTGATACACCACTCCTAGGACTGCGAAGCGTAGATACTTTCTGAATGTCGGATGTACCATGACATGAAAGTACGCATCTTTGAGATCTATGCTTGTTGCATAATCGTTCACCCGAATACTCGCACTGACCGACCGAATCGTCTCCATATAAAACTTCGGAGCGACGATCAGCTTGTTTATCCAGCTCAAATCTATGACTGGACGGAACGAGCCGTCTGGTTTCGGAACCAGAAACAGATAGCTGTAGAATCCCGGAGTCTCCTGGTTTTCTACGACCTCTACCGCGTTCTTCATTAAAAGAGACTGCACCTCTGATAATAGAGCGTCTCTTTTCTGCGGATTTGACGGAAGTTGAGTCCACTTTGGACTTCGAGTTAATGGAGGCTTTCGTTTGAAGGATGTCTTTAGACCTTCCGAAGTCACTCCTCTCACCCAAGGGTCGTCCGTAATCGACGCCCATTCTTGTGAAAAGCTCGACAACCTTCCGCCAACCGGTACGCGATAGAGGTTTAAGCCATCACCTCCTGGACCTGCGAGGCCTGCGGTAGGAGAAACCACGTCCTCCATGACCCGCACCTCGTCCCGTCGACCTCGGGGCGTCCGACCGGTTGTCCCGGCCCGAAGGACGTCCCGAACGTGAGTCGCTACCTTGACGGTCTCTCGAATAAGACCAAGAGGACGCACCGGAACCTCTATAGGAACCTCTCTTGGGCGCATTAGACCCAGAAGTGCCTGTCTTATTCTTGTCTGCCATATCCGACTTCTTAGAAGCAGATTTGAACAACAGAGAATCCGAAGCTTTCTTTGTAATTTTATCATAAATAGCAGAAAGCTCACCGTCAAAGAGAAGTTCTCCGGAGACCGAAGCGACTCTGAGAGAGTTCTTCACCTTAGTATCCACGAGTGTGGATGTAGCTAGGGCTGCGTCACGTCTAACCAACTCCAGGTTTGCCACTGAAAGGGCGGAGTTACACGTGGAATAAGCTACTGCCCTTGAAAGAAGTCTTAAAGAGGATTGTATATCCTGAAATTCTTTCCCTTGAAGGTGCAGTGATAACGCCTTAGTAAGGTGATCTGCGTAAGATAAGGCATCTAAACTGGCTCTGTTAGACGAAATAGCTGTTTCCAACACGGCGGTTGGAATAGAAGCCGACGACGGTAATGATAGCTCTAAGTCTTCCGCCTCGTCGTCCATACGCAGAGGAACTCTCGGAATACCCTGTCCTGCCGTGTCGAATTTATTCCTTGCATTAATGAAAGGCAGGTTGAGAGTATTGGCGGACAAGAAACCTGCTTTCCTCGTTTTGGAAGCAAGTTTAAATATAGCGTCGTTCAATAATTCAAATGTTCTTGCAACATTATTGGACTGCGACGGAAACTCGGGAGCGATGTCCCTGAACCGCTCGAAAAATTCAGAGTCCAATGACGCTATAATCCTCTTGTCCGGAACCACAGCAGTCTGGCCCGACGGAACAACTTGAGGGAGAAAGTGCCGGATGAAGTCCACGGCAGCTTTATGTTGTTCCGAAAGGGATAGCTCCAAATCATCCGTATCCCTTTCACCATCCGGTCGGACCTCATGATGCTCCTGGTCGTCCGCCCCCGATGCTTCGGCGGAGCGTACCGACCCAGCGCCGTCGGATAATTCCCGATCCGACACCGTTTCTGTCGGCTGCTGTGATGCTGCGATAAGTTGTGCTATCTGCATAAGTACGTCCGGCATCGAGACCTGCGGAGGCGCAGTCTTTCGCTGCTTCGCCGAGGGCAGCTCCGCATCTGATGGCTCCCGCATACTTTTTCTATGCGAACGTCCGGAGTCCATCGGCCTCGTGTCCCTGGCTGCCGGATGGTGTGACCTGGTCGCCGAAGAATCCCTGATCGGTGAAGCTGGTAAGATATCGGCGGTCACGCAGCCAAGGTGCGGTCGTGTGCGCTGACGAGAAGAAGCCTGAGCAGTCTCCGCGGACTGCCTATACAACGAAGCGTCCCGAGCGACGGACGTATGCTCCGCTTGCGACACATTTTGTACCACAACATCTGGTCCCAGATGTTGTTGTACGAGAGAGGGGCCTCTCTCGCTCGCGGCCCGGCTGGACCTGGACGAGCTAGGAACCGGACTCAAAGGCTTCCTCCGATCTCGCCTACTATCCGCCGTCACTGGGTGTGCACGTTGAATGTTTATAGTGCTCGCATCACCCAACATTGCCTCCTGGACCGCATCGGACGAACCCGGCTGCCGGACCATTCGGTGAATGGACGCTACACCGGGCGAGCTAGCGGACGACATTTGTTTAATCTCCATGAGCACTTTTGCCGCTAGCTCTGTATTCATTTGTGACGACGGAAGCGCACTTGCGGAAGATAACATGGAAACATCACCCTGTTCTTGTTCCTCTGAAATAGAAACTGAGAGAGTAGAGTGACCTTGCGGAGAAAGAGCCGGCATAGCCCTTTCTCCAGTAACAACATACCGTGACACACGTTTCCAATGTTTGTCATCCCAATATTGACATATAGAACAGGGATTAGTGCGAGAACACTGACTACAATTAATACAATGATCATGAAAGTCAGAGGAAGATTTCTTCCCATTACAATTTGAACAATATCCTTTCATTGTGAAAAGTCAACAACAAGTCCTAGTTACTTGCACAAACCCCTGACACAAAGATACATAATAACATGATCCATTAATAATGAAAAAACAATTGCAAATCAAAATAATTTTTGAAAAATATTTTTTCAGCGAAGCCCAAGTTTCTGAAAAGTAACGTTGAGCCCCGATGGATCCGATGGCTAAGTGTGGTCAAAAATTTTAAATTTATATTAAATAATTAATGCGACACTTACGGATAATAGAAATGTATCTTATAGTGAGATAAACTACATCAAAGGCAAACAGCCCCCCTCAAAAAAGGCTGTTGCCAATGTAAACAAACAGTGTAAAACACCAGAAAACATGACTCCAGGCACTGAAAAAACTGGCCCGAAATCAGTCATCAAAATTACACTCTATCTGATGCAAGACAGAGACTCCCAGAGGAGACTCTGCAGAACATCAGATGGAAGATGCAGAACACAACGTTTATACACCCATGGGTGAAAACGTAACTATGGGGAAAATAACAGAAAACATTCTGTAACCAAGCAACTCTCCCAGGAGAATTTTAGAAATGGACTTTCTCAAAAATATGCCAAAAGCATGGGAGAATTGCAAGGGGGGACTTAGAAGGCCAGGGGAGAGGAAACACTGAATAAGCAGTGCAACATTTTAGCAAGAATGACAACAAGAGGCCCATGCCTCGAAAATAGGCAACTTAACATAATTTCATAAAAAATTTTAAGTACAGCCCTGATTATTTTTTGTCACTCCTTTTTCCTCTCCTCCTTCTATATCCTCCTTAGAATCACCATTTCTCCAATAATTACGTGTCTGGCATCCTTTAAACTGAGATTTACAAGCACAAAGATCAGTGAGATGTTGACTGATGAAGGGCCAAACAGAGAATGATAATTGGCGCCAATTTCGGAACGTCCTTGACACTGCGCATGCGCAGTAGGGGTGAAGTATGGAGGTCCTATAGGACATGATTTCTTTTGGTTTTGGATGCAAATTTTGGGGATTGGGGGGCAAAATTTGTGTTTGGCCCTGGTTTTGTTAGAGTTAGCATCAGCTAAGTCTGGGTCATTGGTACAGTATAAAAATATCAAGTATTTTATTTTCAAGGATAGTTACAATTTCAAGCAGTTTTCAAGGAGGGGTCAAAATTCAATCACCTTTCATTTCAGTGGTAACCTCGAATCATTTGAACAGGAACACTTCACACAAAATATGTTTCTAGTACTAACCAGAAAACTTTTTAATTTTATCATTAATCCTTTACCTAATAGGATGTGCTGACAACATTTGATCGCTTTGGAGTTCAAAATGTTATCTTTATACAACAGCACAGCAACCAATGTACACCAGGTTAACAGAATAAGATTAACTGAGAGTAAAATGGGGAAGTGAGACAGGAGAATGAAGGATATGTGGTTAGTGGGTGACACAAAGGAGAGGGTTAGTAAGCTTATCAGAGATTAGGAAGAATGGGGTACTGGATGTCATCAAGCAGTTTATATCAGGTGTTGGGGGGAGAGAAGAGGCATGGGGATAGGGAGGCATTTGGGAGCACATGGTTAATCAAGGCCTTCTCACCTGAAAACCGTGATAAATCAGCAGCCTGCCAAAATGTTATTATCATTATGTATTAATTATATGCATGAAGTGAAAAAAGCAAATTTGAACTAGACTTGTCCGTAAGCACAGCTAACAAAATACCCCCGCAATGTGCTGGCCAACTCAAAATAAAGGTTGCTCTCAAGTAGATTTTTAAAAATATGTTAGCACATTGCATAGGTGCTTCATTTTGATACTCAGAAAAGGAAAGGAAAATAAAGTGTCACCATACGGTGACACAAAAAGATACCCCTGCTTATTTAACAATGCAAGCCTGACTATAGGCAATGCAGTTTTTGGGTATATACAAATTCTAAGTCCATAAAGGGCAAACACTCAGACAATAAAATCTTGAATGACACCTGCATTTCACTATAGGTATACAGCAATAGGATACACTTGCGTACCAAATATCAAGTCACTCAACCAAGTACTTTACAAGTTATTCATGATTGAATTTTGGGACGGATGGACAGGCAGGCGGACGGATAATGATTCTGGCAATAAAATCTCGAACGATACCTGCATTTCACTATAGGTATACAGCAATAGGATACACTTGCATACCAAATATCAAGTCACTCCACCAAGTACTTTACAAGTTATTCATGATTGAATTTTGGGACGGATGGACAGGCAGGCAGGCGGATGGATAATGACTCTGGTAATAAAATCTCGAATGACACCTGCATTTCACTATAGGTATACAGCAATAGGATACAGTTGCATACCAAATATCAAGTCACTCAACTAAGTACTTTACAAGTTATTCATGATTGAATTTTGGGACGGATGGTCAGGCAGGCGGACGGATAATGACTCTGGCAATAAAATCTTGAATGATACCTGCATTTCACCTCAGGTATACAGCAATAGGATACAGTTGCATACCAAATATCAAGTCACTCAACTAAGTACTTTACAAGTTATTCATGATTGAATTTTGGGACGGATGGACAGGCAGGCGGACGGATAATGATTCCGGCAATAAAATCTCGAACGATACCTGCATTTCACTATAGGTATACAGCAATAGGATACACTTGCATACCAAATATCAAGTCACTCAACCAAGTACTTTACAAGTTATTCATGATTGAATTTTGGGACGGATGGACAAGCAGGCTGACGGATAATGATTCTGGCAATAAAATCTCGAACGATACCTGCATTTCACTATAGGTATACAGCAATAGGATACACTTGCATACCAAATATCAAGTCACTCCACCAAGTACTTTACAAGTTATTCATGATTGAATTTTGGGACGGATGGACAGGCAGGCGGACAGATAATGATTCTGACAATAAAATCTCGAACAATACCTGCATTTCACTATAGGTATACAGCAATAGGATACACTTGCAAACCAAATATCAAGTCACTCAACCAAGTACTTTACAAGTTATTCATGATTGAATTTTGGGACGGATGGACAGGCAGGCGGACGGATAATGATTCTGGCAATAAAATCTCGAACGATACCTGCATTTCACTATAGGTATACAGCAATAGGATACACTTGCATACCAAATATCAAGTCACACAACCAAGTACTTTACAAGTTATTCATGATTGAATTTTGGGACGGATGGACAGGCAGGCGGACGGATAATGACTCTGGCAATAAAATCTTGAATGACACCTGCATTTCACTATAGGTATACAGCAATAGAATACAGTTGCATACCAAATATCAAGTCACTCAACTAAGTACTTTACAAGTTATTCAAGATTGAATTTTGGGACGGATGGTCAGGCAGGCAGACGGATAATGACTCTGGCAATAAAATCTTGAATGATACCTGCATTTCACCTCCGGTATACAGCAATAGGATACAGTTGCATACCAAATATCAAGTCACTCAACCAAGTACTTTACAAGTTATTCATGATTGAATTTTGGGACAGATGGACAGACAAAATCAAAGTCCATAAAATGCAATAACTCCTACAATAATACACAGCATAACATATGCCTTGTACTGTGGGTAGACATCAATCGGATGGACTTGCACACCAAATATGAAGTCATTCCACTGAATACTCTACTCCACTGAATGCTCATCATTGCTCAGTGTTTCTCTCCAGGTACTCCGGCTTCCTCCACCCGTAAAACTGTCACTGACACTATATGACCCTGGCTGTTTAAAGTGTCATTAAACCCTAATAAAAAAAAAATACTCTACAAGTTATTCATGAATTAATTTCAAGGCAGACAAATTCGAAGTCCATAAAGGGCAATGACTCTGGCAATAAAATCTTGAATCACACCTGCATTTCACTAAGGGTATACAGCAATAGGATACACTTGCATACCAAATATCAAGTCACTCAACCAAGTACTTTACAAGTTATTCATGATTGAATTTTGGGATGGACAGACAGACAGTACAATGGATGAATGGACAGATGGATGGATGGAAGGATGGATGGACAGATAGATGGAGAGAGACTGATAGACAGATGGACAGATGGGCAGATGGATGGACCTTGTACTGTTGGTAGACATCAGTAAGATAGAGTTGCACATCAAATATGAAGTCATTCCACTGAGTACTATGCAAGTTATTCATGAATTAATTTCAAGGTGGACAAATTCCAAGTCCATAAAGGGCAATGACTCTGGCAATAAAATCTTGAATGACACCTGCATTTCAATATGGGTATACAGCAATAGGATACACTTGCATACCAAATATCAAGTCACTCAACCAAGTACTTTACAAGTTATTCATGACGGAATTTGGGGATGGATGGACAGATGGACTGATGGATGGACAGATGGATAGATGGACAGATAAGGCAAATCCTATATACCCCGCTGGGGGTATAAAAACTAAATTGTTGCCCCATTCTAATATAATTTGACTGTGTTATCAGTGAAACTGTTGGCTGAAGCCCATTAATTGAATATTTCTTAACTGATTAAACTTATTAATTGCATATACCTTTCCAACACCAAACTTTTTACCATGCCTGCAGTACAAATTTGACCTGTTAACTCCATATAGGTAACAGAGTAATAGAATTAAAAATATTGTGATCTAACAAATAATTGCTGATATATCCTGAATTCACCACTTTTACAGATCTTTTCAGTACATCCAAAACAGCAGCTAATCTATTATATCCAAACAAGATTAAATAGAACACATGCTCAGTTTATCTGCAGAATATTAGAAAACCCAAACAAAATTTCTGTTAATCAACCCTCTGCACACTGATGTAAAAATACTGAAAATTCAAGCAGAACATTTTTCCCACAATGCGACTAGAAATTGAACCAATTCAATCTTGTTTGACAGAGTTCAATGAGCTCTGACAAAAAAAGATTGAGCAGGCCTTTATATTACCCCAATTTCACACCATTTACAGGTGTCCACAAATTAGAGAAGGTGTGAAGACATCAAGAAAAATATATAAATTCTCTCTGCATCTTCTACATTTGAGAATAACTACCATCATAATATACCCATAGAAACACAAAACAACTGGCATGGCAATAAAACATAACAGGATAAGGCTGTTATTTCTGGTATTAATGTGCCCAAAATAGGGCAAAAGGGTGAGCCCAAAATAAATGAATTTAAAGGCCTGTTGGGTTGGTAAAATTTTTAGTTGCATTATGAGTGAAATTTGCAGCTTGAAATTTTGATATTTTGACATCTGTGTGCAGAGGTTTTAATACCCTATTTAACTGGTTGAGTGCTGGAAGCCCATATTTGGGCTTTATTCTGAAGTGCAGGTGACATATCTCAAATGCTTCATATTCAGTGGATATGATTCATATCGTCTTGAAATGAAATTAATTAGTCTGGAAGGATTTGCCTGGTTACAATCTATGGGAGAGTGCTTAATTGTAGCAAGACAAAGATGTGGACAAAGTTTGACGACCAAACATAATTTAGCACACAACCAGTTAGTTGAATATTTTTTACCGGCAAAATGGCTAATCAATTAGGAGGGTATCACTGTACTAACAGACTAGAATGCTTACCATGGCATGGCTGCATTATATAGAATTTGCATCAAAACAGACAATTCAGAATCTGGATTTAACATGTCAAGTGTTGACTGAAAAAGACAAAACACAGGTCACCTTATTTGCTGTAAACAAAACAACACGAGTATATTCACACAAATATAAATTCAAGGCAATGTTATTTACTTAACCTCTGTCTCTAAATTAAAATTTCCTTCTTTATTTTGTAAACAATTTGCAATTATTTGTTTCAAAGCAATGATTATGGCCTCTAACAGATACACACAGCCATAAAAAGAAACAAGACAGATGCTAACACCCCACTGCTCACCTACATTCTGCTTTGATACTGTTACTTCGACAAACTCCCAGATAGCTATATCAAGGAAGTTCCATATCACTTGCAAAATAAAAAACAAAATGAAATCAGCACGTAACTAATTTTGGACTGAAAATTTAAAAAAAACAAGGCACAAATACAATATGAAAGTCATAGGCTCATGTGATTCCAAGAAACTGACTAAGAATTACAACTAAAAACTAAAGATATTTTTGCCAGAAAACTTTTTTTAAAAAAAATGAAAAAGAAAATCCCTGCCTAGACTAAGAAAGTCAACAGAAGTGATAACGGTGTGAACATCTGAAAAAGCATAACTCCCCTGCAATAGGAGGACCTAAATGTAAATTCTGACAACTAAAAATCACTAACATTCAGTCTGAAAATTCCAGCAAAATATACCCAGTACAAGGGTTAAGCAGCTTTTGGATAGTCCTAACTAATATATAACCGCAGCATAAAAGTTTTGCAACCATGGTATTCAATGTAACTGAGCAAAACATAAACACTCACAAAATATACAACAGTTGAGCTAAACAAAAATTCTAACAACTGGAAGCTACGTCAATTTTGAAAGAAAAGTTTTTTTAAAATTAAAAAAAAATCATCCATACCCACACTATGAAAGTTAATAGAAGTTACCAAAGCCCAAAATAATATCTGAAAAAATGAACTGCCCTCCAAGGGAAGGACTTGAAGGTACAATATTGACTTCAACACAAATTCTGACAACTAAAAATGATTTAATATTTACCCTGAAAAAAAAATCCCCAGCAAACTATACACAGTTTTAGGGTTAAATAGCATTGGGATAGTTCTATGCAATACATGACTCCAATATAAAAGCCTTGCGGCTATGGGTTTCAAAGTAACTGAGCTAACCATAAATTCTCACAGATGAGCTAGACAGAAATTCACACAACTAGAAACTAAGTCATTTTTGGCAGAAAAATGTATAAAAAAAACTGAGAGAAAAAAACCCCATCGGCATCCATACCAAGGCTATGAAGATAAATAGCAGTAATCATGGCCCATAACAACATTTGAAAGCATTAACTGGTAGAATGCTGGAAGCCCATACTTGGGCTTTATCCTGAGGTGAAGGTACTGCAACTTGAAGGCTTCATATTCAGTGAATGTGCTTTGTTTTATCTTTGAAGTGATATTATTTAGTCTGTAAGGACTTGCCTTGTTACAATTTATGGGTGAGTGCCTACAGGCACTCTCCCAGAAATTGTAACAAGGCAATAATATGTGAACAAATTTTGACAGCCAAAAATAATTTAGCACTCTTACCAGTTAAATGATGTGCAATGGAAAGACTTTAAGCAACAATGCTGACCTAAATGCAAATTCTGACAAATGAAAATCACTAAAGATTTACTCCCCCTCCCCACCCCCTCTCCAAAAAATTAATTTCCCAGAACGATATTGACAGTATAAGGGTTAAATAGTATTGAGAGAGTGCTAAAAAAATGCATAACTGCAATATAAAAGCTTTACAGCCATTGGATTCAAAGTAAAAATAAACTAAAATGAGCTAAAATAAACTGTTATAAATTGGACATGCACGCTGATGGCCCAGGGGCCATAGCATGAGTGTAGTAGATGAGCTAAAAATTAGCTCATCAGTGAGGTCTAGATATGTCTTGGTTGTTTAAGAAGAGGGCAAGGACATAACTATGAACAGGTCTATTTCCCCACTGCCTAGAAAACTTACATACTGGGGCAGCTTTTCTGAGCCCACAATGTTTAGAGTCCAAATTAGTTTTCTCTGACATATATTTTCACAAGTGCAGAACCACTTATTGTTTAAATACAAGAAAATAGTGCAACACGAAACATTGCATATACCCCCTCCGGCAATGTCTACATGGGCAATACAAAAATTAATCAATTTTCTACTGCCATTTAACAAAAATGATTCCCATGGACAATGCAAAATCTTTACATGGACAGTTTTTTAAGTCTAAAAAGAGGCATAACTGTGGTAAATATGCATGGACGAAGCCTGCAATACGTGGATGTCTTCTCCCCCATGCTAGTCTCTCACCACACCACACCACAGGACATCAAAATCTGCAACAAGGGCCATAACTAGTGATGAACTGATTATATAAACTTATTTTGAACTGATAACCGAGTATTTCACCAAACATTCTGCCAATTCTGATGCCAATTCCGATGGTATGAATAAGACATAGAAAAACATAATGTTGTCGCCTATTAAATCACCATATTTCGTTGATAATCACCTATTACAAAAGTTTCATGGCACATAAGTTCTCAGCCTATGCATTTTGAGTGCCAGAAAATATTAGCCAAAATAATATTCTTGGGGTTTTTTGGAAAGAAGATTGCGATTAACGATATAATCACACAATACTGTTCTGTTGTGAAGGTTGTGTTTATTCTGGTAAATAGTGTTAATAGTTTTTTGTATGAATACAATACACTGTGCTGTATTAACCAGAAATATACTGAGCACATATACTTTGTGTCTCGATTTAATAACTTTGATGTAAATGTGTATTTGTTAACTTGTATCCATGCATGGTTTATACATCGATAGGCACGGGACATATCAGAATTTCATGTCCATTTTTCAACTTTATACCTCCCTTGATGTGTTTCTCTAATATTTACTCTGCAGGCAACATTGGAGAGGAACATCAAGGGAAGTAACTAAATTGAACAATGAACTTGACAAACTGAACGTGGTTATGACAGCCATGCATGTTGCATAACAATCACCTGCCATTGAAAAAAAGATTATTTTTTTTCTCCAATTTTATTTTCCTATTGTGTTGCAATGTCTGCATCATGAAATACTGCAGACTACCAGTTGAACACATTGTATTTATTTGTTAACTTTATGTACTCAACGCAATGTTGTGCAGCATCAAGATCACAGACCGAGGGCCAGTGACATCGATCAGTTGTGAAACGGTGTAGATATCATACAGATTGCAGGAGGTAAATCCCTTAATATCTTGGCTCTGCAGATTCTTATATTTTGCTATGCACTACATGCGTTTTTAATGGGGAAACTTCATTGTAATGGCCAGATATCAAAGAGATTTTTAATTGCCAGTGTCAAATATAGAATAATTGGAAACTGCCAGTTTTTAAAAACCAGTTATCATAATCAGCCAATGCCCCATAACCATCCCCTTCCAATTCCCAATTCCAATTATTGGTTTATCCCTACCTATCCATAACTCTGGTATAAATGCAAGGATGAAACCCTTGATATGTGGATATCATGTTCCCTATGCTGGTCTATAAGCATACCAAAGGTCATCAAAATCAGACAACTGATGCCAGAGATATAATGCAAAACGTTTATTTTACTATTTTTCCAAGTCCCAAGGGCCATAACTCTGGTATGAATGTGTGGACAAAACCCACGATTTGTGGATATCATTTCCCCCATGTTGGTCTATCACCATACCACAGGACATCAAAATCTGACAACCAATGCCAGAATTATAATGCAAAATGTTTATTTTACTCATTTTCTAAGTCCACAAGAGCCATAACTTTGGTATAAATGTGTGGACAAAACCCATGATTTGATGGTATTATTTCCCCCTGTTGGTTTATCACCATAGCACAGGATATCAAAATCTGATAACCGATACCAGAGTTATAGTACAAAATGTTTGTACTGATGTACAGACAGACAGACTGATAAATGGATGAGGAGGTCGGGGGCATAATAATCTTTTTCACAAATACAAAAGGACTTTCTGTAATAAATTAAATAATAGAACAAATAATGCTGAAGCAAACTCTGTAAATGTAAATGCAAATGTACAATACACTATAGATTTGGGAGAAAAAGTGTCACCACAACCAACAGGACTGTGATCTCAAAAGTGGTCTCTTTCTTCACCAGATCACAACAGGATCATTGTCTGGTTGTGACACATTTACATTGTAGGATCAAGAATCCATAAAGGAAATATTTCAAAATCAACTCAAGAAAAACAAATAAATATAGTGTCTGTGGTACAATATTAAGACAGAACACAATGAGGAAGGAGTATGGAGGACTGAAATCAATGATCCGAGGTGGAGTTTTCCCTGTATTCTATGAGTGCCGAAGGCATACATGAAATACACAAAAAACTCCACTAACCATCGGTGACTCCTGTCCCACGTCTTCAACCCTAGATGTGTTCTGTATTTATACCACTATTATAATAGAATTCAGTGAACGATGCTGATATTTTTAAAGAAAATATCACCTTTGGAGAGCTGATAACATTTCTTGCTTGACACTGTTTTGTATGAAGCATTTCATCCACACCATAACATTATTCAGATTAGTGATGCCCAATCAGATACATTTGTACATGAAGTTCTTATGTGTAATCCAGATTCCATGCATGGCATACCTAGACCATTTCCCAATGTCTGTACTGTATTGCGCAACATTGAATACACATGACAATCATGGTATAATTTCTCAATTCTATTTAGACAGGTGAGATTCTACAGTTTTATGTGCAGAAGAGCTGATAGAAAATTTCAACCTGATCACTACAGTCATGATCTGATCAAAATCATGTCTGCTTTTAAACTGACAGTACTATATTTTATATTGCTTATTGAAACTTAGTGTACACATGTACTAGTATTCAAGCCTGAAAATGAGCAATCTGTCATTTGCTGGATGAGGTCCCCAGAGGGTGAATTTGCTGATGCTATCCCATACATTGGGATAGAATCCTCCAATTTTATCCTCTGGGTACTTCTTGCTGTTTAGGCCTGAGACCATGATTAAAACTGAGGTTCAAAGAGGGTGAATTTAGTAATGCTACCCTGCACAGCAGGGTAGGATCACCAAATTCTCCCTCTGGGGACTGCATTCCGCAGATGACAGTCGTCAAGCTCGTTCCAATGAGGGGTCATAACCTATGTTTTTGAGACAAAGAATGAAAATAATAGTTATTCTAGAATTGTTTTTGGAAATGTTGTCTGCTTTTCATGTTAGGTAAAGGGTTAAAAAAAAAAAAAGCAAAACAAAACAATGAAGTCCCCATTACACCCACGGCAAAGCGTCTTCGATTGCGCGCATGTATACATGGCACAATTGTTGATTGCATAATTCACTTGTGAAGTTATCGTTTATAATCAAACCCGTAAATCCCAGTAAATCACACTTTGGAAAGTAATAATAGACATTTATTAAGTACTAAAACCTACCTGATTTAATCTTGGAATAAGGATTTTTTCATGAGATGATTTTGTTCTTTTGATTTTTTTTCGAGGACTCTCAATTGATTCAAAGACATCATCCTGACTAGATTCTGTAGTATGACTTACAGAAAATTGACTAATAAGCCTTAATAAATAAGCCAAGCATTCTTGATTCCACTAAAAAAAAATAAACAATGATACATGCTTCAAACTTCAATGAAAAAGTATTTCACAAACAATGCTAGATTTTTCTTACCACCATTTGTTTCATCTTCAATCAAATGGAATGGATAAAGGCGAAACTCAAGGATAACAAGGATCTCCTAATAGGAGTATTCTACATATCCAAAAGAAATACCAAGGATATCACAGAACTAGGCAAATCCTTAAACGCGATAACATCTGGTGCAGGATTTAAAAACCTCATCCTTGCAGGGGACTTCAACTGCCCACATATAAACTGGGACCAAACAACAGTCAACAACAAGGCGTCAGACAGAGAAACCCAACAGTTATTTGTAGACATCACAACAGAAGCCCAGCTAACACAAATCCATAACTCACCAACTCGAGAAGGAAACATGATTGACCTGGTATTCACGACTAATCCAACCCTCATCAAAACATCTACAACAGTACGAGGAATCTCAGATCACGACATGATAGTTACAGATATCGATATCAAACCATCTTACACCAAAAAGCAGCCAAGGAAGATATATCAATACACCAGGGCAAATTGGGATAAACTCCAAGAAGCAACGGAAGACCTATCTCGAGACCTAATAAAACTATGCGCAAGTGGCTCCGATGTAAACACCTTATGGAGCACCTTCAAATCCAGGCTACTGACGTCAATAGAAAAGTTTATTCCGTCAAAGACCTTAAAGCACAGAACCATGCTGCCATGGCTTAACAACCAAATCCGGCGCATACTTAAACGGAAACAAAGGCTGCGCACACAAGCAGTAAAAACCAACAACTGGAGTAACTACAGACAAATCCAGAAAGAATGCAAAAAAAACAATACGCAGAGCGGAATGGGACAACGTCAACAGCATCATACAGGAGGGCTTGGATAACAACAACTCAAAGCCCTTCTGGAGGTACGTTAAATCCAAGAAACAGGACAGCCTTGGCATCTCACCATTGAAAGATCAAGGGCAGCTCCAAAACACCAGCAAGGCCAAAGCTCAAATTAAACAGTTCCAATCAGTATTCATGAGAGATAACAGAAACTCCATGCCACACGTAGACATACAAATTACAAACACCATTAGACCACTGAATAGAACTACAGAGGGAGTGGCAAAACTACTAAAAAAGATCAACCCATCAAAAGCAAGTGGACCAGACACCATACCTAACATGATACTCCACAAATGTGCAACCAGCATAGCAGCAGGCCTCTACAGTATCTTCCAGAAATCCATCGACTCCTGGAAGCTTCCAACTGACTGGCTGACAGCAAATAAATCATGCGCCTTCAAAAAAGGAGACAGACACCTGGCTGAGAATTATAGACCCATATCTCTAACATCAGTATCGTGCAAACTACTAGAACATATAATATGCCGCCACCTCTTACAACACCTCGAAGAGAATAACATCCTCACAAGTCTAAACCACGGCTTTAGAGCAGGATACTCATGTGAAAGCCAGCTCCTAACAACAACAAATGACCTACTAAAATCGTTCGACAGAAACAAACAGGTCGACATTGCCATCCTTGACTTCTCTGAGGCATTTGATACTGTGCCACACAGAAGACAGCTCCACAAAATAGACCAGTACGGCATAAAGGGACCAATCCACACATGGCTGACAAACTTCCTCACCAAGCAGAAAATGAAAGTAGTCTTGGAAGGTGAGTCATCCGACGAGGTAAAAGTAGACTCTGGAGTACCTCCGGGCACTGTCCTTGGCCCTCTACTCTTCCTCTGCCACATAAATGACCTTCCAAACACCGTAAGATCACATGTGCGCCTATTCGCAGACGACTACCTACTATACAGGCAAATTGACACCCACCAAGACCAGATCACCCTCCAGGAAGACATGAGGCATCTGGAAACCTGGGCAACAACTTGGGGCATGAGGTTCAACGCAAAGAAATGCTACATCCTAAGCATAAAAAACAAATCAAACCACTTCTACAGTTTGAACAACACGATACTCCAGCAGGTACCCAACAACCCATACCTTGACATACAACTTTCAGAAGATATGAAGTGGAGTACACACATTGACAACATCACAAAGAAAGCACATTCCACCCTGGGCTTCCTGAGACGTAACCTACGAAATTGTCCAGTAGCATGCAAACGTAGTGCGTATATATCTTTGGTCAGATCTATTCTGGAATACGGCGCCGTGGTCTGGGACCCATACCAAAAGAGAGACATCGATAAAATCGAACGTATCCAGAACCAAGCGGCCCGCTTCATCACACGAGACTACAGATCAAGAGACAAAGGATGTGTAACTAAAATGCTACTTGACCTTGAAATTCCACCGCTCAAGTTAAGAAGATAACACATCCGACTACTCTATATGTACAAAGTGGCCGAGGGTTGTTACCAGCCTTACCGCCTAGCCAATTCCTCGAATACAAAAAACAAGGACGGAAAATTAGGGCTAAAGTGCTTTTAAACTATACCACAGATAACGTGGTTGAACGATCATTGTCAAACAACACCAGGAGCTATATAGTGAAATCAGCACGAACTGACTAGTATAAAAACTCTTTCTTCATTCAGACAGTAAACGAGTGGAACCATCTGGAGGAAAATACTGTCAGAGCCACAACACCAGAGGAATTTAAAACACACCTCTGCAGCAACCAACAACTATAGTAGCGCCCTCACCTCCGTTGCAATAACGACAGAAGTGGATGCAGCAACGTACATATACAGATACAGAAACCAAACAAGTAACTTTTTACTGGAATATTCTACTTGACATACAGGTACTGAAAACTTGTTTCCCATTTAATGCTGCTGTTGCATTCCTTTTGAATAGACACAGGTTTGTCGAGTTTACTCCTTAGCCCTCAACCCAATATAACAGCTAAAATCAGTCAGCACTATTCACAAAAATTGCTCTTCGAATTCCATTATTTTTTCAGAAATATATAGCTTATGACCCCTCATTAGAACAAGCTTGTTGAGCTTGTTCCAATGAGGAGTCATAAAATATGTTTTTGAGATAGAAAAACAATTTTAATCTGCTATTCAATTTGGGTAAAGGATTCACCTTCTGCATACTGATATTGTAATATCAAAATTTTAAGCAGCAAATTTTTCCCATAAAGCACCTAGGAACTTAACCAATTCAGTCTTGTTTCAACATTTTAATCTTTACCATAAAATTGCAAAAAGCCATAAGAAATGAATATAAAAGTCACCATTGGAATTTTGTTAACTTTTTAATTTTTGGTTTCCAAATACCAATCAAGTTGACTTCAGTAAGGAGTCATAAGCTATCTTTGAAAGCAAATGAGCTTATCCAAAGGGTATAGTGTACCTCTGGGTTGTTTGTGGATAATTTCTATACATTACTGTTACAAAGAATAAAAGGGATAATGCTGAACAAAATTAAAATTTGAACTGCATGGAGAATTTACCAAAGTATTTTTTCACATCAAAGTTACAAAAGAATCAAATGAAATTTGAAGGAATTGAAGTGTTCACAAGCTGGAAGGTATACAGGTAACTAACTCCCTAAATTACACATGAATAATGGGGAAAACCAAACTTGAAACTTTGCAATAAACTGACCAAAATTGATAAGAAAAAAATCACTTGATTTAATTTCAGTTGCAACTGGAATACATCATGTCGTGTACGCTGCCCATATGAACACAGAAATTGAGACCCCACTAATTACACTACGAGGTGGGGTCTCAAAACCCCACCACGTGACTTCAATTTATCTATAATTAACTTGTGTTTTTTGCAAGTGCGGTAATCAGGTTTATTCTTCCACCAAAAATAGTTTCAGTTCATTGTTGTTTAGTGATTGTTAGGTATTGCACTTAAGTATAAATTGAATACGTATGCTCCATACATGTTTTTTGATAATAAAAAGCATTAATATGGCAGAAAAAACAATCAAAATATGGAGTTTGAATTGTGTTTTTAATATCGCATGAATATGTCAAACTGTGTGATGGGATGTTCGGCTGACGTCGGTTTATCTTTTGATCTCTCAGTCACCAGCTCTTAATCAGATCAAATTTTTTCACAGTCAGTGAAATATTACTTTTTATTTTTACTTGAAATATTAAAAAGATAGTTCAATATTTGAAAAGGTTATTGAAAACTATTGCAATTCGTAATGTTGTTCATCAAAATCGATTTAGAACTCGAGGAATTACGAAAAAATAAATATTATACCGTACTGAAATCATGGATGTGAGTTGAAAAAATTATAACTTGACCAGTACAATATCTGGACATTTCCCCGACGGTCTTTTACCTAACTGTAGCTATTGACGAAGAAGAATCATGTTACCGGTATTGAATTTTGAATAAATTGTGGGTTGGGGAGGAAGGGAATCCGATTGACGATTTTAAAAGTTAAGTTCAGAGTGGAATGTTAAAATGTAAATGTTGAGAGTGGAATTAACATAAATAAACTACATTAACGAAAAAGGAATGCTTGTGGTGGCCCTGGGATGTTTCAGCCCAAGACGCTTCGGAATCCATATATTGAAGCGCCTGCATGTACTAGCAAGGAAAACTGACCAAGATGGGGTGGGGGGGGGGGGGGGGGGGGGCAGATCGGCAAGCAATCAATGATATAGGCCTATTTGTGCGTGTGGGTTTATGGGAGTCTGGGGTCCAATTGCCTCGTTTCGGGGATGGGGAGGGAGGGGGAGGGCTATTTACTTCACCATTTAGGAGTGGTATGGATGACTGAATCTTACACTGCCAAGACACTGAAATTTTTGATGTGCTGGCTGCACGCAAAAATCAGGGGTGGTGCAAGAAAATCTCCGATAGAGGAACTAAAATCTCCTGTCTGAAAGACCTATTATAATTTTTGGGGTTTCAAGACACGTGTGGGGGGACAAAACAAAAAAAATTATAATACGAAATTTCGGGGCATGTTTGAGCTAGGGTTACGATGTATGGTGGTCTAGCTTGTCGATCGGCGTGTCATTATTGGAAATAAAAAAAAATATTATTTTCTATTGATTTTATTTACATATGGTTATAATTATACTTACTGAATTAATAAAAAGTAATTATTATATTGATTTGTCTCTTATTTTTTTCTCCAGCTTGTCATGTGCAGAGGTGTTAAAACAGATTTTGGTTTGAAGGACAGCACTGTGCTTTGTCGCACCACTCAAATGTCATTTCACACCTTGTGCAATTGGTAGTTTAATCTACTGTACCTAATTAATCACTTCAATCCCGACTACTTTAATGTAGTAGCAGTAGAATAATATTTTATTTAAGTGTCACATTTCAATACGCATGCATAATATACATAGGGTATGTTCAAAATATTTATATGAAATCCAGCCTATGAAGGCTTATGAGACACAGGTAGGTCTTTTTTTTTTACAGTAGTTCATAAAAAACAAAAAAAAAACAACAACAACAACAAAAAAAACCCAAACCCGAAAAACTAAAACACATGCACGCACACCAAAATACACACCCTTGCGGACACCCCCCCCCCCCCCCCACACACACACAAACACACAGAGAGTAATATGCAGACATACGCCCACATGCACTTTCTCCCCCCCCCCCCCCCCCCCTCAATCACGTATATCTGTCTCTCTCTATCTCTTTCCCACTGATGCGTACTCTCTCTTAGAATGGCACATTCGCAGATATTTTAATTCAGCATCTCCCTTATATTCACCCACGTATTTTTACATACACACAGGCTTAGCTATTTCAATTGATAATACAAATAACAACAATGTAGAGGAACGTTGACAAATCTGCAAATGCAAAGAGTATAAAAGTATGTACAAACCCCTACAGAATTGGATGAAGGATATTTATTTCTGTATGCAAATATCTCCCGTCTACCCCCCTCCCCCCTGTGAAATAATCATTAGTTTCAGTCTCGAGTGAGATACTTTTTGGTATTCATTCAAAAACACTATATTTTCTTTTTACTATATCATTTTTATAAGAATCTTTAATTGCGTTGCCCGACAAGAGTAAGACAGGAAAGAGGATGTGCTGGTCGAGTTGACTCAATGTCGTGAACTGGTATCACTTCGATCATTAGCCGTGCGCCGTGGGCGCTTTCGTGGCGCAGGAGGCTTTTTCGCCCCCACTTCCCACCCAAGAAAAACACGGCTCATCACGTGTTGGCCTACAGCTGTAAACAAAATGTGAAATTGGGAACTTCGCGAATATTAGTTGTTTTTCTCAAGTCTGGTTTATTTATTTGCTCGATCAAATCGATCGCGCAAACACAACAGTTTAGTTTCGAAAGTGACGAGGACTTTGTACTTAACCAAATGGAACTGACTGTTCTATTCCCAATTTACAATTTCAAACCACAGCAATAGTCGCTGTCTGCCTCCTCCAAATTCCAATTTTAATTTAAAATAAATTATCTACTACCAGTAACAAACGCAGTAGTCTTGCCAGTTGACATCACAAGACAGTATTTATTAATCAGCAGAGAAACAGACATGCGAAAGCAATTAAACTAATTGTTAACGCTCGTGACCACGGTGGGTCACAATGTTTTGAAAACTGTCTTCCACTGATCAAACACTGCGGTCCACTGGAACTCCACGGAGGAGAACACACCGCGGTGGCGTTTTTGTTTCAATCCACGTTGAACGTACTGCAATGTTAGTTATAAGAAACCAAATGAAGTTAAAAATTAAAAAATGACAACTCATTTATGTAAATATCAATGTGCAAAAAACAAACTTATTTATGTTAATATCTATGTGCAGTGTAGTATGTTTCTATAGTTTATTGCTCGTTAAAAGTTAGAACACTTGAATGAAATAAAATATATCAAAGCCAATGTTCCTGTTATTGTTGCTCTGTTGTCAATGAAGATAAGTAACTAATTGAACACGCCCACTCATAAATAGTTCCTCTATAAATAGACAGCACTAATCTAAATTTAGCATCAATAACTGGGGTATTTATTGACCAGTCTCATATGGGTAATGTACACATAATGATGAGAAAAAGCATTTTAGTCTTACGATAACTTACCTGACTCCAACTCTTTCCTTCTTCATTCTGCAATCGTTCTGATTTGAAAATGTCCAGCATGTGTTTCAATCCACCACTTGTAATAAACTATAAATAAATAAATTATGGATAGTTTATTATTAGTTTTTGCGATTCTTTTAGGTCCCCACTTTTCCAACATAAGCATTACTAAAAATGGAAACTACTCATATCCTGTCCTAACTAGTAGAGTGCTAAATTATTTTCTTTATTTGTAATGGGAGTATTTTCTTTAAAGATACCATGTACACAGCAAGAGCCTTGGTTTAGCAAAATATGGCATAAAAATAAAGCCCCCACAAAGTAGATCTTCTGTTTCTCAGGCCATTTTTGTAAAATTGGATGTGGGTGGACAGTTTATGTTATTTTTTATTTTTGTAATTATTTCTTTGCCATCAAAAGTTCATGTCTTTGGTTTGGTTTATGTTTTAGGCCTCATAATCTGCAGAATATCTTGGGTGGTGGTGTATTTCATCCCTTAAGTGCATGAAGGCTTTGCAATGTTAAAGCATTGCAAAGCCTTGCTGTACTTAGGAGACAAATTTATGAATTTTATTAACTTGGGTAAAATATCAGACATAAAGCATTTAATTTTTATTCCTTTAAAGTTTGCATTGGTTATAAAAAAGAGAGTATGCCATAGAGAAAAGGACCATGTGGGATGGCCTGAGAAACAGAATTTCAACGTTTTTAGAGACAATTGTTTTGTTATGATTTATTGGAGTACCTGCTGGCATTTTCCGATAAATAGTTGGAAAAAACAATTTGACATAAAGATTTTTTTCTGCTGCTGAGCAGAAAACAAACTAATGCATATAGTGTAAAGCCACTACAGTGACTCCCAGCACTTTTCAGGAGAGTCTTGATAGCGGCTTCCAGCACGCAACCTGCTAAAAAGGTGCATCACAATATTCATCATCTGTATTGTGTCCTTGGGCAAGACACTTAATTCCTAATACCCAATTGGGATCATGGTGGCGCCATGTGCTAAAGTGTACAACACGTTGATTGCCTTCAACCAATGCTAACCATGCTTGTGCTGGGTTAGCATGTTGTAGAAGCTGAAGTTACTTATGGCTGCTTGGTGGTTTTCTCCGGGCATTCCAGCTTCCTTTCTCCATACAACTGTTTGATAAATATAATCCTTGCTGTTGAGACTGTTGGAACAAGAGCTATTGGTGAAGGCAATTTATACCTCCACTGTAGTGCTTGGCTGATAAAGCATAATAACTCCGTTGAAACAACGTGAACAGACAAAAATTGGCTATTTTGTATACTCTAAGGGTCCAAACTCATGGAAAAAAAATAATTGGACAGCAGAATAGCATATGTTTCATACTGAACACCTGTATAAAATTTCATCAAAATCCAAGCACTAATCTTCAAGTTATGACCTGAACAGACATTGGACGGACGTATGGATGCACAGATGCATGCACGGACAACATGGAGGAACAGATGCAATCCAGTATAAACCACTTTTTAAAAAAAATGGAGGTATAATGTGGCAACGTGGTGTCAAGATATCTAATCACTGATATGAACTGCATCTGATCTTGCTTCAGTTAAAACTCTCATGGAAATCTTCAAAAATTCTATAGCCGGAAATTGTATTATCGATGCAGAAAAAATAACAAATAAGTTATGTTGCTACAAGAGTAAAATCCTCGCACTCTAACTGGATGAGAGCTGGCGTAGTTTCTTTTATGTTTACGGCTCCAGTGACAAATGTTATCGTCTGAAATCACAACACAAAATATTTGAAATGACGTCGCCCATTTCATAATTGCTTCATCAATGTAGAGACTAGCAAGCCGCTTCATTTTTCTGGATTTTTCACACAGACAGTGTTCCGAATGAAGTGTTGTTTAAATTACAAATTTACGATTCGAACTAAGATAGAATGAGTTTATCTGATTTATTATTTATTCACTGCTGTCGTGGGGTACACAAGAGGTTTATTCACTAAACTAGTGATCATTAAAAGTTGCTTTGAACAAGGCAACTTTTAACGATCACAAGTTCAGTAAATAAGCCTCTCGTCTTTCACGATGTAGGTTTCGGGCTGTCGTATTGGAACATATATGTTACTGAGATAAATTGATGGTAACATGGTCTGAGGTTTGCGGCTCAGAGCGTATGTTCAACCATGATGCTTCGTGTTTCGTTTACACATAAGCTCCGAGCCTCAAACCTCAGACCATGTTACCATCAATTCATCACAATAGCTTATAATGAAGTCAGTTGACTGATTAGATTAGATATCCTACAGAACAGATCTAGCTGAGTATTAATTTTTCAAACGATATTGGCAATGTTCATGTCCGGGCTTATAAAAATACAAACATTTTTATTAAAGACAGAAAATGTCAGACATATACTTCTCAAGATCTACTGTTACAGCAGATATAAGAAAACATCTCTCTAGAAGAGATTTACATTACACAATAAGTTTAGACTGATATGACTGATTGTTTTGGGCATTTGAGTGTTTTAACCCTTCAAGATACATTTCTCACTTTTACGTTTTCAATAGGTACCCTTAACATGCAACCATGAGCTGATCCTGCTGAAAATAGACATATTATCTTGGCAGTTGTTTGTAGTCAAGTCTTAGCTGCCTATATGGGTAGCCACGATTTGATTAGAAGTCACTGCTTTGCCACTGGCAATGCGCAGGTGGTGGTCTAGGGGGTATTCAAGAAATCTGTCCAGGCCTTAACCCATAGGCATCTGAGACTTGTCTAAAAACAACTTCCAGGGTACTTAGAACGCAATATATGAGTTAACCCTGATACTGCATGTTCTGGCACCTGTTTTGATGCAGTAAAAGTCAGAATTAGACCCTTAAGGGTTAATTGCAATTAAAATACTTTTTAATTGTAATTAGAACATGGCAACATATACAATAAAAAGAAAAGAATAGGTATCCTCTAATTTCCATACATGAGATAAAAAGAGCAGTATATTCATTAACCCTTTAACCAATGCACATGATACCAAAATCTTCTATTTTAAATATATATTTTTTTAAGTTTTAATAAAATTTTTCAACAAACCCACATCAAATTCCAATGAAGCCTCACATGGTATGGTTTTGTTGAAATTATTTGAAAATGTTATTTTCAAACTGTTGAATTTGTAAATTACATGGGCAGATGCAGCCGATTCATTAGACAAAGGGTTAACATCTCTGTATTCTTGAAATTGTTACCGATATTTGGTCCAAACTGGAGCCGAATCAATACCCTTAATCCTTCATCTGACTCTGACATTAGTAGCAGATGACACTTGCAAACAAAGTCCTTGAATAACTCTCTTTTCATTTTTTGCTTCAAGAACATAGAGCTGATCACCCCTCAGTGAGTTGAGCTCATTGCAATGAGAGGTCATAAGCTATGTTTTTCAGGTGCAAATTGGAAAAATAACAAAATCTGAATGGTAATTTTTGTAAATAACATGGGCCTGTTATGACCATTAAGTTATGTAAAGGGTTAAAATTAGAACTGTGTATGACTATTATTTTTTTATTTTGTTTTGTAAGATATTATTTATTAAAATTTTTAAAAATGTTTGTAGTGATACAGACTACTGCAATACCTTCTTATTCCAAGCCTCTTCAGGAGAACTGTCAGCTTCTAACAATTCAGTTTCTGTTGCAGAATGAATGGAATCACCACCACCAGAATGCATCTGATAAAAAAGAAAATATTATTTTTCCAAGAATATCACGATACCATTTACCTTACAACAAGAACCTAAATCCCCCAAAACAAGTAAACTCATCTAAACAAATTACAAATCTTAATTAAGGACAGCAACCACACATGCGCTCATTCTATTCAGAAAGAGAATGTTTTTTGCTTTCACTCAAAATTGGCATCCAGTTATTACAAATGTCGAGGCCACCGTTTTTGATAACAGTAATTGAATGATAAATAAATCACCAGTTCAATGAAATAAATTAGACTAGATCATTTTTTTACCATAAACATATTTTTATACAGTAGAATCCTCTTGAGTATCCATTTTGCCAGTGAAAATTATTCAATTAACAGAAGTATACAATTAACAGGGATTTGGTCAGTTTCTTGTGTTCTGGAGGTAAACTGAGCATTTATTCTATTATATCTTGTTTGACACAGCTCACAGAGCTCTGTCAAACAAGATATAATAGAATAAATGCCTGTATTGGATGTAGTGGGGCCAAAAAGGTTGATAAATAAGGGGAATTTGGTGTGTGTCACAGTAATTTTTTCGACATATTACAAAAATTTATATACAATTAACAGGAGTTTACTCTACAACCCATATGCAATTAACAGATCAAATTTGTACTGAAGGTAGAGTAAATGGTTTTGTGTTTAAAAATTATATTCAATTAACAGGGATATACAATTAAAAGATATCCAATTAAGTGGGCTCCACTGTATAGGCCTGCTATGCACTGAACATCAAAAATAATACAAAGAAACACAGCTAAAACACTACTATAAACTTTAGTGGTTACAGTATAAGTGCAACAATGAATGGGAATTATGTCATGCACAGTGCAAGAATGGAATCCCATGATGCCATGATCTTCATTCATAAAAAATCAATTCATAGACGCAGGATGACTGCCAAAACAGATGATGTTAAAAACTGTATCCAATTCCTTCATAATGTGAACAAGTCAAGAAAAGGAATATTGTAAGATAAACTGGTTATTACCACGTGCATTTCAGAGAGGGTGTATTGAAGCCTTGACCTTGCCTCTAGGTTATATATCGACTCGTCCTAACAGACTTGTCAATATATGCCCAGAGATGAGGTCTCGACTTCGATACACCATCCCGAAAAGCAACATGGTGGTAGTAAGGCCCCACAAAGTACATCTTCTGTTTCTCTGGCCATTATTTGTAAAATTCCATGAGGGTGAGCGTTTTTTATTTTATTTTATATTTTTGTAATTATTTCTTAAAGTTCATGTTCTTTGTTTATGTTTTAGGCCTCATAATCTACGGAATAGCATGGGTGGTGGTGTATTTCACCCCTTGAGAGCAAGAAGGCTTTGCAAGCCTAAAGCATTGCAAAGCCTTTTTGCACTCAAGGGACAAATTTATCAATTTTATTAATTTGGGTAAAATATCAGACATAAACCATTTAATTTTTATGTTTTTAAAGTTTACATTGGTTATAAAAAGAGTGCATGCGGCAGCCAAAAGTATCATGCGGGAGGGCCTGAGAAACAGATTTTTAATTTTTTTTAGGCCTAACCTATATTTATTATGCGCTCAACTTAACATTATGAAGAAAACAATAAAATTGTGAAACCAATACAGTGGGAATGACAGCCCAATTCCAGACTTTCTTAATTTAAGGGCTAAAAAGAGCAGGAGAATTGGGAGATCCTAATTATTTTGCTATGCAGCTAGTTCAAAGGTTTTGAAAGTTATGTATATCAACAACTTATGGTAATGTAATATACAGTGAAGGATTTTATGGCCAGGTTAATAAACAATTACAAGAAAATATGTTTTTCACATTTTTTGTTTTCCTCAATATACAACTGAAAATGGTAAATACATTTTAACTGGTTGAGTGCTAGAAGCCACTATGAGGGCTTTCAAAAACACTAAGCGTACCAGAGCAAAAGCAAATATTTTCCTTGCTCATGTTTCATATTCAGTCAAACGCAAATAATATTTTGTTTATATAACTTTGTAATAAAACAAATTTTGAATAACAAATTCAGACCACCAAAAATAATCTAGCCCTTAACCAGCTAACAAATATTGTAACACACTTCAATAACATAAATGTTTTAGCCTAAGGTGTATAATAAAACAAAGTTGCTCCTTTTTGCTGGTAACAGTCACCTGCTTGCAGTTATATCTGTTGAACCTCGTTAAATGACTGGATATCTTAGAGACCGAAGGTATTCGGATGTGGTTATTTACTGATTCTTCAATTTATTGTGCCAACCTTCTTAGTGACTAGTAGTTCTGGGCACTTGGGTGTTGAAATGATGCAACAGATCACTTTCCACTCAGTTTGTGGTAATGTAATCGTTTAATGACATGGCTACAGTATTTAATTTTGAAAGTCCAAATTCATCAAGTGTATTAGACCATGAACCAGAGGGCTGAGTGTCCTGAAATGGGCGTGCAAATTCTATTCAGGTGTCATTTTGGAATCAGTTGATAGCCTTTGCCAGGGAGCAGCTTTTACATGGAAAACTTTGTTACCATGGCAATGAGTGGATATTTTCAATTGTCCTGAAAGTTCCATCATTATCAGCTGCATCTCAAGTTTCAGTTAGAACTAGCCATTTTTACTGACTCACCCTACAAATGTAGAAGGGATTGATAATTTTGACCCAGAGAGAATTAGACAGATGATACTGTCCACAATGAAAGGGTTAATGGTTTGTAAGATCTTCCATCTATGTGTGCACCTGACTAGATTTACCTGAAAAGTGCTTGAGGAGACATTTGAATAAATAAATTAACAGATAGACAACAAATTAAAAAGGTTAATAAAATCCTGACTGATCATTTGAATGTGGTGAGATGGTAAAATAACTAATTCATCAACAAAATAGATTGGAGAATTAAAAGATGTATGTGAATTTTTAAGCAAAAAATTAAGGAACAAAATGCTTCTAAAAATAATTTAATCCTATTTGAATTTCACCCAATGACACGCTATCGTCAGAAATGATAAATCATTTGAATGGGAATCTTTTATACCACTTTGCTATTCAATGAAATGGTGAATCATCACAAAGAATTCACCGAAGAGAACATAATTTTGAATATTTTCCAAAAGAATGATGGTTGGTGCCAATTTTGGTGTGTTCCTGGATACTGCGCATGCACAGTTCGCAAAAGTATGGAGGACCAGAGAGGAGATTCAATTTTCGATTTTGCATTCAAATTTGGGGGATTGGGGGCAAAATTTGTGTTTGGCCCTGGATTATTTTTTGAGTTAGCACCAGCTTGTCTGGGCCATTGGTTGTGGTATAAAAATATGGGAACACAATCAGTAAAAAATAAAAATAGGTTCTCTTGATAGCTTATGTTGGAACCCAAAAGTAGATTCTGTGGGGTTCCCAGACATGAAACACACAGAACCTGTTTTATGGTTCCATGAATTTCTTAAATCTGCATGTCTGCACTACCCTCTCATTGGAATGAGCTCACTGAGAGCATGTTAGTTCAAGTGTTAAACAATGAACAAAAAATATGTTGGGAAGATCAATAATGATTCAATTTTTCAGTTCATTGTGGTTAATCATTGTTTAACCCTTTACCTAACATGAAAAGCAGACGATACTTGCAAACAAAATTCTTGAATAACTATTTTTTTCATTTTTTGTCTCAAAAACATAGGTTATGACCCCTTATTGGAATGATCTCAACGAGCTCGTTCCAAGGAGGGTCATAACCTATGTTTTTGAGACAAAAAATGAAAAATTAATGAAAATTAATTGGTGATTTTTGTGAATAGCACTGACTGGTTTTTGCCATTATGTTGGGTAAAGGGTTAACCTCCCAACAAATGCAAAATGGATTTGCCCATTTGCTGCAGATGAAAATTCCATTCAGGAACTATCGTTCAAGAAGGTTGAAAGAACAAACGTACAGTACATGGCGAGAGGATTACCACTAAAACACTCATGGAGTGGCATGAGTTCAGTTTTGACTAACTGTCTGTGACAAATCATAAGAATGCTAAGCAAAGTTTTAGCCAATGGACCTCTGCATTTAACCCAGAGGTCCATTGGCTGAACTTTTGCTTTGTATTCATATCAGACCTGTTAACCTCTGAAGGTGACTGTCAGTGAGATTTTGATGAGCTCTCAGTAAGATTTGGATGCTTGTCAGTGAGACTTTTTCACGCGGCCAATACATCAATATTTTCCTTGTTATGCCTCCCACGGTCCCACCCGGGCACCCCCACCCCAACCCAAATGCATTATATATTTCATTTTAATAATTTATTTTAACACTTTTAATGGTATTTGTCAGTAAAAGCATAAAATATGGATATCACTGGTCCAAGCCCCCACCTCCCAGGGACAATGACCCCCCCCCCCCCCCCCCCCCTCCCCCGACACACAAATTTTATGTGAGCGCATGCCTATCTAGCCTTTGCCTGTACCTCCCCGCACTCCTCAGTCCGGCCATTTTTCCTTGCTCATGCAAGCCCATCCCGGTGGTTCAAAACATGGAGGCTGAAACATCTTGGGCCAAAATGCCCCAGGACCAAAACGTTCAAGAACCAAAACAAGCATTCCTTCTTCGTTCATGCCATTTATTCATGTAAATTCTTTGTTCAGTCTGTACATTTTTAGTGAGGAAATATTCATTCTTATTATCTTTTGACAGGTTTTATTGTACAATAAAAATTACTCAATGCTAACAATACATATCGTTTTGTTTAAAAAAAAACACCTGTTGTTGCCGGTACAATGAAGTTGTGTGTGATTGTGGTAATTTCGTTTTTTTATTAAAAAAACATATTTGAACTGCGTTTTGTATTACTCACATTAGAGAAGGTGCCCTCAGTATTCATAACTCCCATTGTGAAAAAAAATACAAACAAAATAATCCTGTTGGTTCAAAATGAAGACAAAATACGCTGCTGGAGCCTGGACATGAGTGTTCTGAATCTGTTTGTATATAAGTAAGGGGAGGTAACTTAATTCTTGTGAAATCTCACAACAGATATTTTTTTCAGTTTTCAACAAACTTTCATTTATATTTTTTTTTACACAAAACGGATAAATTTGGTATGAACCATAACAACAGTATATATAAAAGGTCAGCTGAAGTTAATTATACTTGAGAGATTATGTTTTTATTTAATTTATATTTTGAGTAACCACGACAGTATGAGAATATATTTGGCATACAAAGCAACTTGTTTAATTTTTCAGAATAGAAAGAGTTGAGTGAGGGGGTGGAGGCTATGGAGGCAGCCGCCAGTTCCCCTCCTAGTCCCACTGGTACACCCAATCAACTGCCGGCTCCTGAGCCGGTACAGTTGGATGAGGAACGTCCAGTGGAGACTGATGAGGAACTGGTAGTTGCTTTTTCCCCGCCTCCCACCCCTCACTCCCCCCTTCCTTCACTACCGGAAAGCCCGGGGGAGGTACAGCCACCACTCACTAGGAAAGACATAATAAGAGAACTAGAGCTGTCATGGGCAAAAGCAAGAGAGCTCAGAGAAAAAATCAACGTGGGCACCTACACACCACCACCAGCCTCATCACCATCACCAAGCCAACCTCCACCTAAGAAGAAGAGCCCCAAGAAAGGGATAAACCTCTTCCCTCCTTCCTTTTCCTCCTTTGACACGCCAAGACATACAAAAACCAAAATTATACAGTCAACGAGGGTCGAAAGGGGCTTGTCCCCCATATCGTCCCTGCGCGCGAAATCATTTCGTTCGATCTTTTCAGAATAAGACAACTATTTTTGAAAAGTGTCAAATCGGGAGAAAATAGGATGTGACCATGAGAGCGTGAGTTGGTGCCTCAAACCGGGAGACTCACGGTGAAACCGGGAGAGTTAACAGGTCTGATTCATATGCAATATAAGAGGAAACAACCATTATTATATGGATGGAAATTTCACTGCAGGGGTGTTTTATTAATAACCCTATTTCCACGTACTGCATGAAACATTATAAAGTACTTAAGTGTGAGTGTCATTTTATCCCAAAAATAAATAAAAATGTATATATACCAATGACCTCCTTCCATACTGAGGAGTCCTTGAAAGTGATTCAACAATTTGTAAAGAATACATTAGTCGGTGAGGACTGATAGAATCCAATAATTTATTCCAATCTGTTGCTAATTTCTCAACATTCTCCTCCTGAAAATAAATCACAAAATACTTTTTTAAGCTGAAACCAAACATTCAAGCTTCAAATTTTATTAGAAGTGCAAGATTTTCTGTTTTATTTCTGCAGAAACACAAAAAAACTTGTGCCAATATTTATGTTCTCCTCTCTCTTCAAAATGTTCTAAAACAGTAAAACAACAAGAAAAGCATCGCAAAGCAATTCCAATCCTCCACAAACAAATATATTCGAAAACCAATCAAACAAGCTTAACACAATATTTTTTTAACAAAGGGCAACGACTCCCATAATTTTCATGAGATAGCAGTGGTTTCTGAACTTGACGTAGACATTGTTGATAGAGAGACATGCTAAAAAGAATTGAAATCCAGTTACTATTGTTAAAGTTATGCCATAAACAAGCATTACACAATATTTTTTTAACAAAGGACAATAACTCTGACAATTGTCATCGGATAACATTGGTCAATGAACTTGAGGTAGATATTGTTCCTAAAGAGATATATACTCCAAAAATTGAAATTCATTTACTAATGTTTAAGTTATTCCATAAACAAGCATTACATGATATTAGATATTGTTCCTAAAGAGATATATACCCCAAAAATTGAAATTCAGTTACTAATGTTTAAGTTATTCCATAAACAAGCATTACATGATATTTTTTAACAAAGGGTAATAACTCCCATAATTTTCATTGGATATCACTGGTCATCAAACTTGACATAGACATTATTGTTATAGAGACATATACTGAAAAGAATGGAAATACATTAACTATTGTTCAAGTTATGCCATCAACAAGTTTTACAGGATATTTTTATAACAAAGGGCCATAACTCCCATACTTTACAAGAGATATCTGTGGTCATCGAACTTGACATAGACATTGATGCTATAGAGACATATATCAAAAATAATTAAAATCTGTTAACTACTGTTCAAACAAAGTTCGGACCGATGGAGGGATGGATGGATGGATGGATAGACGGTTGGATGAATGGTTGGATGGACGGTTGAATGGACGGATGGATGGATGGAGAGACAGATGTCTGGGTTTACAAATGACTACATATGTGGCTACGATTTGGCAAAAATAGATATTTATGTGGCTAATTTTTGTTATATGGAAAGCCACATAACAGAACTTTTTTAGACATCTAAAAAACGTCTGTATGACTGAGTAAGACCCATTACAACACTGTCATTTTAAAGGTTGGAAAAGCAATGTCCAAATTTTTAGACATCCATCCATTGGCAGCCACATAATTCATAGCCACATAAAAGTTGAGAAGCCACTTAAAAATTTAAAACTCATAAAACTAGATATCACGGAGATGGAGTCCATCTCTGCAGGCCCCACAGCAACTAACCGATGTTAGGTATAAACTGATGTGAACCGTAATACTAAAATATTTCAAGCAATAGGTAAAATCTGATTAAAATCCCTTCCTGGACACGAACTTGTCAGAAAAAAAAAACAAATTCTGAATAATTTGATCTTGAGGTCAAACTTCAAGGTCAAAGCATGGCAACCTTGGTACGCGACACGTCGTCTTGAGATAATCTACCCACATACCAAATATCAAAACCCTATCTATTAAGGGAAAAAAGTTACAGCCCGGACACGAACTTGTCAGAAAAAAAAAAATCTGAATAATTTGACCTTAAGGTCAAACTTCAAGGTCAAAGCATGGCAACCTTGGTATGCGACATGTTGTCTTGAGATAATCTATCCACATACTAAATATCAAAACCCTATCTATTAAGGGAAAAAGTTACAGCCCGGACACAAACTTGTCAGAAAAGAACCCCGAATTCAGAATAATTTGACCTTGAGGTCAAAGTTCAACGTCAAAGCATGGCAACCTTGGTACGCGACACATCGTCTTGAGATAATCTACCCACATACCAAATATCAAAACCCTATCTATTAAGGGAAAAAGTTACAGCCCGGACACGAACTTGTCAGAAAAGAACCCCAAAAATGGAATAATTTGACCTTGAGGTCAAAGTTCAAGGTCAAAGCATCGCAACCTTGGTACGCGTTACATCGTCTTGAGATAATATACCCACATGTCAAATATCAAAACCTTATCTATTAAGAGAGAAAGATTACAGCCCGGACTCATGGACGCACGGACAGAGCAATCACTATAGGGCGTCCACCTCACAGCGGGGCCCTAATTATATATGGACAGCCACATAAAAGTTGGGAAGCCACTTAAAAATATAGGGATGGCCTCATAAAAGTTTGGAAGCCAGTTAAAAATATAAGCTACATAAAATATATATGGACATTGGATACATAAATAGCCATTTGTTAGAAAAAGCCACATAATTGGCAGCGATATAATTGATAGTCACATAAAACTTGAGAAGCTGCATAAAGTATAAATGGACACTGCACACATAAATGGCCATTTATTAGATAAAAGGACACATAATTTTAAGAAGCCACTTAAAAATATAAGCCATGTAACTATTGGTTGGACAAAGAAGCCACATTAATTTGAGAAGCCACTTACAGCCACATAATTGATAGCCACATTTCTACCCATCTGATAGTATGGATGGACAGACGGATATACAAATGGATATATCTCTCCCTTGTGGGGGGTGGGGGATAATAAACTTAAGTCCCCACAAACTAAATATTGTTTCACCACAGGCCATTTTTTGTAAAGTTACGTGTGGGCAGGCATTTTTTTTTTTTTTATTTTTGTAATTATTTCTGTGCCATCAAAAGTTCATGTGCATGTTCTTAGTTTTTTTTTTAGTCCTCATAATCTACAGAATAGCATGGGTGGTGCTGTATTTCGTCCCTCGAGTGCAAGAAGGCTTTGCAATGCTAAAGCATAGTAAAGCCTTGCTGCACTCAAGGGGCAAATTTATCAATTTTATTAACTTGGGTAAATATTAGACATGAACCATTTAATTTTCATTTCTTAAAATTTGCACTGGTTATAAAAAGAGAGCATGTTGGAGAGCCTGAGGGTATGTGGCAGTCGAAAGGACCACGTGGGAGAGCCTGAGAAACAGATTCTTAACTTTTTTAATTTATACAATAATCTGTAAAACTTGTCCACAGATAAAAAACAAGAGGCCAGAGGGCGCCTGAGGGCGCTCACCTGACATGGTAGCCTAAATATCAACCCACAGAACTGATTTCAACAAGTTGCATCTGCTCCTCCTAAGAAAAGCTTATACCAAATATCCAAAGATTCTGACCAGTGGATCTAAAAAAAAAAGAAGATTTTTAAAGAATATTCCTCGTATTGAATCCCACAGAGAGCCCATATATGAACCCAGGAACTTTGCTTTAACAAACTTGAATATCACACCCCTAAGGATGCTGCACACCAAATATCAAAACATTCTGACTGCTGGATCTGAAAAAGAAGATTTTTAAAGAAAATTCCTGATTTTGAACTAAGTTACAATTCAAGCTCCCACAGTGAGTCCAAATATGGACATAGGGGCATGGCTTGAACAAACTTGCATCTCACCCTCCTAAGGATGCTGCATACCAAATATCAAAACATTCCGACTGCTGGATCTGAAAAAGATTTTTAAAGAAAATTCCTCATTTTGAACTAAGTTACAATTCAAGCTCCCACAGTGAGTCCAAATATGGACATTGGGGCATGGCTTGAACAAACTTGAATCTCACCCTCCTAAGGATGCTGCATGCCAAATATCAAAACATTCCGACTGCTGGATCTGAAAAAGAAGATTTTTAAAGAAAATTCCTCATTTTGAACTAAGTTATCATTCAGGCTCCCACAGTGAGCCCAAATATGGACCTAAGGACATGGCTTGAACAAACTTGAATCTCACCCCCCCTAAGGATGCTGCATACCAAATATCAAAACATTCCAACTGCTGGATCTGAAGAAGATTTTTAAAGAAAATTCCTCATTTTGAACTATGTTATAATTTGGGCTACCACAGTGAGCTCAAATATGAACCCAGGGACTTGGCTTGAACAAACTTGAATCCCCCCCCCCCCCCCCCCAAGCATGGTGCATACCCAATATCAAAAGATTCTGCCTTCTGGACCTTGAGAAGAAGATTTTCAAAGAAATTTGCCTGAAATGCACTAAGTCCGAATTCGAGCTTCTATAGTGAGCCCAAATATGAATCCAGGGGGCCATTTTGAACAAACTTGAATCAGATCCACCCCACAATGTTGCATACCAAATATCAAAAGATTCAGCCTGCTGGATCTGGAGAAGAAGATTTTTTTTTAAGAAATTTGCCTGAAATGCACTAGGTTTGAATTTGGGCTTCTATAGTGAGCCCAAATATGAATCCAGGGGGCCGATTTGAACAAACTTGAATCAGATCCACCCCACAATGTTGCATACCAAATATCAAACGATTCTGAGTGCTGGATCTGGAGAAGATTTTTGAAGAAATTTGCCTGAAATGCACTAAGTTCGAATTCAAGCTTCCATACTGAGCCCAAATATGAATCTAGGGAGCCGATTTGAACAAACTTGAATCAGATCCACCCCACAATGTTGCATACCCAGTATCAAAAGATTCTGCCTGCTGGATCTGGAGAAGAAGATTTTTTAAGAAATTTGCCTAAAATGCACTAATTCGAAATCGGGCTCCTATACTGAGCCCAAATATGAACCCAGGGGGCTGATTTGAACAAACTTGAATCAAATCCACCCTACAATGTTGCATACCGAATATCAAAAGATTCTGCCTGCTGGATCTGGAGAAGAAGATTTTTGAAGAAATTTGCCTGAAATGCATTAAGTTCGAATTCAACCTTCTATAGTGAGCCCAAATATGAATCTAGGTTGTCGATTTGAACAAATTGAATTAGATCCACCCCACAATGTTGCATATCAAATATCAAAAGATTCTGCCTGCTGGATCTGGAGAAGAAGATTTTTTAAGAAATTTGCCTGAAATGCACTAAGTTCGAAATCGGGCTCCTATACTGAGCCCAAATATGAACACAGGGGGCCGATTTGAACAAACTTGAATCAGATCCACCCTACAATGTTGCATACCAAATACCAAATATCAAAAGATTCTGCCCGCTGGATCTGGAGAAGATTTTTTTAAGAAATTTGTCTGAAATGCACTAAGTTCGAAATCGGGTTCCTATACTGAGCCCAAATATGAACACAGGGGGCCGATTTGAACAAACTTGAATCAGATCCACCCTACAATGTTGCATACCAAATATCAAAAGATTCTGCCTGCTGGATTTGGAGAAGAAGATTTTTTAATGTTTTTCCCATTGCCTACAGTGTTAAAAAGTGCTGACTCAGCACTTTTTCAAAGTCCTGAAAAAAGTACCTTGTGATCAAACCGATACGGAATTTTCTTACCCATTCTATTCTACTGGATAAAAGTAAGCTTTATACAAAATAAGAATTCTCTGTGTTGTGTAGTTTTGGAGATATGGCAGTTTTAAGGTTTTTCCTATTTTTAGCTCCCGAGGTTCCCACGGGGCAATGAGAAAATTTTTTTTGCATCAATCAACTAGTTATGACCCATTATCATCTCATATCAAATTTGGTTCAAATCAACCTCACAGTTCTGAAAATAGAAATTTTAGGCGTAGCCAAAATTTTTGCCCATCCCATAACGAAGGCAAATAATGCCTGAACAAACTTGATTCTAAACCTCAAAAGGACTCCGTATACCACATATCAAGTCTCTGCTACTGGTGGTTCATTAGAAGAAGATTTTCAAAAAATTTGGCCATTTTTTCTCCACCCCTCTGCTCAATATGAGCCGAAACCTAATTTGCATAAAAATCAAAATGCCCCTATATAACCACTACTCACATGAAATTTCATTAATATGCGGCCAGTGGTTTGGGAGAAAAAGGCCCAAACACCACCTTCACGACGGACGACAGATGACGGACGACAGACGACGGATGCCAGACGACGGACGAAAAGTGATCAGAAAAGCTCACTCTGACTTTCAGTCAGGTGAGCTAAAAAAAAAGCAAAGGGTGCTACTTTCCTGGGAAACCAAAGACACTAAACCAGAATAAAGACAAGGATGGTAAAGGAATCCAGTATAGAATGGGTTAACTTCATCACAGGTACTTATCAGTTCAATTCGAATTATAGTTTATGAAGTGGCAGAAACAAAGTTTAAATTAGTGGCTGAACAAACCTTTGATAAGATATTTTTGAACCCTTGTAGCATTTCTGGATTTGTTGGTAAGATCATCAGTAACTCCCATACTTTTCTAGATAAAACCCTTGATTTTGTTTGGATTTCTGCCAACCTTTGTGAATCCTGTGAAAAAAATAATATAAATACAAAATTATCAAAAATAGAAGATTTTCAAGAGTCTTTTCAGAAAAGTTATTCCAATGTCTACCAGACAATTAGTTTAAACAATATTTTTATTGAAAAAAGAAATGAATATCATGTTACATGAATACACAGCATAAGACAAACAAAGAACACAATAGTACAGGAAACACAGCACATAACATGACAGACAATGCTATTTTGAAACAAGACAGATTAGGGATTCCACGGTAAGCTTTAGGCTTATGTGTGTCGTCTACCAGACAATTGAATTGACCAGACAAATTTTCATTTCACTTGTTCTTGCATATAAATCTTAGGTCGTATATGCCTTTTCCTTGAACAAAGGAGAAAGATTGTTCTAATGCCTGATCACAAACTCTATATTTGGGGAAACCATTTTTAATTTCATAGTTATTTTAGCAATGTAACAATCTTCCATCAGTTTCTAACATTTTTAGAGGATTCTTTCTAAATGGTTTATTGATTACTTTTTATTTTTGACTGCTTTACCCTTTTGCTAAGCCTTTACCTAAATTGGATAAATATAGAATAAATAGGTACAGGGTTGGGGCGAATACATTGTAAATGTATTGAATACGAATATGAATACTTTGAAATTTTATGAATACGAATACAAATACGAATGTTAAAAAATTTATAGTAATTTATATATTTTTTATACTTACCAATGACCCAGACTCAGCTGGTGCTAACTCTAACAAAACCAGGGCCAAACACAAATTTTGCCCCCCAATCCCCAAAATTTGCATCCAAAACAAAAAGAAATCATGTCCTTTTGGACCTCCACACTACGCCCCCACTGCGCATGCGCAGTGTCACGGACGTCCCGAAATTGGCGCCAATTATCATTCTTACTGGCAGTGCCTGGTCAGCGCTATGTACTCAGCGGGGAGACAAGAGTTCCCAACTCCTGGGAGGGCCATCCCCGTCTGGGTCATTGGTAAGTATAAAAAATATATAAATTACTATAAATTTTTTAACATTTTTATACTGTACCAATGACCCAGACTTAGCTGAATAGTAAACAGGCTGGAGGGCCGAGGACACAGAGGAAAATCCAATAAGCTCAACTATATAATAAAGAGGTAACCCCTTAAGGAGAAAAGGAGTATTAGGCTTTACATGTATCTTTCTTATTTAATATTAAATTAGAAAAATACAATACCCTTAATAATTGAGCACAATAATATTCATGTTCTCTATTAACATCCAGTATAACCCTTATACTAATTATTTTTAAAGTAAGTCAATAAATAAAGTAGTCCAGAGAATTGAGACTCTTTATAGTCATTTAAAAGTGTCCGAGTATTGTATATTAAAGCCCGTTTGACACTTGACATATACAAATGCTTCACACCGAGCTACACTTTAAAAATAAGACATGAATGAATTTTAACATTAATATTACACTTTAAAACCATCCCGGAAGCGACTCAGAAATACTGACTTGGAGGAGGCATTCCCTTGCCTTTCACTATAAAGCAGGTGACCTAAGGGAACACCCGCCCCCCACCCCCCCTTCCCCTTGCCCTGGGTCAAATAGCCCAGAGCGAAGAGGGCAGCCAGACGGAGTCACTGCCGGAACAGAAAGCCTGCATAACTATAGTTGCAACTGTTTAGTGGACGACATTCTGAGCAACAGATAACGGACCTAAACAATGCAGGTCTCCAGAAATGGACTCAATATTTCTGAGATAAAAATTCGTGAATGTGGATGGCTGAGACCAATAAGCAGCCTTCATTACATCTGTTATAGCAACACTAATTGCATAAGCCCAAGAAGTAGCAAGAGCTCTTACTTCATGAGCAGAAATCTTAAGCACAGACTGCTGAGAAGAAGATAAACTCTCATAAGCAGTACGGATAGTTAATTGAATCCATCTAGCAATAGAATGGACCGAAATGTCCTTTCTATTAGGCATCAAAGACAGAAAGAAACGTTTCCGTCCCTTTCTGATAAACTGAGATCTCTGTTTATAGATACGTAACGCTCTAACAGGACAGAGTAAAGGCCTACGCCCATCTGAAGACGGAAGAGCCTTAATTACAATAGGTTCCGGATATTTATTAGGAGCCTGATTCTTAGCTAAAAAACCCACATTAGTAGTGAAGGTGATAGTGTTCCCGACACTACGATAGTGAGAATCATCCACCGACAGTGCATGAAGCTCACTGACTCTTCTAGCAGAAGAGAAAGCTAAGAGAAAAGCTGTCTTATAAGATAAGAATTTGAAATCTACTGTCCCAAGAGGTTCAAATGGCTTTTCCTTAAATTTAAGAAGAACCAAAGCTAAATTCCATTTAGGAATTAATCTAAGAGTTCTGGGTCTATTTATCGAGAAGTTTCTAACCAACTTAGATAAAGAGACATTAGATCCAATTTGTAAACTATCATGATGTGCATAGGTATCAGATAACATAGACCTATAACCCTTAATAGTAACAGGCTGCAGTTTGATTTCGTCAAACAAGTATACTAGAAAGTTTGCAATGTCTGGTATAGAGGGATCGAATATATCTACAGAATGATCCCTACACCAACGACGAAAAACCTTCCACTTAGCCGCATAGTTTAGCGAAGAGGAGGTCCTCCTACAGTTAGAAATCGCGTCCACTGCTCGTCCTGTAAAGTGCTTGCCATGCAAGAAGGACCGCACAACGGAAAAACGTGAAGGTTGAGACCTTGCGGGTTGTGATGGAGTTGGCGCGATTTCCCCTGCGAAAGAAGATCCTCCCGTGGAGGAAGCTTTCGCGGTAGGTCCCACAACAGACACCAGAGTAGATTTATCCACGGTCTCTGTGGCGACAGAGATGCTACCAACTGAATCTTGCATTGAGATTGTTTTATCTTTAGCAATACTTGTTGAATTAACGGCGCTGGAGGATACGCATATCCTATCATTCCGTCCCAAGGGATCAACAGAGCGTCTACTGCAAATGCTCTTGGATCCGGACACGGAGACACATACATCTGCAACTGATTGTTGAGATGTGTCGCAAATAAGTCTATCATTGGCCGTTCCCATTGGTAGCAAATCTGATTGAATACTTGTTTGTTGAGAGTCCACTCCGACGGCAACAAGCGACCCTTTCGTGAAAGGGAGTCTGCTAGCACATTCAGACGACCCGGTATGTGACGGACCGAAAGAAGAACCTGATGTTCTAGCGCAAACAGAAGGATTCTTTCCGTTAGATTGAACAACGGAACTGAATGAGTGCCTCCCTGATTCCGTATATACGCCACTACTGTCGTATTGTCGGATACGATTTGGACATGAGCATTGTGAATAATGTCCATCCAATAACGTAACGCAAGCCAAATTGACATCATTTCCTTGATGTTTATGTGCTTGCACAGGAATTGCGGATCCCAAAGACCCTGGCATCTCGAATCCGTTGGGATTAATGATGCACCCCAACCTGTTTGACTGGCATCCGTCATAATGGTAAAACTCGGATCCGGCAACTGCAGCGGAACTCCCTGAGTTAACCACTGAATGTTTGCCCAAGTCTGAATCTCTTGTTTCACTTGATCTGACAAGAGAACGTCTACGTCGAGCGAATGAATTTTCACACTCCAATTCTGAGTCAAGAAAATTTGGAGAGGACGTGTGCGTAACCGCCCCATCGGAATGAGATCCGCAGCGGCTCCGCACAGACCTATCAGTCTCATAAATTCTCTCGCTGTGACTTTGTCTGCGTGCAGACAATAGCGAGCGTAACAACTGACTAATTTCGCTCTGGTTAACGGCAGACGAACGAGATTGTTGTGCGTCTCGAAGCTCATTCCCAGATGAGTGAATGACTTGGACGGCACCAGATCCGACTTCTCCTCGTTTACTATAAAACCGAGACGTCGGAGCAATAGAAGTAGATTCTGAACATCGTTCTGAAGCATTAACTCGTTGCGGTACCTCTGAAGAATGTCGTCCAGGTAGGCCGACGTTACCGCAGACGAATGAGCTCGGAAATAGATCAGTATCGAGTTCATTACCCGAGTGAAAGCCCAGGGTGCTAGATTCAATCCGAAGCACATCGCCCGGAATTGATACACCACTCCTAGGACTGCGAAGCGTAGATACTTTCGGAATGTCGGATGTACCATGACGTGAAAGTATGCATCTTTGAGATCTATGCTTGTTGCATAATCGTTCACCCGAATACTCGCTCTGACCGACCGAATCGTCTCCATATAAAATTTCGGAGCGACGATCAGCTTGTTTATCCAGCTCAAATCTATGACTGGACGGAACGAGCCGTCTGGTTTCGGAACCAGAAACTGATGGCTGTAGAATCCCGGAGTCTCCTGGTTTTCTACGACCTCTACCGCGTTCTTCATTAAAAGAGACTGCACCTCTGATAACAGAGCGTCTCTTTTCTGCGGATTTGACGGAAGTTGAGTCCACTTTGGACTTCGAGTTAATGGAGGCTTTCGTTTGAAGGATATCTTTAGACCTTCCGAAGTCACTCTTCTCACCCAAGGGTCGTCCGTAATCGACGCCCATTCTTGTGAAAAGCTCGACAACCTTCCGCCAACCAGTACGCGATAGAGGTTTAAGCCATCACCTCCTGGACCTGCGAGGCCTGCGGTAGGAGAAACCACGTCCTCCACGACCCGCACCTCGCCCCGTCGACCTTGGGGCGTCCGACCGGTTGTCCCGGCCCGAAGGACGTCCCGAACGAGAGTCGCTACCCTGACGGTCTCTCGAATAAGACCAAGAGGACGCACCGGAACCTCTATAGGAACCTCTCTTGGGTGCATTAGACCCAGAAGTGCCTGTCTTATTCTTGTCTGCTGTATCCGACTTCTTAGAAGCAGATTTGAACAACAGAGAATCTGAAGCTTTCTTTGTAATTTTATCATAAATAGCAGAAAGCTTGCCGTCAAAGAGAAGTTCTCCGGAGACCGAAGCGACTCTAAGAGAGTTCTTCACCTTAGAATCCACGAGTGTGGATGTAGCTAGGGCTGCGTCACGTCTAACCAACTCCAGATTTGCAACTGAAAGGGCGGAGTTACACGTGGAATAAGCTACTGCCCTTGAAAGAAGTCTTAAAGAGGATTGTATATCCTGAAACTCTTTCCCTTGAAGGCGCAGTGATAACGCCTTAGTAAGGTGATCTGCGTAAGATAAGGCATCTAAATTGGCTCTGTTAGACGCAATAGCTGTTTCCAACACCGCGGTTGGAATAGAAGCCGACGACGGTAATGATAGCTCTAAGTCTTCCGCCTCGTCGTCCATACGCAGAGGAACTCTCGGGATATCCTGTCCTGCCGTGTCGAATTTATTCCTTGCATTAATGAAAGGCAGGTTGAGAGTATTAGCGGACAAGAAACCTGCTTTCCCAGTCTTGGAAGCAAGTTTAAATATAGCGTCGTTCAATAATTCAAATGTTCTTGCAACATTATTGGACTGCGACGGAAACTCGGGAGCGATGTCCCTGAACCGCTCAAAAAATTCAGAGTCCAATGACGCTATAATCCTCTTGTCCGGAACCGCAGCAGTCTGGCCCGACGGAACAACTTGAGGGAGAAAGTGCCGGATGAAGTCCACGGCAGCTTTATGTTGTTCCGAAAGGGACAGCTCCAAATCATCCGTATCCCTTTCACCATCCGGTCGGACCTCATGATGCTCCCGGTCGTCCGCCCCCGATGCTTCGGCGGAGCGTACCGACCCAGCGCCGTCGGATAATTCTCGATCCGACACCGTTTCTGTCGGCTGCTGGGATGCTGCGATAAGCTGTGCTATCTGCACAAGAATGTCCGGCGTCGAGACCTGCGGAGGCGCAGTCTTTCGCTGCTTCGCCGAGGGCAGCTCCGCATCAGATGGCTCCCGCATACTTTTTCTATGCGAACGTCCGGAGTCCATCGGTCTCGAATCCCTGGCTGCCGGATGGTGTGACCTGGTCGCCGAAGAATCCTTGATCGGCGAAGCTGGTAAGATATCGGCGGTCACGCAGCCAAGGTGCGGTCGTGTGCGCTGACGAGAAGAAGAAGCCTTAGCAGTCTCCGCGGACTGCCTATACAACGGAGCGTCCCGAGCGACGGACGTATGCTCCGCTTGCTACACATTTTGTACCACAACATCTGGTCCCAGATGTTGTTGTACGAGAGAGGGGCCTCTCTCGCTCACGGCCCGGCTGGACCTGGACGAGCTAGGAACCGGACTCAAAGGCTTCCTCCGTTCTCGCTTACTATCCGCCGTCACTGGGTGTGCACATTGTATGTTTATAGTGCTCGCATCACCCAAAATTTCCTCCTGGACCGCATCGGATGAACCCGGCTGCCGAACCATTCGGTGAATGGACGCTACACTGGGCGAGCTAGCGTACGACATTTGTCTAATCTCCATGAGCACTTTTGCCGCTAGCTCTGAATTCATTTGTGACGACGGACGCACACTTGTAGAAGATAACATGGAAACATCACCCTGTTCTTGTTCCTCTGAAATAGAAACTGAGAGAGTAGAGTGACCTTGCGGAGAAAGAGCCGGCATAGCCCTTTCTCCAGAAACAACATACCGTGACACATGTTTCCAATGTTTGTCATCCCAATATTGACATATAGGACAGGGATTAGTGTGAGAACACTGACTACAATTAATACAATGATCATGAAAGTCAGAGGAAGATTTCTTCCCATTACAATTTGAACAATATCCTTTCATTGTGAAAAGTCAACAACAAGTCCTAGTTACTCGCACAAACCCCTGACACAAAGATACATAATAACATGATCCATTAATAAATGAAAAAACAATTGCAAATCAAAATCATTTTGAAAAAATATTTTTTCAGCGAAGCCCAAGTTGCTGAAAAGTAACGTTGAGCCCCGAAGGATCCGATGGCAAAGTATGGTCAAAAATTTTAAATTTATATTAAATAATTAATGAGACACTTACGGATAATATAAATGTATCTTATAGTGAGATAAACTACACCAAAGGCAAACAGCCCCCCTCAAAAAAGGCTGTTGCCAAGGTAAACAAACAGTGTAAAACACCAGAAAACATGACTCCAGGCACTGAAAAAACTGGCCCGAAATCAGTCATCAAAATTACACTCTATCTGATGCAAGACAGAGACTCCCAGGGGAGAATCTGCAGAACATCAGATGGAAGATGCAGAACACAACGTTTATACACCCATGGGTGAAAACGTAACTATGGGGAAAATAACAGAAAACATTCTGTATCCAAGCAACTCTCCCAGGAAAATTTTAGAAATGAACTTTCTAAAAAATATGCCAAAAGCATGGGAGAATTGCAAGGGGGGACTTTAGAAGGCTAGGGGAGAGGAAACACTGAATAAGCAGTGCAACATTTAGCAAGAATGACAACAAGAGGCCCATGCCTCGAAAATAGGCAACTTAACATAATTTCATCAAAAAATTTAAGTACAGCCCTGATTATTTTTTGTCACTTCTTTTTCCTCTCCTCCTTCTATATCCTCCTTAGAATCACCATTTCTCCAAAAATTACGTGTCTGGCATCCTTTAAACCGAGATTTACAAGCACAAAGATCAGTGAGATGTTGACTGATGAAGGGCCAAACAGAGAATGATAATTGGCGCCAATTTCGGGACGTCCGTGACACTGCGCATGCGCAGTGGGGGCGTAGTATGGAGGTCCTATAGGACATGATTTCTTTTTGTTTTGGATGCAAATTTGGGGGATTGGGGGCCAAAATTTGTGTTTGGCCCTGGTTTTGTTAGAGTTAGCACCAGCTAAGTCTGGGTCATCGGTACAGTATAAAAATACACAAATTTCAAATGTATTTGAATACGAATACGAATACGAATACTTTACAATGTATTCATGAATACAAATGTGAATACTTGAATACTTTTCAAAATTATTTCTTGTAAATGGATGATAATTTGATCATTCTTATTGGGATTAAGGGTATAAGGGATTATAGGTGAAGAATTAGTTTTTCAGAGGGTGGATCTCTTAATCCTTTAGAATCCAATCAACAGACATAAGTTGGTATTAATGACAAACAAAAGAAATAAAAATTTTCAAATATCAATTTATTTAGAATTAGAAAACAATTAGAAAAATGTACACAGTACTCATCCAATGTTTTGTTGTCTAGTGCACACACAGTAAACACGTTTTTCAATTTATTCAACAAAAAGACAATTATTATACATTAGCAACAAAAATATTACACTTACATGTAACTTTTCACTTCATTAGTTTTCAAATAATATTGGTATTATGTCAAAGAAGCCATAAAAATATGGATGCCATTGAAGCCAGCTCGAGGGGCTGGTTCAAATGGCATTCATATTTGTATGAGTTTATTAACAAACTCAACCTTCATCTGCACCAAATTTTTCAATACAAAATAAATTTCTATATCATTTAACCCTTTACTCAACATGGATAGGTGACGACACTTGCAAATAAAATTTTTGAGTAACTAATTATTTTCATTTTATTTTGTCTCAAAAAACATAGCTTATGCCTCCTTATTGGAATCAGCTCAGTGAGCTTGTTCCACTAAGAGGTCCTAAGCTAAGTTTTTTAGACAAATTTCGATGGCGAATTTGGTGAGTAACGATGGTTCCCATGATTTTATTGACAAACTTACATCAGCTTTCCTAATATAAAATAAATTTCATTATTTTTCGAATATTATATAACTGGTTGAGTGATAGATTATTCGGGATTTCAGAATTTGTTCAACAAATTTTACTTTATTAAAAATTATTGAAGAGTGCCAAGAGGCATTTTTCAATAATTTGTAATAAAGTAAATCCATATAAACAAAATACTATCCGCTTCAATAAAACCATACAATAATTATAATTAATAATTATTATGTATTATTATTTCAAATATTATTGACAAACTTCCAAGATCATTTTAGCCTTTGGTAAATATTACAGATTATGATTACATTTAATCATCATCAAATCCTGAAAAGTTTTATCATTTAATCTGCACCTGTCTGGCCTAAAAAGTTTACCAGCAACGCTGAATAATCTTTCCACAGAAGGCTGATGAAGCTGGTATACATAAATGTTTCATAGCTAGATATGCTAGGGATTGATAAATGTTTTGTTGTATTTTCCAGAACTCTAGAGGTGATTGATTTATGTCAATGCAGGGCTCCCGCAAATACTGCTCAAGTTCAGAGTCTGGTTTTTCACAACTAATGTCACATTCCATAAAGCCAAAAAAGCCAACTTTTCTCTTTTTTGATGGCTGTTTGTCAAATTTGTTAGAATCCATGTCATCATGTTTAGATGAAGCTGGAACCACATTAAGTTTGTGAGAAATGACTTCTTTCATTTGAGATGCTTTATCTCCTTTGCACCAGGATAATTTAAACCTTGGGTTGAGAACCGCTGCAACAGTGTATTCAGAATCTTGTAAATATTTTGATAATCTCTGCTCAGTGGATGATTTTAGTGCTGTCATCATTTTGTTGTTGTAAGTGGCTGATAAATTTGTTAGTTTATGTTGTAAACCTTGGGTAACAGGCATTGCCAAACTACCACTGACATTATTTTCTTGCTGAACTAAATTTGTAGCATGTTCAAATGGTTCCAATATGTCGCATATTTCTTTCAAAACTTTTCTCTCATAGTTCGTTAATTTCAAAGTGTCTAATTTATTTAATTTTTCTTCTGGAGTATTTATTATTGATTGTATCATTGTCAGTTGCGAGTTCCAGTGTGTTTCATTTGCTGCTTGCAATCGTTTTTCTCCTTCCAATATATCAGTTGCATGTAAAGACTTTCTGACATGTGATACAATTTTGAATGCCTTAGATATCACTTTATCTAAATGGGGACCAGCCTGTTTCAAGCCACCCTTAACGACTAACTGTAAGGTATGTGCATAACACAAACCATGTTTAGGGAAATTACTAAAGAATTCACTGTCATTTTCAACAACAGTCTTTTCATCAGAACTATCAGCATCACTGAATTCATCATCAGATTCAAGAGTCAATGTCTCAGCAGTCTCATAACCAGGGAGTGAGAAATTAAATGCTTTTACCATATTAGAAGCACTGTCAGTAATTACATTTGTGACTTTCTCAGCAATGTCAAAAGATGCTATAAGCTCTTCATATTCCTGTCTAATATTTTCACCGGTGTGACTTCCCTTAAATCTTTTACATGCTATCATGACTGATTTCAAAGTCCAGTCCAAAATATAATGACCTGTTATACCAAGAAAACCTTTCATCTGCCTATTCAACCACAGGTCAATTGTTAAGCACACATTTTGTTAGGCTATTATAGGTACTTGGGCCAGAAATCAGGTTTAAACCACGAGTAGGATAAGGTTTTAACCACTTCGCTTGTCGAGTGGTTAAAACCCTTATTCTACGAGTGTTTTAAATCTGATTCCCGACCCTAGTACCTATTTGTTTTATTTATATCATGCTCTATATAAATAATCGACTTTGTCACTTAAAATGGAGAAAAAATTACACTTTCTATCACAAACACACAGGTTTGTTTTATTTACAACTGCACCGGCGGGCAGTACTACCGGCTGTACATGAATGCTTGAGCGATAGCTAGACACATTGTCAAAGTTAACTTGTTTTTTCAGTCAAATTATTATTAACAGTTCTTAAATTTTATTTTAAATATTTAATTGTAGGTATTTTAAACTTAATAAGTCATTGCATGTAGTAGATAGTACCGCAAATGTTTGAATGAAACATCGTGAGGTGATAATGTATCAAAGTTGGCAAATTGCATCATGCAAAGGTCAAGTTGGATGAACTTCTGACTATATGTGTAAAAAATTTTAACCGCAGTAAGACCTTTACACAGGTAGGGGGGTTAAAAGCTAAAGTTTAAAATACAGGCTTTTCACAGGTAGTAATATAGGCAAGCGTTGTATAAAACATGACACTTCCAATCTTTTTCTTGAATAACTAAGCATCTTATTTGATGTTTTACTTGAAGAACATAGCTAGAGATCAGAAACTGTGTTTTGGTGACAGAAAATGAAAAAATATGATAAATTTGAGTGGCAATTTTGTAAACAGCTCTGTCTGCTTATGGCCGACATGTTAGGTAAAGAGCTAACAAGTAAAGCAAATCACCCCAACTTTACATATACAACAAAACACTGGGGAATTTTTCTTTATGGTCATTTTTTCACCCACAAAACATTCCAAATGAGCCCTCACTGGATGAGCTCAATATGCTTTTTCTTGGGGGACAAGGACAGTGCTTCTAAAATAAACTAAGTCTTTACGTAGACGTTACTGAAAATGTTGAGCAAATTTTAATTTCTCATCAATGATGCAAATAAGGATTGAAGGACAAGTGTGTTTCCACTATTTAAGGGCAAATAATTCTGCACAATGGCTATTCGTGATAGGAACATGGAGATAAAGTCAAGTTTAGTCAATCGTTTATACCCATGTTATCCAATTTTAGAGGACTTCCACTGCAAACATTGGTGATTGGAGCCTATTTTAACAGTAAAGCTTGTTTTCCACAGTAATCTCCCTATGGTATAGATAGTGATGTTGTTCTATAAATGTATGTCTATTTTAGGTTTTAATAATGTATCTTGATGAACAACGATTATTATTTTGTATCATATTCTATCAATATCGTTAAATAAAATAATCTAATCTAATTTAATCAGCCACTGCTTCACTTCCTGGGATTCCCACAGAGGATTCCAAATAGAAATCCCTCCGCACATCTTACAATAAACAGTATACAAAAGACTGGCAACAGGTTTCGTGAAAATATATACAGTATTTATAAGGAGACAATTTCCTTCTGAAGTTCCACATATATCTCAAGGAGCCACCCATATGAGTAATCAATGGTTAAATGACACGTTAAGGTCAAATTTAGCTAATCGTCCAGGCTCTTAGAATACGGTGAATACCCCTGACCCGGCATACAAGGATGGTTTCCCTTCTATAGTTTCTCCATACTTCATGAATTATTTCTCATAATAACTAAAATAAGTTAACTCTTAACAACTATTTTTGCCAAATCTGCCTTGAGCTATTTACAAAAATTGATGTTCCAAGTATTTTTTTTAAATTTTGGTTTCCAAAACATAGCAAATGAACACTCATGTTTTTTTTACCCTTTGAATGCTAGCCACCGTTTTTTCCAGCCAGCAACATGATACATCATAATGTCATTAAATAGGATGGTTGTTCAGTAAATGTGTGGGGTAGACCAATCAATATTTTTATTCAGGGGCTGCACGCTGAAAATATTGATTGGTCTACCCCAAACAATGAATATGGACTCTTCTAACTGGCGCCATCGAGCTGGCATGGAAGATACCATTAGAGTTCAAAGGATTAAACAAAAAAGTCTAGGCCTAAAAAAATAAATAATCTGTTTCTCAGGCCCTCCCGCATGGTCCTTTTGGCTACCGCATGCTCACTTTTTATACCCAATTTAAACTTAAAAAAAAATAAAAATTAAATGGTTTTTGTCTGATATTTTACCCAAGTTAAAAAAATTGATGAATTTGTCCCTTGAATGCAAGAAGGCTTTGCAATGCTTTAGCATTGCAAAGCCTTCTTGCACTCAAGGGATGAAATACACCTTCACCCATGCTATTCTGCAGATTGAGGCCTAAAACTTGAACCAAGAACATGAACTTTTGATGGCAAAAAAGTAATTACTGAAATAAAAAATAAAATAAAAAGATGCTCGCCCGCATGCAATTTTACAAATAATGGCCTGAGAAACAGAAGATCTACTTTCTTTGGCCCTAAGGAACAAGTATTTTGAGAGTTGTCATCTAGTTGGTGTAGATTCATAAGAGTCATATCCATGTACTGCAGTATATAAAAACTAAACAGATACACAACAAATCAAATAAAAATTCTTCCCTAGTCTTTTGCCAGTTGTCGAAAAGAGTCCACAAAATATGAGAAAAAAAAAGGTCTTGCAATGAAGTCAAGTCTGAGTACATTCTTTCTTATTCTAAACACCTACCAGTTCAGTTATTTGAAAGCATGCATTGCTCAGCTGCTCCAGTAAATTGAATAGATGATCAAAATGTGGCTGCTGTAACAGAAGCATCATTGGTACTTTCTCTGGTGAGATCGTTGGGAGATGTGATGATGGCAAAGTACCATCCATTTTTCTTGGAGGACGACTAGCTCCTACTGACACAAATATTAACTGTTGAAGAAATGAAATGTTTTGATTAGGCAAAATAAAATAATGCAATTAATCTTTCAAATCAATTTGGGAGAGAAGCTTTCATTTTCATTCTTTATTTTTTCTGTTTGTTAATCGGTTGAGTGCTGGAAGCAAATATTTAGGCTCCATTCTTAATAGCAGGTACCATAACTTGATGATTTTGTATTCTGTGGATGTGGTTCACCTTATCTCGGAAGTGAATTTATTTCATCTGTATATCTTTGCCTTCTTACAATTTATGGGAGAGTGCCAATAGGCACTCTCCCATAAACTGCAACAAGTCAATGACATGTGAAGAAATTTTGACAAGCAACAAAAAATGAGCCCCATTTAGTTCATAAATAAATAATATCTCGAGTTATTTTCTGCGGACAGAGTAAACTGGATGTTAACAAAACAGATATTGGGCTCGTTCCAATGAGGTCATATGATATGGTTGTGTTGAAATGTTTTGAAGAATAATAATTTTTCAACTGCTGAATTTGCATATTACATGGGCAGATGTGGCCGAATCGTCAGTTAATCAAGAAAATCAGTAAAACTGATGGAAGCTCCCAACAGTCAACTTAGTTAACAAGCAGATTAGTAAAATTGTAGTCCCCTGCTATGAAAAATAATTAGGCACATGTCTTTGAATTGTAAGGACTCTAAGCTCCAGTAAAAATATGCGGGCAACTTTTTTATAACATGTGCAGGAGCAACTTGTCAAAAGGATCCCTCACCCTCATACCAAATTTCATTGAAATCCATCCACTGACTGTTGAGATATCGCTGCAGACAGATGGATAGACAAATGGATGGACAGACGGTTAGACAGACAAAGTGGACTTTTTTATAACACACACATGATTTCATTGATTTCCATCCTCTCACTGCCAAGATATGCTGCACACGGAAAAAAATCATGAAAAATTGATAAAGTAGGAACCGAAACTCTGGTGAAAAATATGCAGGCAACATTTTTATAACATGCAGGAGCGGCTTGTCACAAGGATCCCTCATACCATATTTCACTGAAATCCATCCACTCAATGCTGAGATATCGGTGTGAATGGATGGATGGACAAATGGATGGACAAATGGATGAACAGACGGTTAGACAAAGCAGCCTTTTTTAACACGTGCAGGAGCGGCTTGTCATAAGGATCCTTCATACTAAATTTCATTGATTTCCATCCACTCACTGCCGAGATATGCTGCACACGGAAAAAATCATGAAAAATTGATAAAGCAAGAACCACAACTCTGGTGAAAATATGCAGGCAACATTTTTATAACTTGCAGGAGCGGCTTGTCACAAGGATCCCTCATACCATATTTCATTGAAATCCATCCACTCACTGCTGAGATATTGCTGTGGACGGACACACACATGGATGGATGGATGGACGGATGGACAAAGCAACGACTATATGCCACCCTAAAAAATTTTTGGGGAGCATAAAAACATTTAACATATCACACTATTACATAAAAGCTCGGACTTGCAAAATGGTCCTCACCTGCATATCTTTGAACTGCATTTCACTCAATGTTTTTTCATCCATGTCAACAGATAGCTCTTGTCCAAGAGTTATCATTCGGATTGGTCCATCTCCCAACATTGCACCAAGAATTGGTGATAGCATTGCTCCTCCATGGCCTTCAGCTTGTGAGGTTTGTTCTTGTTGCTGTTTTTGTAATGTTTCCCACCACCTTGCCACTTCAGCTCGAAGCTCTGCTATAAGATCAGTGGACAGCATCTCCAGAGGTGTCTGAAATAAAGTATAAACAATTTTAAATTTCAAGAAGTATTGTTGTCAACACTATTATCTTACAATCAATTGATTTTTCCTGATACAATCTAAAACGTCTATAATCTGATACAAATTTGAATCAGCCACAGCAACACAGAAAACTGATTACACATGTCAAGGTAAATGTTTTGAAAATAAATTAGACTAATCAATTTTTGCCATGATATATTTATATAGGCCTACCATGCATTCAAGCTGAAAAATAAAACCAAGAAACACACAGATGAAACACTACTATAAGCTTGGGCAGTTATAGCAGAAATGAAACAATGAATGGGGATTACTTCAAGCATAGTTCAAGAATGTTATACCATGACATCATGATCTTCATTCACAAACAAAACTAATGGTGACTGCCCGGCCACAGATGTCCCTGAACTATGGCCAAATGGCCTATAATACTGAAATGAGAGGTATTGTGTTGAATTTGGTGCTCAATGTAGTCCATAGTTTCAAATTTAAAAAATACTTCTGAACATATCAGCCAGAAGCTGTACTGCCCTTATTTCCATAAGATCAATACAGCCACTAATATGTTGGAACTCTCTCAACAGAATCATACACATATAGATGTGACATGAATTGGCATATAGTACAAGTCAAAATAGAGTTGGATCTTAACCTTCTGTCACTTGAGCATGGTGTTGCTGACCTTTGTCACTCAGAAGAATTAAATTTTCACATTCCTGTTATCTTAACCTTTCTGTCGCTCGAGTATGGTGTTACGAATCTTTTACCCTAAAGTTTGGTGCTGCCCAGATATGTTATGTTGCTGCACCTCCATAGAAAAAAATTATTTGAAGTTGTAGTCTTTTTCAGTAGTTCTGGGAGAGAACCCAATTCTGTGGGAGAATTAAGTTTTCAGGCATGGTGATGCCTGCATATGTTATGTTGCTAAACCTTCATACAAAACAATTATTTAAGTTGCAATGTCTTTCAGTAGTTGTGGAAGAAAAACAGAATTCGGTAAGAGAAGTTCTGACACTCCTGTGACCTTGACCTTCTCACTCAAGCATGGTGTTATCCATAAATGTTATTTTGCCTGTATTTGTTATGTTGAGAACCAAAAATTTATTTAAAGTTGCAGTGTCTGTTAGTTCAGGATGAAAAACCCCAATTCTGTGTGAGAATTAGGTTTTTACATTCCTGTGATCTTGACCTTTTTCACTTGAGCATGATGTTGCTGTGCAACAGACCTTCCATTGTGTGCAGTTTCACGGACATCCACCCAAGCATTATAGAATTATGGCTCCGGATGGGCAAATACAGTCTGTGAAAGAATAAAGTTTTCACATTTCTGTGACCTTGACCTTTGTCACTGGAGTATGGTGTTATTGTGCAAAAGACCTTCCATTCGTTTTTACACTTGTGTAAAGTTTCAAGGAAATCCACCACAGCATTATAGAGTTAAGGCTCCGGATGGACAAATAAAGTCTGACAGATGGATGGATGGACTGACAGATGGACGAATGGATGGATATACAGATGGACGAATGGATGGATATACAGATGGACTGATGGATGGATGGACAGGAAAACCTGAAGTTACTACGCCTCCCTATCAGGGGCATAAAAATTAATTCATAGATGCTGAATGGTTGTCAAAATATATGTGGAGAAGTCAAGAGAGGGAAGAAAATTGCAAGATAAATTGGCTATTGCCATCATGGGTTTCCGAGATGGTGAGATAAATTTGTCATCACAACCAAACTTGTATCAAGCCTTGATGGTGTTCCTATCAGGTATGGTGACTCACTCAAAAAGGCTCGCCACATTACCTAATATGAACACCATTTTGGCTTAATACATGTTTTTGGATAATAAATGAAAAACTTTTTTGTATCTAACGCCAGCAAAAGTATAATCCATTTTTCTTCACAAGATACGTATGGTAAGGCAGCACAGTGACTCATTGGTTAGAGCCCTGGACTTCAGATCAAGATGTTGTAGGTTCGATCATGACCCACATTATCTGCATTGTTTCCTTAAGCAAGACACCAAACTGCCCTAGTGGGTGCATGATGGCACAGTGTGCTTGGGTATTGTTTGTTTGTTGGTGGTTAACGTCACATATTTATGCACCATGGCTAATTGTGACACAACATGGAGATGAAGTCAAGTTTAGTTAATCGTTGATCAACATGTTGCCCATTTTAGAGGACTTTCACCCCAAGCATTGGTGACTGGGTCCTATTTTACTAGTAAAGCGGAACTGGTTTACCACAGTAAACAAGTGCTGCTTACTTCCCGGGGTTCCCACGGGGAGTGCTTGGGTATACATGCTGATGTAACACATGTCTCCAACAGATGTTAACCCTCCTGGGGAGGGTTAATAAGTTGCAGGGAAGAGATGGGCAACATACCGAAAAAAACGATCCAATACCGATATCATGGGGGTACTGAAAAACCAAATCAAACCAATTGTTGAATACTAAAACCATCTGAATTTTCAAATTTTTCCATATTTGCTACTTTTAGTCCCTGTTAGGGCATGATAACAGTTGAAAGGCTCATTTTCATGAAAGAAGGGACTGATTTTCTTTTCAGTTTTGTTAACCTTCAATGGACTGGGCAGCTGTCCTGAATTCCCACTAGACTACAATGTGTACAAGTCCAATTGCTTAGCAGTGATTTTTAGTCCAAACTTGGCTGCCTGTTAAGGCAGCCAAGACCTGACTAGAAATCACGGACCAGGTGTTTTGTCTATTGTCAACAAGACCTCCTACAGATGGCATGGTCAATGCACATGCTCGGAGATCGCAAAAGCCTGAAATAAGTATTTCAAACTTTTAAGGAGTGCTTAGAAAAAGTCACAAAATTACCGTAGATATGATGTGTGGTTGTAAAAGAATGCCATTGTTGAGCTCACTGGCAGTGTCATTTATAGCATTGTAGTGGAATGATACCACACCAACTTATTCTGTTTTTCCTGATGTGAATTCCCCTTTGGTTCTATCAGCAAATCTCAGTCAAGTAAGATACTGAATACCAAACCAATTACTGAGGTATACGCCCTAAAAAATACCGAAACCAATACCAAACTTAAAATTCCTATACCATCCATCTCTACTAGAGGGGATAACATTTACTTGCTGCTGATCGGTAGTTTGCTGTTGAATACTCTGCCTTCCTCAACCAGTAAAAACAGCATGACATAATACAACCCTGATTGTTGAAAGTGTCATTAAACATCAATAAATAAATGAAAGAGTCAGTGACACTGTAGATCAACTTGTGTAAGACATGCACATGTATAGTATGTGACACAGCAATGGCACACATCTAGGTAATGACCTGATAACAAAGATACATATAAAGTGTTGTAATGGTCTGTACATAAATACTGACTGTAGCCTGTAACAAATGTATAGCTAAAGTATTGTAAAGGTGGGAAACAGTTAGATTCTAAACTAGAAAAGATATCTTCATGGGATTAATGTTACAATGGGGATCCTTGTAATATTAATATTTATTAATTACTAATTAATAAATATTTGTCCAGTCCTTCTTAAAATATAGGTATTTGAATTTTTTATCTTTAGCTCATAGGATTCCCATTGGTTCATTGTAAATAGAAAATCGGGTTGTGCTAATAATGTTTACCCTCCCCCAACAACAAATATGAATACAGGAACTTGGCTTCAACACATATGAATGTACACATCCTAGAGATGCTGTATTCAAGAAACATTATTTTGTATAGTGCTTCTGGAAAAGATTTTTAATTATCTCCCTTTTTTGTGTCCCAGAGTGGGACTGACTGGCCATGAGACACCAAAAATATTTGTTCTCATAGCACTGTGATAACAAAGGCACTCAATAAATTTATAGCAAACATTACTGACATAAAAAATCTTCTTTACAGGTTCTGAACAAAAAATGTAATACACAGAATTCCCGAAAATATGACTGCCAACAGGCATTTTGAATTTTTGGCCGAGCCCCAAAGCATTCATTACCATCCCATGATGATAACAAACATAGTCCTAGAAGTTCTGTACAAAAAACTGATTGCACCTAATTTCAGTATAAAATGGCCGTCGACAGCCATCTTGAATTTCGGAAAGCACCCCAAAACACTCGTTCCTGTTCCAAGATGATAACAAAGGTACCCAAGAAGTTTTGCGAAGATCAGTTCATAAATACAGCCTCTAGCCCAAGCTGTATTGACATGTGAACTTACTGTGTATAAGTAGCACTGAATAAATCGAAGTTCATCTAATTTGCCGAATTTTTGCATGAGAAAAAAACCTGTATTATATGTGATGTATTCCATGTTACTAAACATTCAGACAAAAATTGGTTCAAATCAGAACTTTCATACAGAAGTTCTGTACATAAAACTGATTGCACTAAGGTACAAAATGGCTGCTGGTGGCCATCTTGAATTTTGGACCGCACCCAAAAACACTCGTTCTTGTCCCATGGCGATAACAAAGGTACCCAAGAAGTTTCGTAAAGATTGGTTCATAAATACGGCCTTAGCCCAAGCCATATTGAATTGTTAATGGACGGACAAACGGACAGGCAGACGACGGATGACGGGCCATGGCATAACCTCAAATTTGACTATGTCAAAGTTGAGCTAAAAAGGGACATCTGCCAGTAACTACATGTATCTGTACTAAAATAAAACATACTGATTATTCGATCAACATGAGTGATAAGAAATAATTCAGTTTTCTGGTCACATTCAATAAAAAATATTTCCATTGACAAAAAACAACAATGCAAGTTGTTCATACAGGCAATTTTCTAAGTATATCAAAGGCCATAACTCAGATAAGTGAGCGTGGATGAAACCCAAAATAAGTTGATACTCTGTAGCCTTGAAAATCTGTGCAGGTCAGTAACACAAGTCTCATTCGAAAAGCCATGATATGGATTTTGAAGAGTTGAGGCTGTTGGTTCCCATCAACACAGAGCTGATGGAAGAGCTATTTGTGGTTGTTATATAATAATAAAACAATAGAAACCTTTTCTGGCATTCCTGCTGGCTGTAACAAAACTCGGATAGGTTGACTTTGTTTTTCTTGTTGATTTCTCTGGTGGCTTATAATGCCCTTGCCTTCAATTTGCCAGTTTCTTAGTTGATAAGCATATCTCTTTTTGAAAGACTCAAGATGTGTTTTCAGCAGTATTAATCCCCTCTGTATAACCAGTAACTGACACTCTGAATTCTGAAGAAAAAAAACAATTAAATAATATTTGTGAACTCATTCTGTGTCTCCATCAAAATCCAACAAATTAAGAGAAAAATAAAAGTAATTTTATGGGGTAATTTATACAAAGCTGCTTGTTATTAACTCTTAATCCGCTGAGTATTTTTAAGATAATTTTCAGCAAATCTAGTCATGGCTGCTGTGATGCAGCTATGACTAGATTAGATGAAACATTTATCCATATTTAACTCTAGAAATCATTGCTCAAAATTATTATTTATTTATTTATTTATTTATTGGTGTTTAAGGTCACATACTTATGCACAATGGCTAATCGTGACCGTGACAGTTTTACAGGTGGATGAAGCCGGAGTATCTGGAGAGAACCAAGCATCGACGAGCAACTGTCAGCTCCTCAACATTCTAACTCTGTTCAAGCTTTGCTTAAGCAGGGTTACAGTGGTTGAAGACATGCGCACAACGACTTGCAGTACGCCTTAGTACACAGCGTCACTGTGCCCCCATGTAGTCAACCGGGATAAAGTGCCTTGTCAAAGAACACAATGCGGGTCAACCCGGATGGGAATTGAACTCGGGACCTATCGCATGGAAGTCCAACAGTCTACCACCGAGACACTGCGCATCCCATTGCTCAAAAAAAAAGATCCAATCAATTTCCAGGGGTGAGTAGGGGGGTGGGGGGGGGGGGGGGGGTGGAATTGATCAATTATGCCAAAATTATACTTCTTTCAGTGGCAAGAAATATCCTGCCCTGAGCAGGTATATCTGCCAGTAGCATGTAAGGAGTTAATAATCACACTACACTGACGATATCCTGATATCAAATTTCCAAAAATAAAGTGCAAAAAACCCTCGGAGGCATAGACATTTCTCTTTGCAACTTGCACAGTAAGACAATTGCTAAATGTATAGTTCATTAATGGTTTTAAACCAAATCTTGTTTGATGTATGGGCAGCTAAGTCTTGACCAGAAATCAGTTCAAAAGTACTGAGACATTAGTTTCATAGACTTACTGTTAGACTCAGATAAGACTATCTTGGAACACTTATTTTAATCCTAAAAGGCTTTGAGATTTATATACATTTGGCAGCCTGCATCCTGTAACTTTCTAGCGGTTTCTTGGCCAGTGTATGGAGGCAGCCAAGATATGCCTAGAAACAACTGTAAAGGTACTTAGAATGCGTCTTTCAAATTTACCAAGAGACTGCATCTTGAGCACCTGTTTTACTGCAGTAAACAGTGATTAAAGTCAGAATTAGGTCCTTAAGGATTAAGACAATAATAATTGCAAGAGTCAGAACTTGGTAAAATACACACAAAACATATCTGATAATTTTTTATTTTGACAGCCAGGGTCACATAGTGTCAGACAGTTTTATTTATTTAGTGATGTTTAAGGTCAAATACTTCTACATAATGGCTAATTGGTATCGCAATATGGAGGTAAAGTCAAGTTTAGTCAATCGTTTATACAAGTTGCTCATTTTAGCGGACATCCACCCCAAGAATTGGTGACAACGTCCCATTTTACCAGTAAAATAAAGCTTATTTACCACAGTAAACAAGCACTGCTTCACAGTGACACTTCGAAGGGGTTCCCATGTGTGAGGGGGCGGGTGGTGCAGTCTTTTGAGGGAGGAAGCCAGAGTATCTGGACAGAACAATCAAGTAGTGGTAAGCAACTATTTGACTCCCCACTGTACTAATTTTGCACAAGTAGGGTTAGTAGTGGTTGAAGGCAAGTGAATTATCGACGCGCATCACCAATGTGCCATATGCCATACGCCTCAGCACACAGCTCAACCGTCCTCCCACATGGTCAATCGGGATTAAGTGCCTTGCCCAGTGATACAATGCAGTTAACCTGGTCAGGATCAAACCCTGGGTGGTCATGATTAGCCATTGTGCTGAAATATGTTACCTTAAACACCAATAAATAAATAAACAAGAGGCCCCAAGGGGCCTTAATCGCTCACCGGGCAAAGTGATTCAAACAAAGTGGTTCAAAGAAGTATTTGGGGTCACATTCAGTTAGACATGGTTCATCAACACTACAAAGGAATGAAGTCATGAGAGACAAATTTTATGGAACTAGGGACATGGCTTGAACAAACTTGAATCTTACCCCCCTAAGGATGCTGCACACCAAATATCAAAAGTATTCATCTGCTTCATCTGCTGGATCTGAAGAAGAAGATTTTTAAAGAAAACTCCAAATTTTGAACTAAGTTATCATTTGGGCTCCCACAGTGAGCCCAAATATGAACCCAGGGACTTGGCTTGAACAAACTTGAATCTCACCCCCTAAGGATGCTGCATGCCAAATATCAAAACATTCTGACTGCTGAATCTGAAGAAGACTTTTAAAGAAAAATTCCTCATATTGACTAAGTTATAATTCAGGCTCCCTCAGGGAGCCCAAATATGGACCCAGGGACTTGGCTTTAACAAACTTGAATCTCATCCCCCCTAAGGATGCTACACACCACATATCAAAACATTCCGACTGCTGGATCTGAAGAAGAAGATTTTTAAAGAAAATTCCTCATTTCGAACTAAGTTACAATTCAAGCTTCCACAGTAATCCCAAATATGGATCTAGGGATATGGCTTGAACAAACTTGAATCTCCCCCCACCACCCACCCCCTAGGGATGCTGCATACCAAATATCAAAACATTCCGACTGCTGGATCTGAAGAAGAAGATTTTTTAAGAAAATTCCTCATTTTGAACTAAGTTATCATTCGGGCTCCCACAGTGAGCCCAAATATGGACCTAGGGACATGGTTTGAACAAACTTGAATTTCACCCCCTAAAGATGCTGCATACCAAATATCAAAACATTCTGACTGCTGGATCTGAAGAAGAAGATTTTTAAAGAAAATTCCTCATTTTGAACTAAGTTATAATTCGGGCTACCACAGTGAGCCCAAATATGAACCCAGGGACTTGGCTCGAACAAACTTGAATCTCACCCCCTAAGCATGCTGCATACCCAATATCAAAAGATTCTGCCTGCTGGATCTGGAGAAGAAGATTTTTAAAGAAATTTGCCTGAAATGCACTAAGTTCAAATTTGGGCTCAAATACTGAGCCCAAATATGAACCCAGGGAGCTGATTCGAACAAACTTGAATCAGATCCACCCCACAATGTTGCATACCAAATAGCAAAAGATTCTGCCTGCTGGATCTGGAGAAGAAGATTTTTGAAGAAATTTGTCTGAAATGCACTAAGTTCGAATTTGAGCTTTTATAGTGAGCCCAAATATGAATCCAGGGGGCCGATTTGAACAAACTTGAATCAGATCCACCCCACAATATTGCATACCAAATATCAAAAGATTCTGCCAGCTGGATCTGGAGAAGAAGATTTTTTAAGAAATTTGCCTGAAATGCACTAAGTTCGAATTCGGGCTTCTATACTGAGCCCAAATGTGAATCCAGGGGGCCGATTGAACAAACTTGAATCAGATCCACCCCACAATGTTGCATACCAAATATCAAAAGATTCTGCCCACTGGTTCTGGAGAAGAAGATTTTTTAATAATTTTTCTATAATTCATACGGTGCTATCAGAGTTATGCCCCATACAGAGCCCCCATGGGACGTGGCCATTTCATTTGAACAAACATGAATTGCCATATAGTAATAAACATCCACATGAAGTTTCGTGAAAATTGGACCAGTGGTTTCAGAGAAGTCGATTGAAAAAGTGTTCACGACGCCGGTGATAACTTAAGCTCCCTTCGGTGAGCTAAAAATGCCGATCCAATGTTGAGTTGTGACACACAAAAGTGGGTTTAATCATTATCAACTTATCGTCTGGAAACCAGTTGCCGTTACAATTTCCTATGTGAAGAATCACTGTGACCTTGACCTTTGACCTAGTAATTCCAAAATAAATAGGGATCATTCTTGCACCAATGCCAACCTACCTATGAAGTTTCATGAACGTGGGTGGAACCATTATCAAGATATCAGGAAACCAATTATTTACATTTTATTATGTTCAAGGTCACTGTGACCTTGACCTTTGACCTAGCGAGTCCAAAATATAAAGGGGTCTTCCACTCACCTAGACCAACCTACCTATGAAGTTTCATAAATGTGGGTCAAACCATTATCAAGTTATCATCCGAAAACCAATTGTTTACGATTTACTATGTTGAAGGTCACTGTGACCTCAACCTTCCACCTAGCAAGTCCAAAATAAATAGGGTTCTTCCTCTCAAGAAGGCCACCCTACACATGAAGTTTCATAAATGTGGGTTGAACCATAGTCAAGTTATCATCCAGAAACAATTGTTTATGATTTACTATGTTCAAGGTCATTGTGACCTTGACCTTTGACCTAGCAAGTCCAAAATACATAGGTTTCTTCCTCTCAATGATGCCAACCTACATATGAAGTTTCATGAACGTGGGTCAAACCATTATCAAGTTATCGTCCGGAAACGAACTGTTTACAGATTTTACAATGTTGAAGGCCAATGACCTTGACCTTTCACCTAGCATGTCCAAAATAAATAGGGTTCTTCCTCTCACTGATGCCAACTTACCTATCAAGTTTTATGAACATGGGTCAAACCATTTTCAAGTTATCATCCGGAAACCAAGTGTTTTGATTTACTATGTTCAAAGTCACTGTGACCTTGACCTTTTACCTCGCGAGTCCAAAATAAGTAGGGTTCTTCCTCTCACAAAGGCCAACCTACATATGAAGTTTCATGAATGCGGGTTCAACCATAGTCAAGTTATCATCCGGAAACCAATTGTTTATGATTTAGTATGTTCAAGGTCACTTTGACCTTACCATTTACCTAGTGAGTCCAAAATAAATAGGGTTCTTCCTCTCACCGAGGCCAACCTACCTAGGAAGTTTCATGAACGTGGGTCGAACCATTATCAAGTTATCATCCGGAAACCAATTGTTTATGAAAGGAACACCTGCCCGCCCGCCCGCCCGCCCGCCCGCCATTCATCAAACTATAAGTCGAGTTTGACTTTGTCACAACTCGACTAATAAATAATCAAACCCTGGACCTTTCGGTTTGAAGTTCAATGCTCTAACCACTGAGAAATCATGCTCCCATATTTGATATTATAAAGGGTAGAGTACACATACTTTATATCAGTTATTTCCAGTCACATCTAGGAACAAAGGCAACCAAAACAAGAATTAACATCATTTCATAGTCCAAGCTTATAATCGTGAAAGCATAAAAAATTAACGGACTTCTCCCAGGCTTTCCAATCATGTCACATGATTTTAAACAGTACAATTCTCAGTACTCTGAATTCATAGTCTACGTTTAAACTGTTAGTTTTCAGATTTCATAACAAAACTACAGTGGCTGATTTAGGCCACCCTCAATACTTTTTTTATCTCGAGATCTCGAGATAATATCACAAGATCTCGAGATAATATCTCAAGATCTCGAGAAACTATCTTGAGATCTCGAGATAATTATCTCAAGATCTCGAGATAATATCTTGAGATCTCGAAATAATATCATTTGCATGAATTCACTCCTGTCACACAAACTGTTTATTTACTTGTCGCATCTTTTTCGACTGCAACATATTCATGCCTCCCATGCCAATTACATGAATCCACCCACTCCTGTCACTCAGAAAAGTGAATAACTTATCAACCAACCACTTTGTTGCGTTTAGTTATGAGAGCCCACCAAACCCCAGTCCAGCACTAATATAAACCGAGTCCCGTCATCCGAGCTTGCACTTGCTGGTGTCTTGTTCCCACTCAATCCCAAAGTGTCAACCCACCCCGGTACCTCCCAGTACCTACTGTAGCGCCTTTTACCCTAAAACACAACGTTTTCTCACTACTTTACAAGATGAAAAGTTTGTGTCTGTCTAATACTCCAAATCCAAAGTGTTGATCCAGTACCCAGTACTTCCTAGTGCATACTGTAGTGTTTTTTACCCTAAAACTCAATGTTTTCTCACTTCTTTTCCTCTCAGCTCCACGCTGATTGTAGTGATGTTTACCCTAAAACACAAAGTTTATTCACCACTTTACAAGACACACCCCCATAAATACCAAATATTTCCTTCCAGCTCCACATTGAATGGAGTGATTTTTACCACAACTCACAAAGTGTTCTCACTACTTTGCAAGATACAGACCTGTAAATACCAAATAGCTCCACCACCTCCACACTGAAAGGTTTCACCCCCACAGTGAAACCAATCACCCACTCCCTTTGTGGATTTTTCACCTACTTTCCACTTTGGTAACTGAGACACGTCGTCTCTTGACACGCTGTTATTCCACGGACCCGTCGTACAGCATAACTTTAACCCCATCCCGTGTCCATTTTGACCGAGCAAATCGACGATGCTACTGGGTGTATAATAACCTTACATCAGCGATAGCTATAAACCTACCGTCGGATTCCCCTTCCTTTCGTTGGTTTGAAAAGTCTGGATTATGCGTAGTTACCCCCTGCGGATAATGCTTCCGGACGAGTGATTAAGGCCCTCACGTATTACCAACGTCAGTGTTAGAAAAGGGTATGCCCAGTACAAGGCTGCAGAAGCCAGACAAAACCGACAATTTATGGTCAATACCCAGCAATCTCCTGACCCCCAGGACCAAATTAAAAAATTTAAACCCATAACCGTGAGCCCAAGAGGCGAATGGAATCACCCATCACCCCTCTCCCCGGTGAATCCCAAACGTGGCAAGATGGACATGCCTACATTGTTTCCACACAAAACCCAATTACATGTAGTTATGAAAAGATTGACCTGTCACCCGACAAGTCTCAACGGTCCATACACCTTTCACACTTATCCAGGGAGATACCCGAAAGTAACAACTCTAACAGTGAAGTATCCAGTCCCGTGCATATAAAGAAGGACAACTTAAACCCGATTCCCAGGAGATACTGGAACGAGATGAAGCCCCCTAAACGTCGTTTACTGCCACCCTTAACCAGCTACAACATGACACCCCAGTTAACAATACGAACCTCCGTGATCCCATACTCTCACCCGGTCACAGGAGACCCCCCCCCCCCACCCACCCAGTACTTGTGACCCCTATCTTCAATATCAACTCATGAACCGACAGTAATACAGGACATCCCGTGTCATAAGATTGATTGGTCCTGGGGGCGGCGTGGCTCAGTAGGTATACGTGCAAGCTGCAAGCCGAGAGGTCCTTGGTTCGGCAACCGCGTTGTGTCCCTGGGAAAGACTCTTCACCCCCATTTCCTACGTGGGGGCATGGTGGCGCTGTGTGCTAAGGCGTACTGCATGTCGATGGTGCACCTGTCTTCAACCAATGCCGACCCTGTTTGTGTGGAGTTAGTATGTTGGGGAGCTGACAGTTGCTCGCCGTTGCTCGGTGGTTCTTTTCGGGTACTCCGGCTTCCTCCACCCGTAAAACTGTTATGGTCATGATTAGTCATTGCGCAGAAATATGTGACCTTAAACAACAACAAATAAATAAATAAATTGATTGGTCCCCTTTGTTCTTACCGGCTGAAACCCATTCCAGCCGGTGAAACCTTAATTTCGCCATCCATGAGAGCATAGTTCCACCAGGACCACGTGCCACATACCACTCCCCCTTAACTCGCAAGGTGACACACACACACACCCAATTTATGAGAGCAACATTTTGCCCACCCAAACCCCAACAGCGCATCACACCATTGATTTGTCCTCCGACAATATCCAATTATGAATACGCTTTTCTTACTCCTCCGGTGGGACTCCCAACTATACCCCCCAAAACGACACCACTGCGAACCACCTTGCAATGATAGTTGAAACTCAAACCCGTGAACATACCGCCCGGTTTAACCTATCGCTTCTACAGCTCCCAAAAAATGTTTGACCTAATTGGCGATCCTCCCAAATAAGCGAAAATGCCCCTCCCGCCAAACAGTGAACCCTGCAATGTTGTGTTGAAAAGATGTCCCCGCAACATTTGAAACAACATGTAGCACCCCACTTTCTACTTTGCTACTCCCGGTCCCATAAAGTGATTTCCTCCCAAAGATACCCATAGTAGCATCCCCACCGTAGATCTGGTCATTTGGTACCTCCCTCCACCCTATATCAAACAAACCCCTCTTGGGGCGCAACAACAGTTTCCCTTCCTCCTGGTACCCCAAGAAGAAAGAGGGACCATCCTCCAGAGGATTGAATCCTGCCAATGATATAAGGGAAGGATGCTCTCATGACACGAGAGCATCGCCTATCCCTGCCAGGTTACAACGCATCCACCCCATCCTTTTCACTACCTCCTTTCCCACAAAGGGCCCCTTTCCCGGCTGACCTGAGTAGCTCCCTAGATCCCAGATTTATCGGCAATCTGATGCCTCTTGGTCCCTATGTGCCCTCCTCCCCGGGGAGTTCTGCCTAGTTTGGGTGCATCACCACCTCCTTTTCTTATCTGAGTCTAAACACTGAAAGTTCTGGAAAACTCTCTCATTCATGCGGTAGGTTGACATCTGTTAGATGCAGGCCTGTCTGCCCGGAAATGCTTGCAGTTTTCATAATAAGATTCTTCCCAATCTTCACTGTCATATTTTAATTAATGATTGGGGTTTGACAGCATTCCCCCTGCCAACTCATATAGCGACTATATCAGTCCTATTGGTGTAGAAAACGCATAAATGCGTTCAGAACTAATGCCAACTATTGTTGGGAAGGTGAGTTGACCATGTCAGGAGCCTGAAACCGAATGCACTTCGTATATTTTCCTAGAGTTTGAACAAACAACTCATCAAGAACTAAAAGTGGGAAGTACATATATAACATTTAAAGGGCCACGCAAGTTCGTGTTTCAAATTTTTTTTTTTTTTTATATATTTTTTTAAAAACTATTTAGCTTATTTATGTGGTAAACATTGCGTTGTCGAGGACCGTTTTTCAACAATTCTGGGCATTTCGTATGTGACCCCGAGAATTTACATAGCTATTTTGACACCGGGAATGTCATGCAGTTGGTTTTATAAAAAAATCATTTTTGAAACACGGACTTGCGTGGCCCTTTAAATGTTATGTATATACTTCTCACCTTCCGTTCTTGATTATCAGTTTGTTCAGACTCTTAGAAAAATTTGAAGCGCACTCGGTTTAAGGCTTCTGACATTGTCAACTCACCTCCCCAACAATAGTTGGCATTAGTTTTGAGCACATTTATGTGTTTTCTCCACCAATAGGACTGATATGGTCGTTATATGAGCTGGCAGGGAGAATTCTGTCAAACCCCAATCATTAATTAAAATATGACAGTGAAGATTGGGAAGAATCTTATGAAAATTGCAAACATTTCTGGGCACACAGGCCTGCATCTAACAGATACCTACCTACCACATGCAGCATTTGGATGTGAGTTTTCGAGAATTTTCAGTGTTTAGACTCAGATAAGAAAAGGAGGTGGTGATGCACCCCAAACTAGGTAGAAATCTTCGGGGAGGAGGGCATATAGGAACCAGGGGGCATCAGATTGCCGGTAAATCGGTGATCAAGGGAGCTACTCGGGTCTGTCGGGAAAGGGGCCCTTTGTGGGAAACGAAGTAGCGAAAGAAGGGAGTGGATGTGTTATAACCAGGTAGGGACAGGTGATGCTCTCGTGTCATGACAGCATCTTTCCCTTATATCATCGGCAGGCTTCAATCCTCTTGAGAAGGGTCCCCCTTACCTTTTAGGTTACTAGGAGGAAGGGAAACTGTTGTTGCGCCCCGGGAGGGGTTTGTGTGATATATAGGGTGGGAGAGGCACCAAATGGTCAGTTAATCTATGGTGGGGATGCTACTGAGGGTATATTTGGGAGGGAATCCCTTTATGGGACCGGAGTAGCAAAACAGAAAGTGGTGTGCTACTTGTTGTTTCAAATGTCGCGGGGACATCTTTTCAACACAATATTGCGGGTTCACTGTTTAGCGGGAGGGACACTTTCGCTTATTTGGGAGGACCGCCAATTGGGTCAAACATTTTCTGGGAGCTGCAGCAGCGATATGTCAAACCGGGCGGTATGTTCACGGGTTTGAGTTTCGACTATCATTGCAGGGTGGTTCGCAGTGGTGTTTTGAGGGGTATTGTTGGGAGTAACACTGGAGAAGTATGAAAAGTGTATTCATAGTTGGATATTGTTGGAGGACAAATCAATGATGTGATGCGCTATCGGGGTTTGGGTGGGCAAGATGTTGCTCTCATAAATAGGGTGTGTGTCTGTGTCATCTTGTGAGTTAAGAGGGAGTGGCGCGTGGTCCTGGTGGAACTATGCTCTCGTGGATGGCGAAATTAAGGTTTCCCAGGTTGGAATGGGTTTCAGCCGGTGAGAACATAGGGGACCAATCAATCTTATGGGACGGGATGTCCTGTATTACTGTCGATTCATGAGTTGACGTTGGGGGTGGGATCACAAGTACTGGGGGATCTCCTGTGAGCGGTTAAGTGAAGATGACCACAGAGGATCGTATGGTTAAATGGGGTGCCATGTTGCAGCTGATTAAGGGTGGCAGTAAATGACGTTGATGGTGCTTCATCGGGTTCAAGTTGTTCTTCTATATATGCGCAGGACTGTATACATCACCATTGGAGTTGCCACTTTCGAGTATGTCCCTGGAGGAGTGTGAAAGGTGTATGGGCAGTTGAGACTTGTCGGGCGACAGGTCAATCTTTTCATTATACATGTAATTGGGTTTTGTGTGGAAACAATGTTAGTAATGCCCATCCTGCCACGTTTCGGATTCACAAGAGGGGGGATTCTATTTGCCTCTTGGGCTCAGGATTATGGGTTTCAGTTTGGGTGTGTAATTGTGAGAACGGCTCCTGTGTGTCAGGAGATTGCTGGGTATTGACCATAAATTCACGGTTTTGTCTAGCATCAGTAGCCTGCAAGCCCTTTTCTAACACTGACGTTGGTAATACGTGAGGTCCTTAATCACTGGTCCGGAAGCAGTATCCGCTGGAGATAACTAGTTACACCTAATCCAGACTTTTCAAACCAACGAGAGGAAAGGGAATCCTAGGGTAGGTTTATTGCTGTCGCTGGTGTAGGGTTATTATACATCGGGTAGCACTGTCGATTTGCTCTGTCAAAATGGACGTGGGAATGGAGTTAAACTTATGTTGTATGTTTCAGTCAGCAAAGTGGAAAGTAGGTGAAAAATCCACCAAGGGAGTGGGGATGAAATCTTTCAGTGTGGAGCTGGGAGAGCTATTTGTATTTACGGGTTTGTGTCTTGTACAGTAGTGAGTAAACTCTGTTAGTTGTGGTACAAATCACTCCATTTAATGTGGAGCTGGAAGGAAATATTTAGTATTTATGGGTGTGTGTCTTGTAAAGTAGTGAGTAAACTTTGTGTTTTAGGGTAAACATCACTACAATCAGCATGGGCTGGGAGGAAAAGAAGTGAGAAATCGTTGATTTTTAGGGTAAAAAACATTACAGTATGCTCCAGGAGGTACCGGGTGCTAGATTGACACTTTGGGTTTTGAGTGGGAACAAGACACCAGCAAGTGCAAGTTCGGATGGCGGGACTCGGTTTATATTAGTGCTGGACTGAGAGTCACTGTTGTTCAAGGGGTCACTGTTGTTCAAGCTGAGGTCGCGGTCCCTAGAGCTGAGGGAGAAAATTGGGAAAAACAGCGAAAAGGAGTGCCAGATGTGTAACTTGGGCGTGGTGGAGACCCTGGAACACTTTCTTATAGAATGCCCAAAATACCAGTCTAAAAGAACAAGATTCACGGGGAGTATAATGGGGAAGTGAGATGGGAGAATGAAGGACATGTGGTTAGGGGTTGACTCAAAAGAGAGGGTTAATCTACTAATTGAAGAGATTGGGAAGAATGGAGCAAGGGATGTCATCAAGCAGTTCGTCTCCGAGTGTTGGGAGGAGAGAAGGAGCGCGGGAATAGGGAGGCAGTTGGTAGAACATGCATAACCAAGGCCTTCTCATACGAGAACCGCGACAAATCAGCGGCCGGCTGAAGTGTTATTATTATTATGAGAGTTGGTGGGCTCTCATAACTTTGCAACAAGGTGATTGGATGATAAGTTTTCTGAGTGACAGGAGAGGATTCGTGTAATTGTCATGGGGTGGGGGTGGGGGGGGGGGCAGAAAAAATGCGACAAGTGAATAAGCAGTTTGAATGAATTCATGCTAATGATCAAAGGGTGACACCGATTATATATGCTTATCTCGAGATCTTGAGATATTATCTCGAGATCTTGAGATATTATCTCGAGAGCTTGAGATAGTTTCTCGAGATCTCGAGATATTATCTCGAGATCTTGAGATATTATCTCGAGATCTTGAGATAATTATCTCGAGATCTTGCGATAGTTTCTCGAGATCTTGAGATATTATCTCGAGATCTCGAGATATTATCTCGAGATTTTGAGATATTATCTCGAGATCTTGAGATAATTATCTCGAGATCTTGAGATAGTTTCTCGAGATCTTGAGATATTATCTCGAGATCTCGAGATAAAATAAGTATTGAGGGTGGCCTAAATCAGCCACCGTACAAAACTGAGTATGACATACATGACCACTGCTATGTTTGGAAGCATCGTGGTTTCAAAGAAATCCTTCAGATTTCATTTCAAGTAATATGTAACTTTTTGAAGTCATTTTAGAATCCCAGTTTGTTTGTTAGACAGTGTCATCTCGTATTCATACTTTCAGGTGAAATATTATTCAAAGGTGTCCATGCTATTTCTCAAAACTCCAACTTTGTAAAAAGATTTTTTAGTTTTATACTTACCATATGGAATTCAAGTATACTTACCAAATGGAATCAAAGTACAGCCGTTTTTCATACATTTTTTACCTTTACGTTAAGGCCTAATTCTGACTTTGATCACATTTTTTGCAACAGAACATGTGCCCTACATGTAGTCTTTGGGCTAACACAGAAGTTACATTCTAAGCACCTTGGTAGTTGTTTTTAGGCAAGTCTTGGCTGCCTATATAGGCAAAATAAAACTGACTATGAAAGTCTGAGAGGACCTAATGTTCCAGTTATCCCCAATTTAAGCCTAACTGGATTCGTTCTCAGTTGAATATCGTTAGAGATGGAATGTACTGTTGAGCTAGGCATTATATACTTGATGGTTGGCGAATACCCAGCGAATGACATTTGGCGAATGCATTGGCGAATGACTGAATTGGTCTGGCGAGTGCGGTGGCAAATGCAACTGGGATACTGCACTCTTCAGGTGTTTGGCAAATGCATTTGTGTTTGGCGAATGCATTTGTGTTTGGTGAATGTTTTTATTTTTGTCAAATGCCAGTGTTGATGTATTGAATGGGGGTGGTTGAAATAAAATAATGGGTATTATTTTATGTTTATAGGTGCGGTAACAGTAGAAAAGCGGTGGGAGATACTTGGCGAATTGTTCCAGATTTGGAGTTCAACCATTGGAAGATTGTTGCGGGAATTATCACACAGAGAATAAAATTGAAGAAGAATAAAACTGAAGAACTATAGTTTATATCACATTAAACTGTGGATACAAATCTTGTCCTTTGTTTATTCTTCATCACAATATTTTTGTCAGTGTCTGTTGTTTCATAAATCTGCATATTTGGTTTCGAGACACAAGGGTAAACTCAGCTCCCTGCACGAGAAGAGAGTCCTGTTTCTATGTTGGCGAAACTAAACACTATTTTAAATTCCGCATAAAAGAGCACATAGCTGATATACAACATCAACGTGACACTCCAGTAGCCATACACTTCACTAACCACATGGAAAGCATCGCAGATGTTCAATATCGCATAATACATGTACTCAACTCCTACCCGGACCACCCAAACATGACCAATCATCGCCGTCATGCTGAAATCAATTGGATTTCCAAATTAGAAAAACTCAAACCATTTGGCCTGAACAGGAAGGACTTTTCATTAAGTGTTCTTCTATTGCCTATATAGGCAGCCAAGACTTGCCAAAAACAGCAGTAAAGTCACAGGATGGAGACTCAAAGTATAGCAAAAATATGTAAACGCCTCTAGGCCACTGAGGGTTAAACCAGAGCCTTACAAACCATTTGAGATTTGGATTGATTCCAAATGGCTAAGTTTTGACTCTGCTTGAAACTTTACACCAGGATTTTCAGTACTATCAATTCTTAAGAGTAGGTATTGCAAATGTGGTGGAGGGAGTCAAGGCAAGTAAGATGAAAGATCGTCTAAAGCAAGCATCCGTACAAAGCTGGTGTCAATCCTCTAGTATTGCATGTTTCTGTAAAACTTGTACATGTACTCACTGCTCAGCACAAGATAACATGTACAAGAAGTAATCAGTGAACAAACAAAAATCACAATGGCAGAAATAAAACAGTCAAGGCCCCACAAAGTAGATTTTCTATTTCTCAAGCAATTTTTTGTAAAACTGCATGTGGGTGGGCATTTTTTTTGTTTTGGTAATTATTTCTTGACCATCAAAAGTTCATTTCTCAGGTGCTTTTGGCTGCTGCATGCTCTTTTTTATAACCAAAAGTTATACCAAAGTTAATAAAATTGATAAATTTGTACCTGAGTGTAACAAGACTTTGTAATGCTTTAGCAAAGCCTTCTCACTCAAGGGACGATATACACCACCACCCATGCTTTTCTGTAGATTATGAGTCCTAAAAATAGAACAAACCAAGAACATGAACTTTAGATGGCAAAGAAAAATAATTACAAAAATAAAAAACTGCCGACCCTCATGCAATTTTACAAAAAAATGGTCTGAGAAACAGAAGATCTACTTCATGGGTCCTTAGTGAATCACTTACTTTTTCTATATCTGTTGATGCCAACAGCAAATTGTCCATACACAACTGAACAAATTCCTTCTCTTTCTCCAACAATCCATTACCATAGTTGATGTAATAGAAATTTAAATACTGAATGGCATTCAGACTAACATCAGTGTTCAGAGAACGTAAAGCTATATTCCACATCTGATCTATCCCGTAAACCTAGAAAAAGAAAAAATGAAATAGCAAATAGGCCAGTTTGAAATAATCTTTCACAAATTCAACTTATTTCTGGCAAACGCAAAAAAAGGCTATGATTCTGGGGCCTTGCCACATTGAATAAATAGTTCTGTGTTCACCAGTATTCATGTTTTGTCACCATCAGATATCACAAAATTTGAGAATAAACAAAACAACAACAAAAAGATGAAATTCAATCTGAGAAATCATACAGGGAAAGTCTCATGTTTGCAAGACAGTTTGTAACTGCAGTGGTGATGTGTGTGAAGGATAGAGAGGGACATTCAATTCAACCATTGGAAATCGGAATGAAGTGTAATCAGCAAACACTGTCTATTTTAAATAACACATTTCTAATCTCTACTGCGAACCAATTGTATCACCCAAAGATATTATTCTTTGTTAGAATTGAGCACCAGAAATGGAATGAATTACATTCTCCATTGAAACAGTACTAACAAACGATTTTCATATCTAGGTTAAAAGTCAAGTTGTCATGTGTCATATTTTTCCAAATTTACTTCCACATTAATTAGGCTTATTTCAAATGGGATTGGTCATTAAGGCAAATACAGCACATTTCAAGTTAATTATGTCGCCCCAAAACATAAAAAAAAATGCCGCTCAGGATCACAGATCCAATGTCGAGTTGTGACAACAGTTCCTCGCACCAAGGCCAACACACCTATGAAGTTTCATGACTCTAGGTTGAACCACTATCAAGTTCTCATCCGGAAACCAATTGTTGCGATATACTATGTTCAAGGTCACTGTGACCTTGACCTTTGACCTGGTGAGTCCAACATCAATAGGGTTCTTCCTCGCACCAAGGCCAACACGCCTGTAAAGTTTCATGACTCTAGGTTGAACCACTATCAAGTTATCATCCGGAAACCAATTGTTGCGATATACTATGCTCAAGGTCACTGTGACCTTGACCTTTGACCTGGTGAGTCCAAGATCAATAGGATTCTTCCTCGCACCAAGGTCAACACACCTATGAAGTTTCATGACTCTAGGTTGAACCACTATCAAGTTATCATCCGGAAACCAATTGTTGCGATATACTATGTTAAAGGTCACTGTGACCTTGACCTTTGATCTGGTGAGTCCAAGATCAATAGAGTTCTTCCTCGCACCAAGGCCAACCCACCTATGAAGTTTCATGAATGTAGGTTGAACTACTATCAAGTTATCATCCGGAAAGGAATTGTTGCGATTTACTATGTTGACCTTGACCTTTGACGTAGCGAGTCCAAAATCAATAGGGTTCTTCCCCTCACCAAGGCCAATCTACCTATTAAGTTTCATGAATGTGAGTTGAACCATTATCAAGTTATCATCCGGAAACCAATTGTTTAAGATTTACTATGTTCAAGGTCACTGTGACCTTGACCTTCGACATAGCATGTCCAAAATCAATAGGGTTCTTCCTCCCCCCAAGATCAACCTACGTATGAAGTTTAATGAATGTGAGTTGAACCACTATCAAGTTATCATCCGGAAACCAATTGTTTACGCCCGCCCGCCTGCCCGCCCGCCATTCACCAAACTATAAGTCGAGTTTGACTTCGTCACAACTCGACTAAAAATGAAAACCAAGCCTTCCCTTCCTCAATGATCTAAAAAAAATTGTTTGAGAATCAATAAACTTTTGGGTTTTGCTTAAAAATGGTGTTTTTTATGATACAATGGAGCCCTTTTAATTGAAGACCCACTTTGCCACTGAAAATATTCAATTAACAATAAGTATTCAATTCATGCAGATCTGGTCACTTTCCTGCATTCTAGAGATAAACTGAGCAGTTATTAAATGCCTGCACTGAAAGCATTAGGACAATTAGGTCTATACACATACTGAATGTGATGACTGTCAAGGTAATTTTTCAACATATTTCAAGTTTTTTTATTCAATTAACAGCAGTTTACTCAACAACTTATATACAATTAACAGGTCAAATTTGCACTCATGATATGGTAAATGGTATAGTGTTTGGAAATTATGTTCAGTTATTCAATTATTCAATTAAGAGATATACAATTAAGTGGGATCCGCCATATTTAAAAACAGAATTTCCCAAGAATAATCATTTTACCTTGTCTTCAGACAGTGGTTCTTCAGATGAGGAATTGGCAATTCTGGCAAGTTGAGACAACTGTTGAAATAAATTTAAACCAACCATACTCATTGATTTGGGATGTAACTGTGGCATCTGAAGAAAAAAATATATGCATGCGTATACTTATCTGAAAAATGTCTAGAATAATCATATAGAAAATACAATTAATTTTTAGGTCCATTTTTTTAGAATATACCAAAAATATATAATTCAGCCACACAAAGTAGATCTGTTTCTCAGGCCATTTTTTGTAAAACTGCATGTGGGCGGACTGTTTGACATTTTATTTTTTATTTTTGTAATTATTTCTTTGCCATCTTAAAGTTTATGTTCTTTGTTTTAAGTTTTAGGTCTCATAATCTACAGAATAGCATGGGTATCAGTGTATTTCGTCCCTTGAGTGCAGGAAGGCTTTGCAAAGCTCCAGAATTGCAAAGCCTTGTTGCATCCAAGGTAGAAATTTATCAATTTTATTAACTTGGGTAAAATATCTGACATAAACCATGTAATTTTTACATTTTTGGCTCACCAACGACAGTTGCGGCATAGCCCTCATGTCGGCGGTGGCGGCATTGTCAGCGTACGGATTCATTCATTTCGGACTTTTGTGTGCTGGTTTTTATTTTTTATTTTTATGTCAGCATGCTTTTCAGGGATAGTAATATTTTCTTCAACCCTTTCCATGCTTAGTTACTTGAATTTTGGACTTTTGTGTACAGGTTTTTGATTTTTCTGTGCAGGTCTTTGACTTTTGTGTACAGGTTTTGAAATTTTGTCTTCAAGTGGAGTTTTACCTTACTGGCATATTGCCATGGTGGTTACCTTAACATTTCAGGGTATTTTTCTCAATTTTAACCCTTTATAACAAATGTGATACTTTTTTGACTTTTATATGCAGGTTTTGAGATTTGTCTTTCTTTTCTTCCAAGTGGATATTTTTCAAGTAGAGTTTCACCTTACTGGCATATTGCCATTGAGGTTACTGTGACATTTGCAGGGTATTTTTCTCAATTTTAACCCTTTGAAACAAATGTGATACTTTTTTTGACTTTTATGTGCAGGTTTTGAGGTTTGTCTTTCTTTTTTTCCAAGTGGCGACTTACCTTGTAGCATATTGCCATAGTTTCTATTTTATGTTAGGATGCTTCTTGGGGCTAGTATTATATTATTTAATCCTTTAGCTGCTTATTTACCTTAATTTTGGACTTTTGTGTGCAGGTTTTTGACTTTTGGGTACAGGTTCTGATATTTTTTTTAAGTGGAGTTTTACCTCACTGGCATATTGCCATGGTTGTTACTGTAACATTTTCAGGGTATTTTTCTAAATTTTAACCCTTTGAAACAAATGTGATACTTTTTGGACTTTTATGTGCAGGTATTGTGGTTTTTCTTTCTTTTCTTCCAAGTGGATATTTTTCAGGTAGAGTTTCACCTTACTGGCATATTGCCATGGTGGTTACTGTGTCATTATCAGGGTATTTTTCTCAATTTTAACCCATTGAAACAAACGTGATACTTTTTTTTTTACTTTTATGTGCAGGTTTTGAGGTTTGTTTTTCTTTTCTTCAAAGTGGAGACTTACCTTATAGCATATTGCCATGGTTCCTATTTCATGTTAGCATGCTTCTTGGGGCTATTATTATATTATTAACCCTTTAGATGCTTATTTACTTTAATTTTGGACTTTTGTGCGCAGGTTTTGGACTTTTTTTTTTACTCCAGCCACCCCTTTACACTGGCCACCTGCTGGTGAGCCACGAGATACTGATACCCCTCTAGTTAAGTTTGCATTGGTTATAAAAAAGAGAGCACACGGTAGACAAAAGGACCATGCAGGAGGGTCTGAGAAACAGATTTTTAAATTTTTTAGGCCCAAGTGGATTGATGATTTATGTTTAAAAAAATCAGGAAATAAACAATAAATCATAGGTGCCACATAAAAAAGAATATCTCTAAAATGCCTTCCAACAAGAAATATTCATTTCAGTACTGACGTTATAGCTGTTAAAAAAAAACAATTTACCTTCTCCAGAAAAACATGCTTAAATGCTTCTAGTCCAAGAGCATGATGGTCTTTGCTTTTAGCTTGATTTAAAAACCAATTCAAGCATTCATCATTGCATTCATCATCATTTGCAAGACAATTCCACAAGACATCAACTTGTTCTAAGCTTAAACCTGTAAAAATACAAATAATTCAATGATCTTAAGTTTTCAGTACAGTGTTCATTGTAAACCTGTTAACCCAATAACAAATATATCCGAATGGCTTGGCTATGGTTTTTCCCAACAATTTTGTGAATTATGCAAACTTTACTACTTGGTAATGACAAAGTAACACTACAAAATTGATCTACTAATAAACAAAGTACTTACGAAAACTATCTGGTGAACCCATGGAAGAAAATATACAGGTAAGAAACTGTAAGCGAACTTGAATCTCTTCTCTATGACAATATCTACAAATATAAAAATCACTTACTGTGGGACTGCTATAAAATTATAAATTCAAAGTAATTTGTATATTTTTTTATACTTACCAATGGCCCAGACTAGCTGGTGCTGACTCAAAAATATCCAGGGCCAAACACAAATTTTGCCCCCCCAATCCCCAAAATTTGCATGCAAAACCGAAAAAATTATGTCCTAACTGGATCTGCATACTTTTGCAAACTGCGCATCAGCAGTATCCAGGAAGACACCGAAAATGGCGCCAACCATCATTCTTTCTAGAAGTTTCCTGTTAAAAGTTATCAGCCGCACGGAGATATGAGTGCCCACTCATGGGAGGGCCATCCTCGTCAGGGCCATTGTTAAGTATAAAAAATATACAAATTACTTTGAAGTTATAATATTTTTATACAACAACCAATGGCCCAGACTAGCTGAATCGTAAAAAGGCTGGAGGGCCTAGGACATAAAGGAAAATCAAATTACTCAATCACTTCTAAAAGGATAGCTCCTACAGGAGAATAGGAGAGAAAGGAATTATATATGTCTTTCTCATTTACGAGAAACAAGACATAACACCAACAATGTAATTGAGTATTACATAATATATAATTCTCCATTTAATGCCAGCATAACCCATTATGCTAATTCGGTGAAGGGAAGCCAATACATAAAGATAGTCCAAAGAATGAGACTCTTTATACTCATTTAAAAGTGTCCGAGGATTGTATATTAACACCCGTTTTGACATGTGACATATACAAATGCTTCACAGTGAGCTACACTTTAAAAACAATACATAAATGAGACATATTAATTTTGCTCACATCAAGCCACGCATTAAAACCATCCCAGCACCGACTCGGGACTACTGACACCGGAGGAGGTCTTCCCTTGCTTTTCACTATAAAGCCAGATGATCATAAGGGAAAAAAACGTCCCCCGCCTCCCCCCCCCACCCCCTGCCCCTTGTTCTGAGGTACATGACCACAGAACGAAGAGGGCAGCGGAACTGCGTCACTGCTGGAATGGGATGCCTAAATAACTATAGATGTAATCATTTAGTGGACGACATTCTGAGCAACAGATAGAGGACCTAAACATCTAAGGTCACAGGAGATGGACTCTAAATTTCTGAGGTAAAACTTGGTAAATGTAGAAGGCTGCGTCCAGTATGCAGCTTTCATGAGATCAGTAATGGCTATACTGTTAGAATAAGCCCAAGAAGTGGACAGCGCTCTAACTTCATGCGATGATATCTTATTAACCGAACGCTGATTCGAAGATAGATTTTCATAGGCAATGCGTATTGCCAACTGAATCCATCTAGAAAAAGAATGGACAGAAATATCTTTTCTGTTAGGAATTAATGATAAAACGAAGCATTTCCTTCCTTTTCTTATAAACTCTGATCGACGTTTATATGTGCGCATAGCCCTGACTGGACACAGCAGAGGTCTATGGTTGTCCGTAGATGGCAGAGCCTTAATGGTAATAGGCTCAGGCCATTTATCTGGAGCCTGATTCTTAGCCAAAAATCCCACTTCTGTAGTTAAAGTGATGGTATTACCAACACTATGGTAGTGAGATTCGTCAACAGATAAAGAATGAAGTTTACTAACTCTTCTAGCGGAAGTAAAAGCTAAGGGAAATGCTGTTTTATATGTCAAGAATTTGAACTCTACAACGTCTAACGGCTCAAACGGAGCTTCTTTAACCTTCAACAGAACTCAAGCTAAATTCCACTTAGGAATTAAACTGAGGGTTCTAGGTCTATTTATAGAGAAATTTCTAACCAGTTTGGATAATGAAGCGTTAGATCCAATTGCCAAGTTATCATGATGAGTGTAAGCATCCGATAACATAGACCTATAGCCCTTAATAGAGATGGGCTGCAGTTTGAGAACGTCAAACAGGTAGACCAGAAAGTTGGCAATATCTGGTATGGACGGATCATAGACGCCTATCGACTGATTCTTACACCAACAGAAGAAAACCTTCCACTTTGCTGCATAATTCAGCGAAGAGGAGGACCTCCTGCAGTTAGAAATTGCGTCCACTGCTCGTCCTGTAAATTGCCTGCCATGCAAGAAGGACCTCACAACGGAAATACATGAAGATTGAGGTTGTGATGCAGTGTGTGTGACTTCCTCTGATAAAGAAGGTCCTCTCGCGGAGGAAGCTTCCGGGGAACATCCCATAATAGACATCTCAGAAGACTGATCCACGGTTTCTGTGATGACAGAGATGCTACTAACAGAATCTTGTAGCGAGACTGTTTGATTTTTAACAGGATCTGCTGAATCAACAGAGTTGGAGGATACGCATATCCTATCATTCCGTCCCGTGAGATTGACAGAGCGTCTACTGCATACGCTCGATGATCTGGACATGGCGACACGTAAGTCTGTAACTGATTGTTGAGGTGTGTCGTAAACAAATCTATCATAGGTTGATCCCACTGTTAGCAAATGTGTCTGAATACTCGCTTGTTAAGAGTCCACTCCGATGGCATCAGGCCACCTTTCCAGGAGAGTGAGTCTGCTAGTATGTTCAGACGACCCGGTATATGACGGACCGATGGATGAACATGATGCTTCATGACATACAGAAGAATTTTTTCTGTTAGTTTGCCTAATGGAATCGAGAGCGTGCCTCCCTGGTTCCTGATGCACACTACTACTGTCGAGTTGTCCGACAATATCTGAACATGAATGTCTGCTATAATGTGAATCCATTGTTGTAGAGCTAACCATATTGACATCATTTCTTTGATGTTCATGTGTTTCTCCAGAAACCGAGGGTCCCAAAGACCCCGACACTTTGAGTCTGTCGGGCTCAGGGTCTCGCCCCACCTGTTTGACTCACATCCATCATAATCGTGAAAGCCGGATCCGGCAGCTGCAGCGCAACTCCCTGAGTTAACCACTGAATATCTGCCCAAATCTGGACCTTTTGTGTGTCTTCATACTCCAAATCTGAATAAAGAAAATCTGGTGGGGACGTGTGCATAAGCAACCCATCGGAATAAGATCCGCAGCCACTCTGCACAACCCCATCAGTCACATAAATTCCCTCGCTGTTAATGCGCCTGAGTGTAGACAAAAGCGAGCAAAACAACTGACTAATTTCGCTCTGGGTAACGGCAGACAAACCAGATTGTTGTGAGTCTCGAAGCTCATTCCCAAGTGAATGAACGACTTGGACGGAGCTAGATCCAACTTCTTCTTGTTTACGAGGAAGCCGAGACGTCGGAGCAAGAGAAGCAGACTCTGAACATCATTCTGAAGAGTAGTTTTGTTGTCGTATCTTTAAGAATGTCGTCCAAGTCAGCCGACGTTACTGCAGACGAATGAGCTCGGAAGGGAGACATTACCAACTTCATTATTCGAGTGAACGCCCAGGGCACTAGATTCCGACCGAAGCACATTGCTCGGAACTGATATACTATCCTTTGAATGGCAAACAGTAGGTACTTTCTGAATGCCGGATGTACCAGGACATGAAAATACGCATCCTTTAGATCTATGCTCGCCCTTATTGACTGAATGGTCTCCATATAGAATTTTGGAGCTACGATAAGTTTGTTTATCCAGCTCAAGTCTATTACCGGTCGGAACAAGACGCCTGGCTTCGATACAAGAAACAGGTGACTGCAGAATCCTAGAGAATTTTGATTCTCGACGACCTCTATAGCTTCCTTTGCAAAGAGAGCCTATACCTCCGATAGGAGAGACTCTCTTTTGCAAGGATTTGATGGAAGACTTGCCCACCACGGACATCTTGTTAGTGGTGGTTTTGCTCAGAAAGATAGCCTTAGAGGCCGTCCCGAGACCACACTTTTCACCCACTGGTCTTCCGAAATTGTTATCCAGTTTGTTAGCAAATCTCGATAACCTTCCACCAACTGGCAAGCAATAGAGGTCCTGACCATCACCTGTAGGACCTACGAGGCTTACAGCTTCCAAGAGGAGAAACCAAATGTCCCTCGCGAAGAGCCTCGACCCGCCGGCTTGGGGGTGTCTGATCGGTAATCTTGATCAGACCTACGCCCCTTCTTGTGTCGCTGTGCCGATCCCTAGAGTAATAATAGGAGGGTTTCTTATATCCTCGTGAGGAGTCCCCTTTAGACAATTTCTGTTTAGGACGTCCTCCCTTACTGTTTTCTGCTGACGCGGGTCGATTAGACGCCGTCTTAAGTAGCAGTGTATTAGAAGCTTTCTTTAGAGCTTGGTCATAAACCAATGAAAGCTTATCGTCAAAAGTTAAAAAATTTATAGTAATTTATATATTTTTTATACTTACCAATGATCCAGACTTAGCTGGTGCTAACTCTAACAAAACCAGGGCCAAACACAAATTTTGCCCCCCAATCCCCAAAATTTGCATCCAAAACAAAAAGAAATCATGTCCTAAAGGACCTCCATACTACGCCTCTACTGCGCATGCGCAGTGACGCAGACGTCCCGAAATTGGCGCCAATTATCATTCTTACTGGCAGTGCCTGGTCAGCGCTATGTACTCAGCGGGGAGGCAAGAGTTCCCAACTCCTGGGAGGGCCATCCCCGTCTGGGTCATTGGTAAGTATAAAAAATATATAAATTACTATAAATTTTTTAACATTTTTATACTGTACCAATGACCCAGACTTAGCTGAATAGTAAACAGGCTGGAGGGCCTAGGACATAGAGGAAAATCCAATCAGCTCAACTTTCTAGTAAAGAGGTAACCCCTTAAGGAGAAAAGAAGTATTAGGCTTTACATGTATCTTTCTTATTTAATATTAAATTAGAAAGATACACTACCCTTAATAATTGAGCACAATAACATTCATGTTCTCTATTAACATCCAGTATATCCCTTATACTAATTATTTTTAAAGTAAGCCAATAAATAAAGTAGTCCAGAGAATTGAGACTCTTTATAGTCATTTAAAAGTGTCCGAGTATTGTATATTAAAGCCCGTTTGACACTTGACATATACAAATGCTTCACACCGAGCTACACTTTAAAAATAAGACATGAATGAATTTAACATTAATATTACACTTTAAAACCATCCTGGAAGCGACTCAGAAATACTGACTTGGAGGTGGCATTCCCTTGCTTTTCACTATAAAGCAGGTGACCTAAGGGAACACCCGCCCCCCCCCCCCCCCTTCCCCTTGCCCTGGGTCAAATAGCCCAGAGCGAAGAGGGCAGTCGGACGGAGTCACTGCCGGAACAGAAAGCCTGCATAACTATAGTTGCAACTGTTTAGTGGACGACATTCTGAGCAACAGATAACGGACCTAAACAATGCAGGTCTCCAGAAATGGACTCAATATTTCTGAGATAAAAATTCGTAAATGTGGATGGCTGAGACCAATAAGCAGCCTTCATTAAATCTGTAATAGCAACACTATTAGCATAAGCCCAGGAAGTAGAAAGAGCTCTTACTTCATGAGCGGAAATCTTAAGCACAGACTGCTGAGAAGAAGATAAACTCTCATAAGCAGTACGGATAGCTAACTGAATCCATCTAGCAATAGAATGGACCGAAATGTCCCTTCTATTAGGCATCAAAGACAGAAAGAAACGTTTCCGTCCCTTTCTGATAAACTGAGATCTCTGTTTATAGATACGTAACGCTCTAACAGGACAGAGTAAAGGCCTACGCCCGTCTGAAGACGGAAGAGCCTTAATAACAATAGGTTCTGGATATTTATTAGGAGCCTGATTCTTAGCTAAAAAACCCACATTAGTAGTGAAGGTGATAGTGTTCCCGACACTACGATAATGAGAATCATCCACCGACAGTGCATGAAGCTCACTGACTCTTCTAGCAGAAGAGAAAGCTAAGAGAAAAGCTGTCTTATAAGATAAGAATTTGAAATCTACTGTCCCAAGAGGTTCAAATGGCTTTTCCTTCAATTTAAGAAGAACCCAAGCTAAATTCCACTTAGGAATTAATCTAAGAGTTCTGGGTCTATTTATCGAAAAGTTTCTAACCAACTTAGATAAAGAGACATTAGATCCAATTTGTAAACTATCATGATGTGCATAGGTATCAGATAACATAGACCTATAACCCTTTATAGTAACAGGCTGCAGTTTGATTTCGTCAAACAAGTATACTAGAAAGTTTGCAATGTCTGGTATAGAGGGATTGAATATATCTACAGAATGATCCCTACACCAACGACGAAAAACCTTCCACTTAGCCGCATAGTTTAGCGAAGAGGAGGTCCTCCTACAGTTAGAAATCGCGTCCACTGCTCGTCCTGTAAAGTGTTTGCCATGCAAGAAGGACCGCACAACGGAAAAACGTGAAGGTTGAGACCTTGCGGGTTGTGATGGAGTTGGCGCGATTTCCCCTGCGAAAGAAGATCCTCCCGTGGAGGAAGCTTTCGCGGTAGGTCCCACAACAGACACCTGAGTAGATTTATCCACGGTCTCTGTGGCGACAGAGATGCTACCAACAGAATCTTGCACTGAGATTGTTTTATCTTTAGCAATACTTGTTGAATTAACGGCGCTGGAGGATACGCATATCCTATCATTCCGTCCCAAGGGATCGACAGAGCGTCTACTGCAAATGCTCTTGGATCCGGACACGGAGACACATTCGTCTGCAACTGATTGTTGAGATGTGTCGCAAATAAGTCTATCATTGGCCGTTCCCATTGGTAGCAAATCTGATTGAATACTTGTTTGTTGAGAGTCCATTCCGACGGCAACAAGCGACCCTTTCGTGAAAGGGAGTCTGCTAGCACATTCAGACGACCCGGTATGTGACGGACCGAAAGAAGAACGTGATGTTCTAACGCAAACAGAAGGATTCTTTCCGTTAGATTGAACAACGGAACTGAATGAGTGCCTCCCTGATTCCGTATATACGCCACTACTGTCGTATTGTCGGATAGGATTTGGACATGAGCATCGTGAATAATGTCCATCCAGTGACGTAACGCAAGCCAAATTGACATCATTTCTTTGATGTTTATGTGCTTGCACAGGAATTGCGGATCCCAAAGACCCTGGCATCTCGAATCCGTTGGGATTAATGATGCACCCCAACCTGTTTGACTGGCATCCGTCATAATGGTAAAACTCGGATCCGGCAACTGCAGCGGAACTCCCTGAGTTAACCACTGAATGTTTGCCCAAGTCTGAATCTCGTTTCACTTGATCTGACAAGAGAACGTCTACGTCGAGCGAATGAATTTTCACACTCCAATTCTGAGTCAAGAAAATTTGAAGAGGACGTGTGCGTAACCGCCCCATCGGAATGAGATCCGCAGCGGCTCCGCACAGACCTATCAGTCTCATAAATTCTCTCTCTGTGACTTTGTCTGCGTGCAGACAATAGCGAGCGTAACAACTGACTAATTTCGCTCTGGTTAACGGCAGACGAACGAGATTGTTGTGCGTCTCGAAGCTCATTCCCAGATGAGTGAATGACTTGGACGGCACCAGATCCGACTTCTCCTCGTTTACTATAAAACCGAGACGTCGGAGCAAAAGAAGAAGATTCTGAACATCGTTCTGAAGCGTTAACTCGTTGCCGTACCTCTGAAGAATGTCGTCCAGGTAGGCCGACGTTACCGCAGACGAATGAGCTCGGAAATAGATCATTACCGAGTTCATTACCCGAGTGAAAGCCCAGGGTGCTAGATTCAATCCGAAGCACATCGCCCGGAATTGATACACCACTCCTAGGACTGCGAAGCGTAGGTACTTTCGGAATGTCGGATGTACCATGACGTGAAAGTACGCATCTTTGAGATCTATGCTTGATGCATAATCGTTCACCCGAATACTCGCTCTGACCGACCGGATCGTCTCCATATAAAACTTCAGAGCGACGATCAGCTTGTTTATCCAGCTCAAATCTATGACTGGACGGAACGAGCCGTCTGGTTTCGGAACCAGAAACAGATGGCTGTAGAATCCCGGAGATTCCTGGTTTTCTACGACCTCTACCGCGTTCTTCATTAAAAGAGACTGCACCTCTGATAACAGAGCGTCTCTTTTCTGCGGATTTGACGGAAGATGAGTCCACTTTGGACTTCGAGTTAATGGAGGCTTTCGTTTGAAGGATATCTTTAGACCTTCCGAAGTCACTCCTCTCACCCAAGGGTCGTCCGTAATCGACGCCCATTCTTGTGAAAAGCTTGACAACCTTCCGCCAACCGGTACGCGATAGAGGTTTAAGCCATCACCTCCTGGACCTGCGAGGCCTGCGGTAGGAGAAACCACGTCCTCCACGACCCGCACCTCGCCCTGTCGACCTCGGGGCGTCCGACCGATTGTCCCGGCCCGAACGAGAGTCGCTACCCTGACGGTCTCTCGAATAAGATCAAGAGGACGCTCCGGAACCTCTATAGGAACCTCTCTTGGGCGCATTAGACCCAGAAGTGCCTGTCTTATTCTTGTCTGCTGTATCCGACTTCTTAGAAGCAGATTTGAACAACAGAGAATCCGAAGCTTTCTTTGTAATTTTATCATAAATAGCCGAAAGCTTGCCGTCAAAGAGAAGTTCTCCGGAGACCGAAGCGACTCTAAGAGAGTTCTTCACCTTAGTATCCACTAGTGTGGATGTAGCTAGGGCTGCGTCACGTCTAACCAACTCCAGATTTGCCACTGAAAGGGCGGAGTTACACGTGGAATAAGCTACTGCCCTTGAAAGAAGTCTTAAAGAGGATTGTATATCCTGAAACTCTTTCCCTTGAAAGCGCAGTGATAACGCCTTAGTAAGGTGATCTGCGTAAGATAAGGCATCTAAATTGGCTCTGTTAGACGCAATAGCTGTTTCCAACACCGCGGTTGGAATAGAAGCCGACAACGGTAATGATAGCTCTAAGTCTTCCGCCTCGTCGTCCATACGCAGAGGAACTCTCAGGATACCCTGTCCTGCCGTATCGAATTTATTCCTTACATTAATGAAAGGCAGGTTGAGAGTATTAGCGGACAAGAAACCTGCTTTCCCCGTCTTGGATGCATGTTTGAAAATAGCGTCGTTCAATAATTCAAATGTTCTTGCAACATTATTGGACTGCGACAGAAACTCGGGAGCGATGTCCCTGAACCGCTCAAAAAATTCAGAGTCCAATGACGCTATGATCCTCTTGTCCGGAACCGCAGCAGTCTGGCCCGACGGAACAACTTGAGGGAGAAAGTGCCGGATGAAGTCCACGGCAGCTTTATGTTGTTCCGAAAGGGATAGCTCCAAATCATCCGTATCCCTTTCACCATCCGGTCGGACCTCATGATGTTCCTGGTCGTCCGCCCCCAATGCTTCGACGGAGCGTACCGACCCAGCGCCGTCGGATAATTCTCGATCCGACACCGTTTCTGTCGGCTGCTGGGATGCTGCAATAAGCTGTGCTATCTGCACAAGAATGTCCGGCGTCGAGATCTGCGGAGGCGCAGTCTTTCGCTGCTTCGCCGAGGGCAGCTCCGCATCAGATGGCTCCCGCATACTTTTCCTATGCGAACGTCCGGAGTCCATCGGTCTCGAATCCCTGGCTGCCGGATGGTGTGACCTGGTCGCCGAAGCTGGTAATATATTGGCGGTCACGCAGCCAAGGTGCGGTCGTGTGCGCTTACGAGAAGAGGAAGCCTTAGCAGTCTCCGCGGACTGCCTATACAACGGAGCGTCCCAAGCGACGGACGTATGCTCCGCTAACGACACATTTTGTACCACAACATCTGGTCCCAGATGTTGTTGTACGAGAGAGGGGCCTCTCTCGCTCGCGGCCCGGCTGGACCTGGACGAGCTAGGAACCGGACTCAAAGGCTTCCCCCGTTCTCGCTTACTATCCGCCGTCACTGGGTGTGCATCTATTATGTTTATAGTGCTCGCATCACCCAAAATTTCCTCCTGGACCGCATCGGACGAACCCGGCTGCCGAACCATTCGGTGAATGGACGCTACACCGGGCGAGCTAGCGGACGACATTTGTCTAATCTCCATGAGCACTTTTGCCGCTAGCTCTGAATTCATTTGTGACGACAGACGCACACTTGTAGAAGATAACATGGAAACATCACCCTGTTCTTGTTCCTCTGAAATAGAAACTGAGAGAGTAGAGTGACCTTGCGGAGAAAGAGCCGGCATAGCCCTTTCTCCAGAAACAACATATCGTGACACACGTTTCCAATGTTTCTCATCCCAATATTCACATATAGGACAGGGATTAATGCGAGAACACTGACTACAATTAATACAATGATCATGAAAGTCAGAGGAAGATTTCTTCCTATTACAATTTGAACAAAGTCCCTTCATTGTGAAAGAACAACAACAAGTCCTAGTTACTCGCAAAAACCCCTGACACAAAGATACATAATAACATGATCCATTAATAAATGAAAAAACAATTACATATCAAAATAATTTTGAAAAAAATATTTTTTCAGCAAAGCCCAAGTTGCTGAAAAGTAACGTTGAGCCCCGATGGATCCGATGGCAAAGTGTGGTCAAAAATTTTTAATTTATATTAAATAATTAATGAGACACTTACGGATAATATAAATGTATCTTATAATGAGATAAACTACAGCAAAGGCAAACAGCCCCCCTCAAAAAAGGCTGTTGCCAATGAAAACAAACAGTGTAAAACACCAGAAAACATGACTCCAGGCACTGAAAATACTGGCCCGGAATCAGTCATCAAATTACACTCTATCTGATGCAAAACAGAGACTCCCAGGGGAGAATCTGCAGAACATCAGATGGAAGATGCAGAACACAAACGTTATACACCCATGGGTGAAAACGTAACTATGGGGAAAACAACAGAAAACATTCTGTAACCAAGCAACTCTCCCAGGAAATTTTAGAAATGAACTTTCTCAAAAATATGCCAAAAGCATGGGAGAATTGCAAGGGGGGACTTTAGAAGGCTAGGGGAGAGGAAACACTGAATAAGCAGTGCAACATTTAGCAAGAATGACAACAAGAGACCCATGCCTCGAAAATAGGCAACTTAACATAATTTCATCAAAAAATTTTAAGTACAGCCCTGATTATTTTTTGTCACTTCTTTTTCCTCTCCTCCTTCTATCCTCCTTAGAATCACATTTTCTCCAAAAATTACGTGTCTGGCATCCTTTAAACTGAGATTTACAAGCACAAAGATCAGTGAGATGTTGACTGAAGGGCCAAACAGAGAATGATAATTGGCGCCAATTTCGGGACGTCTGCGTCACTGTGCATGCGCAGTAGAGGCGTAGTATGGAGGTCCTTTAGGACATGATTTCTTTTTGTTTTGGATGCAAATTTTGGGGATTGGGGGGCAAAATTTGTGTTTGGCCGTGGTTTTGTTAGAGTTAGCACCAGCTAAGTCTGGGTCATTGGTACAGTATAAAAATATTGTGTGTCCAGATACCGGAGCGACTCGGAGAGAGTTTTTCACCTTGTCATCTATTAAAGATGATGACGCAAGGGCTCCGTCATGTCTGATTAACTCCAAATTTGCAACTGTTAAGGCAGAGTTATACATGGTAAACATAATAGCCCAGGAAAGAACTCTTAAAGAGGTACGAACTTCCTCAAATTCCTTTCTGTTGAGACGTTGCACCACAGCTCTTGAAAGGTGATCGGCGTAAGACATAGCATCTAAATTCGATCTTTTTGAAGAAATTGCCGTCTCAATTGTGTAAAGGCGAATAGTGAATGACGAAGGCAAGGTAAGCTCTAGATCCTCAGCCTGCTCATCCAAACGCAGAGGAACTCTCTGTACATCTTCCCCGACCGTTTTAAATGAACGTGGTCCAACAAACGGTAAATTTACAGAAGATGATGACAAGAAACTGCCTTTTTTCTTCCCATTGGAAAGTTTGAATATGGCGTCGTCTAAATGGCCGAAGGCCTGCAACACCTGTCTAGACTGAACCAGAAAAGACAGGACCTCCTCCTTTGTCTGGATAAAGTCTGCGTCCAATGACGCCAGTGGTTTCTTCCTAGTAGTCGCAGCATTCTGATTCGTCGGAACAAATTCAGGATAGTATTGATGGATTAAATCCATCGCAACCATGTGCTGTTCTGAAAGGGAAGGGTAATCTTCCTCCGTATCCCTTTCACCATCCGATTGAATTAGTTGAGACTCACGGTCAGCAGCATCTGAATGAGCAGATGACTGGACCGACCCAGCACCGTCCGACAGCTCAGGTTCTGAGATTGCTGTAGGCAACTCCTGCACTTGCTGGGATGCTGCGATGAGCTGCGCAATCTGCGACAGCGAGTCCGTTACAGAGGCCTGAGGAGCAGTGGTCTTCTGTTTCTTGGCAGCCGGCTGCTCCTGAGATGGTGTTCCAAGACGGCTCTTTTCTCTGGACGTCCCGATAAATGATACCTCATCTCCTTAGCTACTGGATGGGCTGACTTTTTTGACATTAAGTGGTCCCCTCTGGGCGATGCAGGCTGGATATCTGAAGTCGTGTAGCTAAGGTGCAGTCGTGTGTGCCTTGAAGATGCCGATGTAGAAGCCATAACTGTAGCCGAAGCCAGCTGTGAACTGAACGGAGAGTCCCGGATGGAAGGCGCAGACGTATGCTCTGACTGACGCAAGTTTCTAATCACAACATCTGGCCCCAGATGTTGTTGGGAAAGAGAGGGGCCTCTCTCGCTCGTGGTCCTTTCAAACGTCGCCAAGCTTCCCACTGAACTTGCCGGCTTCTTCCTATGTTCCGTCATCGCTGCGTGAGCCTGTTTATATTTTAAGGTGCTCGCTCTACCCAATTCACTCCTCTCGACCGCAACGGACACACCCGGTGTCACGGTACCCACGGACAGAGTAACCGCTTCACTGGTCGAGCTAGCTGGCGGCAAGGGACTGAAACCACCGGGTAGTGGTTTTTTGCCCTGTCTAATATTCATGAGCACCTTTGCCACTAGCTCTGCTTGTACATCTGAATGCAACAACGGCAGCACACTATCTCCAGGCGTCAGGTAAACATCACCATGTTCTTGTTCCTCTGAAAAAGAAAATGAGAAACTCAACTGACTTTGTGGTGAGAGGACCGGCATTGTCCTCTCGCCGCTAACAACATACCTTGACACTCGTCTCCAACATTTGTCATCCCATCTGACACATCATGAGCAAGAATTAGTGGGAGTACATCGACTGCAAGCAAGGCAACAAGCATGTAAATCTGAGGAAGACTTCCTCAACTTGCATTTTGAGCAATAAACTTTCATAATGAATCAAAATAAAGTCGACAGTACTCCCACCAATTCCACAATAAATATATGAAAAAGATACATAATAAGTAATATTCAAAATATAAATCGAAAAATAATTTGCAAAAAAATAATTTTTCGAAAAATTTTGACAGTAGCCCAAGTTCCCCAATGGGAAAAAATAATTTGCAAAAAAATAATTTTTCGAAAAATTTTGACAGGAGCCCAAGTTCCCCAATGGGAATGATGAGCCCAAATGTATCCCGATAGAGCCTAAGTGTGGACAAAAAAAATTTTATTATCAAAAAATTAATTGCTACACTACCGGAATATTTAATGTATCTTACAACAGTCCTACCATGATAATAAATAGAAAACTACATATATTTATGAAGCGTTGTCAATGTAAACAATGTCAGAAGAAAAACCAGTAACAAGACTCCAGGCACTGAATAAAAAGGTCCGAAGTCAGTAACAGCTTTTGAACTATTCGATGTAAAGCAAGATCTTCAACAGAAGAAAAAACGATACATCGGATGTATGATACATGACCAAAATGCCTAAACATCCCTAGGGTGAGGACGTAACCATGGGGATGTACAGAATCAACATTCTGTGTAACACGTCAAGTCCCAAGAAATTTATAAAAAAATTTCAATAAAACAAGCCAAAAAGGTTAGGAGTTTAACTGGGGGGCTTCAAGGAAGGATAGGGAAGGAACACTTAACAAACAGTAGAAAAATCATTAGCAAGAATGATGATGTCAGGACCATGTCCCGAAATTGGGAAACATGAAATAATTTTTGTAAAAATTATAAAGTTACAGCCCTGAACGTTTCCAACCACCGTCTCTTCCTTCCATCATCTAAATGTGTCCTTGTATCCACCAAATTTACCATTGATTTGTGTCTGGCATCATTAAAACTGAGATTTAAAAGCACAGATGTCAGTTTGTTGTTACTGACAGAAGGGCCAAACAAAGAATGATGGTTGGGGCCAAGTTCGGTGTCTTCCTGGATACTGCGCAAGTGCAGTTCGCAAAAGTATGGAGGACCAGTTAGGACATAATTTGTGTTTGGCTCTGGATATTTTTGAGTAAGCACCAGCTAGTCTGGGTCATTGGTTGTTGTATAAAAATATTTAAGTAAGCAAACTCTAAAATGTGCCCCATCTTTTAGACTTTTGATAGAATACTGACTTACCCCTTAAGGAATGAAGATCAATCCTGAATTACCTCTAAGGGTCTGAAGATCTGGAGAAATTTTCCAAAATTCACAGCATGCAAATCAACATGGTTGGTAATGACATTCAGTAAAGTCTTGGCTGCCTATAGAGGCACCCAAAACTTTACCGAAAATCACTGCCAGAGGACATTACCCAGCATTTTTAACATTTCATTATGACTGCATGCTGAAGACCATAAAAGCCATAAAATATGTCAAAAGTCAGAATAAGGACCCGAAGAATATCAATGTAAATTTAGAACATTTTCAGCACAATAACAATAATTATGAGTAGAAAACCAGACCTGCTAATTTCAAATTGGTTTTCAGAAGGGACCAATGCTAACAAGATAAAAGTAGTCTGGTTAAAAAGTATTGCCTCCCCTGACCCCAACAAAATGTTGAGAACGGGTATGCAGCAATTTTAACATAACTATCAGTGAACTATGAGTGAGGGTCAATTTCAGTACATCCCCACGCTCTCATCCTCATGTTGAATGATCAAGATATTGTTTGGTTACCAAAACCTATTTTGATCTGAGAAGTCTTTCAAATGTTACTGGAATGAAACAAAAACAGTTATTCAATGGTCATAGGCTGAAAGTGAATATTTCTCAAATATTTTGAGTCCATATCGGCAGAAAAATGAGAAATAGGTTAAAAAATCAAACACAACTTTGATATTAGTCATTACGAATGTATACAAAAAAGCAATGATTATGAATTGTAGTTCAAAAGTTGACCATTTTGGGCTCTGATTCAGATTTGTAGTTCAAATGTTTTGTCCACTGTGGATGAAAAATCTGAAAAAATGCTGGAAATAGTTCAAAATCAAACTTAACAAAAACTTTGTATAGTTACAAAAGGATGTCAAAAATCAACTGATTCCATGTAGTTCAAAAGTTACTGGACAAGAACATACAGGCTGAAAATTACCCTTGGTGGAGTGAAGATGAAAGGTGATCCAATAAGGCCCCACAAAGTAAATCTTCTGTTTCTCAGGCCATTTTTTTGTAAAATTGCACGTGGGCAGGCAGTTTTTATTTTATTTTTTATTTTTGTAATTATTTCTTTGCCATTAAAAAATCATAAGGCCATACAAAGTTGATTGTCTGTTTCTCAGGCCATTTTTTCCAAAAAAGCATGCGGGCGGGCGGGCGGGTTTTTTTTTTTACCCCCACCCAAACGCCTGGTGGACCATGCAAATCTTCGCAAATATATTGGTTATTCACCACAGGGGTGTTGGGTCATAAATGAAGTGGGGTTTCAATGTTTGTTTTTTCAGTGAAACATGAAAATTATAACACAGGACGAAAGTCACGAAACGCCTCGTGGGTGAAACGTCTCGGGTTGAAACGTCTCTGGGACAAATCAAATGTCGAAGTGCCAACTTTCAGAGATTTATTTGACCAAAAAAAAAAATCCTTTCACAACCTGCCTAATAAAATCGTGAATCGCAATTTTTCCCCATTATATTCAAAATTATCACAACCCATTTGAACGGGCAGTTCATCCATAAATCATATTTTTTTGAAATCTGAAAATGAAATACAAAACGAATGTTTGCGTGTTTTTATTAACCAATTCGACCGCACATACCTGCCTATATGCGATTTATTTTCAACTATGACTGTTACTTTTATATCAAGCAATGGTTACTATTAGTTATCCAATTATCCTGCATCTCAAATGCATTTATTTAAATTAACTGGGAAACTCGTAACGGTTTCAAATAACAGTACACAAATTCCCAATGACGGCCATTTACAATACAAATGTTACTAAAAATAAATGCCAGGAGACTGTGTTCCATTCAACATAGCACCTGACTTTGCAGACTTTCTAAGGGATGGTGCGAATCAAACGTGGTGCGAATCGACCATTCCCCTTTGTGACTGTTTGTTGTCAGACTGAAAGACACCTTCCTCCTTGTTGTCATTATGACTTACCTTTTACAGAATAAAACACTTTCTGTCGTGAATATTGCTAGAACCCACCCACTTCATTAAGGTATGATGTAGAAAAAGCTTGAAGTGTGTTAATTTAAAATTTGCGAACGCATCGATATCGATTTACCGAAATGAGCACAATATCTCAAATTTTTTGAAGATTTTTTTTTTGTGTCATAAAAAGGTTGCATGCGCACCAAAAATGACCATGCGCACGGGCCTGAGAAACAGAGGTTCTTTTTTTGATGGCCTAATATTGGTATATTTCGTTTCAGGTCTCAAGCACTCAAGAGACAAATTTATCAATTTTATTAACTTGAGTAAAATATCAGACATAAACCATTTAATTTTTATTTTTTAAAGTTTGCATCGGTTATAAAAAGAGAGCATGCGACAGCCAAAAGGACCATGTGGGGGGACTAGAGAAACAGATTTTTAACGTTTTTTTAGGTCTAATATTACACAGTGCTTTAGGTGGGTATGTTGATTGCTGTAGAACCAACAACAAATAGATTCTGAATCAGCTCTAGGAAAAATGTGGAACTCAGTTATGCTACAGTACAGAAAATGGCATTTTCTCAAAATCAAGTAGGTAAGAGTTTCTATAAGAAAAAGCAAAGTTTGGAGAGGGTATACTGTATTAAAATATCCTAATGTACAAAACTGAAAAATCAGTGACTTGTGATATCAAAAACAATTATACACATAATGTTATACTTACAGAGGATTTTGCTTGTGACCTTTAACATTTTCTTTGTAATGAATAAGGTCATCAAAAAAGTGTTTCATCATTTGAAGCTCTTTATCAGCCCACCTGAAAGGATGGTAAAAGTTGATTGGAAATGCTGAGATGGTAATCCAAGATTCAGACTTGCTTAGAAATAACTGACAAGGTTAAAGCCAGAACTAGGCCTTTTAAGGTTAAAATCCTTCAACTCTGGAGGCAAATTTCCTGACTTCAGCAAACCTATGTACTGTACGTGGAGAGTGGACTGTAACTAAATCACCTGGGGAGTGGAGTTATCACCCAAAGTATCACTTTCAAATTCTGTACATGTGGACAAAAAACACAAGCAATGTTTCAGTCAATGGACCTCCGGGTATAACCCGGAGGTCCATTGGCTGGAACTTTGCTTGTGCTTGTAATGCTTTGCAACAAATCTGCAATTATTGCTCGAGGGGAATCTCCACTCCAGGGAGATTTAGTGATAATACTCTCTCCACGTATTGTATATCAGATCATAAGAACACTTGTCTGTATTTTTCAGCATGAAATGCTTTCCAATATTAGAAGTCCCTTAATGAATACTTAACTCTATTGTTGAAAAAAATCAAATGTAATGGAGCCCACTTAATTTGGTATTAAATCAGTGTGCAGATCAGCATCTATGGTTCATAAGACAAGTATGACATCAAGTTTAGTCAGTTGTTTATACCTAAATTGCCCACTTTAGACGACTTCCACCCCGGCATTGGTTTCTGGATCACATATTTTATCAGTAAAACAGAACTTGTTTAATCCAAGAAACAAACACTCCTCCACTTTCCAGGGTTCCCATAGGGACTTGATTGTAGCGTCCAGCACTAAGACAGACAAGAGGCCCTAAGGGGCCTTAATTGTTCACCTGATAAAATTAATATAGTTAATCTAATTTAGCTAGGAGAGTGAGGGTGGGAGGGGAAGAAGGTTCTGTTGGGTGAATTGTTTTGTTTTTTTCCAAATCACTCAAACCCCCTTCGAAACTCATAAAGCAAAAAGACAAAAAGTTAAAAAATTTATAGTAATTTATATATTTTTTATACTTACCAATGACCCAGACATAGCTGGTGCTAACTCTTAAAATATAGGGCCAAACACAAATTTTGCCCCCCAATCCCCAAAATTTGCATCTAAAACCAAAGAAAACATGTCCTGAATGGCCCTCCACACTTCACCTCTACTGCGCATGCGCAGTGTCAAGGACGTTCTGAAATTGGCGCCATTAATCATTCTAATAACCAGTGCCTGGTAAGCGCTATGTACTCAGCGGGGAGGTAAGAGTTCCCAACTCCTGGGAGGGCCATCCCTGTCTGGGTCATTGGTAAGTATAAAAAATATATAAATTACTATAAATTTTTTAACATTTTTATACTGTACCAATGACCCAGACATAGCTGAATAGTAAAAAGGCTGGAGGGCCAAGGACATAGAGCAAGATGGAATACGCTCAATAATATAAAATAGAGTCATCCCCTCTAGGGAAAAAGAAGTATTAGGCCTTACATGTATCTTTCTTATTTATGATAAATTAGAAAGATACAACACCTTCCAAAATTGAGCATCATACATCCATGTACTCTATTAATATCTAGTATAATCCTTATACTAATAATTTTTCAAGTAAGCCAATAAATAAAGTAAGTCTAGAGAATAGAGACTCTTTATACTCCTTAAAAGTGTCTGAGGATTGCATAATCATGTCCGTTGACACGTGCTATATTCAAAAGCTATACTTTAAAAACTAAGACTTGAATGAATTTTTAAAACATAAACTTCTCACTAAACAACCATCCCAATAACAGCTCAGAATTACTAACTCCGGAGGAGGTATCCCCTTGTTTTCATAGTAAAACAGGTGACCCAAGGGAACACCCTCCCCCCCCCCCCCCTTTTTCTTGCCCTGGGTCAAATAGCCCAGAGCGAAGAGGGCAGCAGAACGGAGTCACTGCCGAAACAGACAGCCTACCTAGCTATAGTAGCAACTGTTAAGTGAATGACATTCTGAGCAGTAGATAATAGACCTAACAATAGAGGCCTCCAGAAATGGACTCAATATTTCTGAGATAAAAAATTCATGAATGTGGATGGCTGAGCGCAATGAGCAGCCTTCAAAAATCTATAATAGCGACACTATTAATGTAAGCCCAAGATGTAGAAGAACTCTTACTTCATGAGCCGAAATCTCAAACACAACTGCTGAGTCAAAGATATACCATAAGCAGTATCGATAGTTAATTGAATCCATTAGCAATAGAATGGAGCGTAACGTCCTTCTAATAGGCATCAAAGACATTAGAAGTTTACGCCCGTAGTAATAAACAGATATCTGTTTATAAATACATAAACTCTAACCGGACAGAGTAAAGGCCTATGCCCGTACGAAGACGGAAGGACCTTAATAACAATAGGATCCGGATATTAGGAGCCTAACTCTTATGCAAAAATCCAACCTAAATAGTAAAGGAAGTAGTGATTCCGAAACTACGAAAGTGAAAATCATCCACCGATAGTGCATGAAACTCACTGACTCTTCAGTAAAAGAGAAGCCAACAGAATTACTGTCTAAAAGGTCAGAATTTGAAAACTACTGTTTCCAGAGGCTCAAATGATTACTTAGCTAAATAAGAACCGAAGTTAAATTCCATATAGGAATTTAATCTAATGATTCTAAGTCTATTTATCGAAAAGTTACTAACTGACTTAGATAAAGAGACATAAGACTCAATTGTAAACTATCATAGAGTGCTTAGGTATGAGGTAACATAAACATATAACCTTAATAATAACAGGCTGCAGTAGATCTTGTCAAACAAGTATACTAAAAAGTTGCAATGAGTAGTATGGAGGGATCAACAATATGAACATAGTGATCCCTACACCAACGACGGAAGAGCCTCCACTTTAGCCACATAGAATAGCGAAGAAGAGGATCTCCTATAGTAAGAAATCGCGTCCAAAGCTCGTCCAGTACAATGCTTACAATGCAATAAGGACCACACAACGGAATACGTGAAGGTTGCGACCTTGCGGGTTGTGATAAAGATGACACGATTTTACCCAGCGAAAAAAGATCCTCTCATTGAGGAAGATTTCGCGTTAAGTCCCACAGTAGACATCAGAGTAAATTTACCCACGGTCTCTGTGAAGACAGAGATGCTATCAACAGAAATGTATTGTGGTTGTTTATCTTAGCAATACCTGCTGAAACAACAGCGCCGGAGGATACGCATATCCTATCATTCCGTCCTATTAGATCAATAGAGCGTTAACAACATTAGATCAGAGATTCGGACAAGCAAACACATACGTCTGCAATTGATTAGTAAGCTGTGCAGTAAATAAATTATCATTGGGCGCTCCCATTGATAGCAAATCTGATTGAATACTTGTTTGTTGAGAGTCCATTCTGACGGCAACAAGCGACCCATAAGTGAACGGGAGTCCGGTAAAACAATCAGACGACCCGGAATATGACGGACCGAAACAGAACTTGGTGTACTATAACAAACAGAAGGATTCTTTCCATTAAATTGAATAACGGAAATGAATGAGTGCCTCCCTGGTTCCGGAGATACGCCACTACTGTCGAATTAACGGACAGGATTTGGACATGCGTTTCTGAATAATGTTCATCCAATGACATAAAGCAAGCCTAAAAAACATTATTCCGCGGAAGATAAGTGCTTGCTTAGAGACTGCGGAACCCAAAGACTCTGGCACTTCGATTCCGTTGGGATCAATATTATATCCCAACCTGTTTGACTGGCAACCGTCATAATTATAACACTCGGATCCGGCAACTGCAGTGGCACTCTCTGAGTCAACCACCGAATGTTTGCCCCAGTCTGAATCTCTTGCAACACTAGATAGACAAGAGAACGTGTAAATCGAGCAATTCATGGATTGCTGAAAAGTTGCCGTCGAAGAGAAGCTTCTCCGAGAACGAAGCGACTCTGAGAGAGTTCTTCACCTTACTATCCACGCGCGTGGATGTAGCTAGGGCTGCGTCACGTCTAACCAACTCCAATCAGCCACTGAAGGGCGGAGTTATACGTGAACAAACTACTGCCCTCAAAAGAAATCACATTGAGGATAATATCCCGTAATTCTTTTCTTGAAGACGTAATGATAACGCCTCAGTAAGGTGGATTACGTATGATAAAGCGTCTAAGTTAAGCAGGGCTTGATTTAATCTGAAAATTTTGAATAGCAATTTACTATTCACCCTGGAAAATTGATTAGCAGTTGATCCAAAAGCACTTGAAACTAATAAATCTTGAATAGCAAAATTCAGAAATTGGAGAGCAAAGTGCTATGCTAATCCAGTTAAATCGAGCCCTGTTAAGTCTACTAGACATCATTGTCGTTTCCAACATTGTGGTTGGAAAAGACATAGACGGCGAAAAAGAATATTTCCAGTCTTTAACCACGCCGTCTAGACGCATATGAACTCTCGGTATGCCCTGCTCTGCCAAAATAAATTATTCGTATAAATGATAAAAAGGCAGAAATGAGCATTGCGGACAAGAAACTAAACTATCATGCTTGGTAGCAGGCTTATATGCATATATAGCGTCGATAAATAATACACATGTTCTAATGACATTATTGGACTGTGTCGGTAAGTCAGGGACAATGTCCCTGAACCGATCCAAAATTCCGTGTCCAATGACGCTATAAGTCTCTTATCCAACATCGCAGCAATGTAGTCCAAAATAACAATCACTGGAAGATACTGCCAGAAGATATGAATGGCAGCTTCCGATGCTACGAAAGGGAAAACTCGAAATCTTTCGAATCCCTTTCGCCATCCTGTCGGACCCTATAAAGCGTTCGGTCGTCCGTACCTGATGCAACCGCGGACCACACCGACCCAGCGCCGTCAGATAATTCCTGATTCGACTAAGAAACTGTCGATTGCTGGGATGCTGCGAAAAAACTGTGCTAACTCGGATAGCACGTCCGTCACTGAGGCCTGTGGAGAAGCGGTCCTACAATGCATTGCCGCTGGAAGCTCCGTGATCGTTACCCTGTGCATACTACTAATATGCGAGCGAACGGAGTGTATAGGCCTCGTGTCCCTTGGCTACCGGATGGCGTGACCTATTCGCCGTGGAATCACTGAATGACGAAACTGATCGGATACTCGAGATCACGTAGCCAATGTGCAGTCGTGTGCCCTGCTGTGAGGATGAGGAAGCATTATCGACAGTCTCTCGGACTGTCAATATAACGGAGCGTCCCGACCGACAGACATATGCTCCGAATGTAAAATATCTGAACCACAACATGCGGTCCCCTATGTTGTTGGACGAGAGAGGGACCTCTCTCGCTCACAGCCCGGACGGACCTGGACAAGCCAGGAACCGGACTAACAGACTTCCTCCGATCTGTCCTCAATCCGCCGTCACTGGGTGAGTACTAAAGTAATTATAGTGCTCGCATCACCCAAATCTCCTTCCTAGACCGCAACGGACGAACCCGGCAGCCGAAGCATTCAATGAATGTACGCTACACCGGGTGAGCTAGCGAATGTCACTCCGTCGATCCTACAAGGGACCTCTTAGGCAATAGACATATTCCATGAGCACTTATTGCCGCTAGCTCTTCATTAACTATGACGACAGAGGCACACTTTTGAAAGACATCTCCGTAACTTTGCGAACAAGAAACCCGAAATGCTTGGTAATAGCAAGCATATAATAAAAATATATATATAGCGTTGTTCAATAATTCGAAAGTTTGTGTGACATTATTGGACTATGTCGGAACTGAGGGACGATGTCCCTGAACCGAACCAAATATTTCCAAGTCCACCGACGCTATCAGTTTCTTATCCGGCATCGCAGCATTCTGGTCCGACGAAAGAAGCTGTAGAAGATCAAGTCAGATGACATACACAACAGCATATGTTGTTCCGAAAGGGAAAGCTCGAAATCCTCTGAATCCCTTTCGGTATCCCGTCGGACCGGATGAAATTTTCGGACGTCCGTACCCGCTTCCGCGGAGCGTCCCGACCCAGCATCGTCGGATAAAAAATATGCGACAGATTCAGTTGATGCTGGGATGCTGCGATAAGCTGTGCTATTTAGGAAAGCACGTCCGTTCCCGAGGCCTGTGCAGTAGCGGTCTTACGATGCATTGCCGCCGGAAGCTCCGTGTACGTTGACTCCCGCACACTTTCCCATGCGAACGTCCGGAGTCTGCAGGCCTCGTGTCCCTGGCTACCGGATGGTGTGACCTGGTCGCCGATGATTCTCTGACTGGCGAAGCTGACTGGATATCCGAGGTCACGTAGCCAAGAGCGGTCGTGTGCGCTACCATGAGAATGAGGAAGCCTTATTGACAGTCTACTCCAGACTGCCTATATGTCGGAGCGTCCCGAGCGACGGACGTATGCTCCGAATGCGAAACATTTTGTACCACAACATCTGGGGCCATATGTTGTTGTACGAGAGAGGGGCCTCTCTCGCTCGTCGTCCGGATGGACCAGAACGAGCTATGAACCGGACTAAAAGGCTTCCTCCGTTCTCCCTCTAATCCGCCGTCACTGGGTGTGCATTTGGTTGATTTATAGTGCTCGCATCACCCCAAAACTCCTAGACCGCAACGGACGAACCCGGCTGCCGAACCATTCGATGAATGGACACTACACCGGGCGAGCTAGCGGACGTCAAAGGCCGTCGAACCTACTAGGGTCCTCTTAGGCAATTGGCTTATTTACATGAGCACTTTTCCGCTAGCCCTTCATTAATTGTGACGACGGAGGCACACTGTTGGAAGACATCACAGATACATCACCCTAATCTTGATCGTCTGAAATAGAAATTGATAAAGTAGAGTGACCCTGCGGGGAAAGGACCGGAGTGTCCAATTCCCCACTAACATACCGTGACATACGCTTCCCATGTTGTCATCGAAATCATACGATACAGAACAGGAGTTAATGCGAGTACACTGACCACATACAGAATGATTATAAAAGTCAGAGGAAGACTTCCTCTTATTACATTTGATCAAAATCCTTTCAATGTGAAAAGAAAACAAAGTCCTGGTACTCGCACCAACCCCTGGCAATCAAAATACATAATAATAATATGATCCATTAATATAGAAAAAATAATTGAAATCAAAATATTTTGAAAAAATATTTTTTCAGAATAGCCCAAGTTTCTGAAAAGTAACGTTGAGCCCCAATGGATCCCAAGCCTAAGTGTAGACAAAAATTTTAAAAATATTTTAAACAATTTATTCAACACTTACGAACAATAATAATGTATCTAGTTATGATAAAATAACATCAAGATATTATTTTCAAGAAATCCCCCCCCTCACACAGAGAGCTGTTGTAAATGTAAACAATGAGTGTAAAAACACTAAAATAAGACTCCAGGCACCCAGGCCCGGAATCAGTTACCAAAAATACACTATCTGATGCAATACAGAGACTTCCAGGGAAGAAACTGCAGAACATCAGATGGTAGATGCAGAACACAACGCCTAACCACCCATAGGTGAAGACGAAAACATGGGGAAAAGAACAGAATTCATTCTGTTATTCAGCTAAAACTCCCAAGAAATTTTAGTAATAATAATTACAGAAACTATGCCAAAAGCATGGGAGAATAGCAAGAGAGGACTTAAAGGAAAGGGAGAGAGGAAAACTCTGGAAAATCAGTGTAACTAAATAACCAGAATGACAACAAAATGGCTGCTGCCTCGAAAATAGGTAACTTAACATAATTTCATTAACAAATTTTAAGTTACAGCCCTGATAATATTCTGTCACACATTTTTCCTCTCCTCCTTCTCTATCCTCCTTAGAATCACCATTTCACTAATATTTATGTGTCTGGCATCATTTAAACTGAGATTTACAAGCACAAAGATCAGTCAGATGTTAACTGATGAAGGGCCAAACTTAGAATGATTAATGGCGCCAATTTCGGAACGTCCTTGACACTGCGCATGCGCAGTAGAGGTGAAGTGTGGAGGGCCATTCAGGACATGTTTTCTTTGGTTTTAGATGCAAATTTTGGGGATTAGGGGGCAAAATTTGTGTTTGGCCCTATATTTTAAGAGTTAGCACCAGCTATGTCTGGGTCATTGGTACAGTATAAAAATATCATCCAGCTGATTCCCACCACCCCCTCCCCACAGGGTGAAAGTTTTTTTTTTTTAACGCAATGGAATGCCTCCAAATCTTGTTCTCAAGCAAAAAAAAATTGGTCCCATGGACCTCCTCCCCCTCCCCCAGGCCTCAAGTGGACTCATTGAACCCCATTTGAACAAACGTTAATCTTATGTACTCACAATTGCATCTAACTCATGTTTACTGGCTCCGTCATTCGTTAGCATTGTTAAGTTAAACAAACAGCAACTTCTCTCGGGTTCTGTATTAAATTTCAAATCCCTCTTTAATCTAGGAGTTATAGTAATGCTATAAACCAAATATCAAAAGCTTCTTTCTGGTGGATCTGACGATCATCTTTGAAGAATATTTATGTTGCACTAAGTTAAAATTCAGGCTCCCATAGGGAGCCCAAATGTGAGCTAAAGGATTTGATTTGAACAAACTTGAACCTCACCATACCAAGGATGGCAATACTATGTAACAAAAGAATTGAGAATGTGAAGAAGAGTTTTTAAAGAATAGTCCTTATACTGAACATATAAATAGTTGTTAGCCACTAATTTAAAAGTTATGATCCAACAGGGAGCCCAATTAGGACCCAAGGGACTTGGTTTGAACAAACCGAAATCTGAACCTCTTAAGGTTTTCTGCATATCAAATATCAAAAGATTCTGACAGGTGATCTGAAGGAGATATTTAAAGTTAAAATTTAAGTTACCTTTGGGAGTCCAAATATAAACTCAGGGACTTGATTTTAAGAAATTGGAATCTGACCCTACTAAGGATACTGCAAACCAAATATTAAAAGATTATGACTGGTAGTTCTGAAAAAGTTTTTTTAAACAATATTCCTCATATTACACTAAGTTAACATACAGGCTCCTACAAGAAGCACAAATATGATCCCTGGGACCTGATTTGATTAAAACTGAATTTGAACCTCCTAAGGATAAGGAGTATCAAAACATTCTGACTCGTAGATCTGAAGAAGATGACTTTTTAAAGAATATTCCTCATATTGCAATAAGTTAAAGTTCAGAGTTCCCATAGAGAGGTGAAATATGACCCCAGGGACTTGATTTGAACAAATGTGAATCTCACCTCCATACGGATGCTCTATACCCACCATCAAAAGATTCTGACTAGTGGATCTGGAGAAGAAAGTTTTAAAAACTTTTTTCTTATATTACACGAAGTTAAAATTTGGGCTCCCACAGAATAAAAAGATTTTAAAAGAAATTAAAGTTAAAATTTGGGTTCCCATAGGAAGCCCAAATAAGAACTCAGGGACTTTTTTAACATATTTGAATCTGAACCTCCTAAGAATGTTGCATATCAAATATCAAAAGATTCTGACTGGTAGATCTGAAGATTTTTAAATAATATTCCTCTTATTGTACTATGTTAAAGTTTGAGTTCCCATAGGGAGCCCAAATATGACCCCAAGGACTTGATTTGAACAAACCCCCAAAAGGATGCTCCATTCCAATCATCAAAAGATTCTGACAGATGGATCTGAAGAAGTTTTTTTTTAAAAATTGTCATATGGATGGAGTTAAAATTTGGGTTTCCATAGGGAGCTCAAATATGAATCCAGGGACTTGATTTCAACAAACTTCAAACTCCCCCCCCCCCCCCCCCCACCAAAAAAAAAAGATGATGTATACCAAAAATCAAGAGCTTTTGAATGGTAGATCTGAAGAAGATTTCTAAATACATTTCTCCATATTGCACCAACAAAAATTTGGGTTCCCATAGAGAACCTAAATATAAATCCCATGATTTGCGTCGAACAAACCTGAATCTGACACCTCTAAGGATGTTGTATAGTAAGCATCAAAAGATTCTGATTGGTTGTTCTGAAGAAGATGATTTTTTAATTTAAAAAAAAAATTTTGTGGTGTGCTAACAGAATTATGCCCCTTTTGGTGCACCTTTTGGGGGTGGCAACTTTATTTGAACAAATCAGATTTGACATATGATAAGGAACATGCATATCAAATATGGTTTAATTCAGCCCAGTGGTTTATGAGAAGTCGATAATGTAAAGTTTACACCAGACGGATGGACGATGAACGATGAATGAAAAGTGATCATTAAAGCTCACCCTGACTTTCAATGTCAAATGTCTCCAAAGGGAGATAGAAAGTTTGAAGTATTAAAAACAATGGAAATTCTGAGTCAACAAAGGGCAATAAATCTGTCAAAAATATTGCTTCTGGCACTTGTATATATATTGCATATCTTTCATTTGGGTGTAACCATGCTCTAAAGTTTCAATTCTCTACACCCAAACTGTAGCAGCAGTATATTACACAATGAAGGATTCAATATGTAATTATTCAAAATTTTGTAAGTCAATAAAAGGCAATCACTCTGTCGAAAATGAGTTTATTAAGTTTATTCCATCTTCTATATACATGTTGCAGTCCTTAAAATTTAGTGTGCGCGATCGCGCGGCGCGCATAGTGCGCGGGCAAATTAAAATTATCGTGCGTTATATAAAGTGCGCGCAGGGTTAAAAAAGTAGCGCTTGTACAATTTTAGGTAGTTCATTGAGATATTGGCCGGTTACTGGTTAACAACTTAACAACAGATAATTTATATTGCAACAACGTAACGTCATCAAAGCCGTTGAGTTCGACTTCTGTGACAACAGCTCACGATGCCATGTACGCGGCTTCCTGTCTGTTGTTTGATGTGGAGCATGTGTCGGCAGTGCACTCTTTGATCTCAGATCTCTTATCGCAGGGGATCACGTGACATTCGGCGACCGATTCTCCACTCATTCATTGTCTTTGTCATTACTTCTCGAAAACATGGACACGGACGAGTCTGTCTCTGATTATCAGTCAAAGGGAAAAACTGTGGGGGTTGAAACCTTCAAGAAATGGAACGTTGGTTCACTTATAGGATACCGCACAGGGAAAATCAAGGGCCGTGAGGTAGTCACGGGGGTATGGTGCAAGACCTGCGCAAAACACATTGATAAAATCAAGCGGTCCGGTATATTAAAGGGACAAATGCTGATTGAAGTAGAAAAATATGTTCAGGGAACCAGCTTCGTCACGAAACATACGGTCACACGGCACCTGTCATCTAAAGTGCATCAAATTGGCATTCAGATCGAGAAAGAATCCAGTGATTTAATTAGCGAATCCGTGACAACTTCCGAGCAAAGCTCGAATGCTTCTCAACTGAGTGCCACACCACAACAGAGCGCTTCACAGAGTTCACAGCCTAAGATAAATGTAGCTCTCCAACGACAGTCAAAGGACGCTTATCTGAAGCTTTTCCGAACGGCGTATCTGATAGCCGTCGATGGACAACCGCTTACAACATTCGAAACGGCTGTCAAAATACAGAAAGCAAATGGCGTTGAGCTGATCCAGGGTTTAGCTAACAGTATGATGGCTCGTGAAATTGTTGCATTCATTGCTGATTCTATACGGGAAACTCTTTCTGAAATTCTGATGACTGTAAATGCTTTTACGGTTATGACTGACGGCTCTCAGGCACGTAAAACCAACTCTGAAAAGGAAATCGTTCTTGTAAAGGTGATATGGGATGGAAAACCAAAATATTTCGTTCTGGCATTACAGGATATGAATTCGTTTGGGGATGCGAACGCTGAGAACCTGAAACTAGCTGTGGATGATGTATTCATCAGAAAACTTAAAATCCCCGGAGATCGCTATAAGTTCTGCGAAATCGCAGCTGCTGCTGATGGTGCGAGCGTTAATTTCGGCCACAAGTCTGGGTTGCTGACACGCCTCAGGAATGACGGAAGACCATGGCTTGTAAGCATCCACTGCGTTGCACATCGACTTGAACTCGCACTAAAAGACTCACTCCTGAAAGAAAAGCTCTTTAATGACGTGGAGGAGCTGCTTCAGTCTCTTTATAGGTTTTTCAAGCAGTCAGCGAAATTCGGTCGACATGTAGAGGGCGTAGCAAGCACCATGAATGTTACGGTCTATAAAATGCCAAAAGTCACTTCGACCCGATTCGTCAACCACCACCGGCGAGCATTGAAAAATCTTCTGAATAATTGGGTCATTTACATTCAGACAATAGAGGACACACAAGCGAGTGACGAATACAAGACAGTCAGTGCCAAGTTGGGTGGATTTTTGAAAAAACTGAAAAACACTAAATTTCTCCTTACATGTTGCTTATACAAAAACTTGCTTGATAATATGTCAGTACTCTCATTGTTCTTTGAAAAAAATGAATTGCTCGTGTGTGATGTCCTCCCTGCTGTGGAACGAACAAAAGAGTCCATTTCGGAATTCGTGGACAATTTAACTTCAATTGACTCTATAACAAACAAATTGCAGGTTGAGCTGAAACCGACTGATAATGATCTCACACGTTACGAGTTGGAAGTGCGCATGCCAAAAAGTGGCACTATGAGGCGTAAAAAAGCTGATCGAGAATACGTTGTCACCAAGTATTCCGGCTTACAAGGTTGTCGTGCGGCCGAATCAACCGATATGGTAGTGAAAGAGCTCATCTCCCTGGCGAAGAACTCCGCTTCAAGCGCAAAACGTTGTTTGAATGACCGATTCTCATCATTCAATGACTCAGTTTTCAAATTGGTGAATTGGATTGATCCGAAGAACTGGCACTCAACAAAAAACGAAGTCAAATCAATCTGTGAGTTGGCGGAAAAGTTCAGAGCGTCGTTGGAATTCGTTGAATTCGACAGCGAAGAAGATACAATGATGCGGGAATGGAAAGACTTAAAGCTCACCACAAAGCATTACTACCCAACCCTCAGAGTGCGGAAATTGTGGCAAAAGTTGTTTACATGTAGGAGGGATCAATTTCCGAATATCTGTAAAATAGCGGAGATTGTTTTGGCAATTGGTGTGAGCAACAGTGTGGTTGAGAGCGCGTTCAGTCACCTAACGGCTATGTTATCTGATCGCAGATTGAGTATGAAACATGACACCATGGAGAACCTCCTGTTGATTCGTGTGAATGACATTGTTTTTGAGGATAGGGAGAAGTCGAAGTTGCTCGATCATGCAGTAGACAAATACCTAAGCACGCGACGAAAGCGTAAATGGGAGACGACACAGCAATATTCTGATAATGATATCCCCCACTTGACAAAAAGAAGACGACAGTGCTCTCCCAGTGATAGCAGTGATGAGGAATCAGAGTCGCCATCAGAATCCCGCGAAAGTTCAGATTCTGATTCTGGTGACTGTGACACTGACACAGATTGACTTAATCCCACTGACTGATGACGTCACGTCCAACTTCTAAAGCATTACCCAACAAGGAATGCCGGCTTATAATTCGGACCTTTGCTCATTCAGACCTTGGCTTATTCGGACCCTGGCTTTTTTGGACCTCCGGCTTATTCGTCCCCTATAGTGGAATTAGATGAAAAACCAACTCGTATACAAATTTTTTTATTGATTTTATTACGTAACATCAATTTATGACAAATAACATCAGAGATTTTGCAGATTTTTTCAACAGTCAACTCGCGGAGATGTCTTTGGCTGAGTATTAGAGAAAGGGTGGTGGTGAGGAGATAAGCCGGAGGTCCGAAAAAGCCAACAACATTCACTGATTCAGCATAAATATTATTTATTCCCATATTTCCACGAACTTACTTTTATGAGAGGGACGTCGTTCAACTTAAATATTCGTTCCCATTTTTATTTTATTTTATATTCTGATTTTAGAGAAAGGGTGGTGGTGGGGCGATAAGCCGGAGGTCCGAAAAGGCCAACGCCATTCAGCATAAATATTTATTCCCACATGTATGGTATTACGTAATAAAATAAACGATTAGATATGGGAAAAAATATTTATGCTCAATGACGTTGGCTTTTTCGAACCTCCATCTTATTCCCCCCCCCCACCACCACCCTTTCTCTAAAATCAGAATATAAAATAAAATAAAAATGGGAACGAATATTTATGTTGAACGACGTCCCTCTCATATAAGTTCGTGGAAATATGGGAATAAATAATATTTATGCTGAATCAGTGAATGTTGTTGGCTTTTTCGGACCTCCGGCTTATATCTCCTCACCACCACCCTTTCTCTAATACTCAGCCAAAGACATCTCCGCGAGTTGACTGTTGAAAGAATCTGCAAAATCTCTGATATTATTTGTCATAAATTGATGTTACGTAATAAAATCAATAAAAAAATTGTATACGAGTTGGTTTTTCATCTAATTCCACTAGAGGAGGCGAATAAGCTGGAGGTCCGAAAAAGCCCGGGTCCGAAAAGGCCAGGGTCCGTCTCCGAATAAGCCAAAGTCCGAATGAGCCGAGGTCCGAATAAGCCGCATACCCCCAACAAGAACGTTGAAAGTTTCAGAAAGAAACCGTTACCATATTCATTTTGCTAGGTTGAACATCCGCAGGGAAATACCCGGATAATAAACCATCATCATTTTAACAAATTAAAGTGTTTGAACCATGTAATTTGTCGTAACATTTTATTACGCACGAGTTTGTGCAGTTTATTTAGTTTAACTCGAAATGTCAAATCACTCGATTTTATACTTGTGCGAAGATACTACCTTCTGTCCCTTTACAAACCAACACAAGTTAGGCCTATATATTGACGAATGCTTCCGCCTCCGGAATGCATCAGGGTGATTAAATCTACTTGGTTTGTTCCCCGAGGCAAATCAGCGACACTTGTCTTTTTCAAATTCACCGGAACGGAAGATTTATTATCACAGGACGCTATTTATAGATTTTTGAAATGGCTCGACTGGGATTCAAGCCCGTGCCGGCTGACTTCCCCACGGCACTAACTCGCCTAGCAAATCAATACCAACGCCCTAGACCACTCGGCCACCGGCAGAGTGGTCTAGGGCATTGGTATTGATTTGCTAGGCGAGTTAGTGCCGTAGGGAAGTCTTATGTGTTATGTTGATTTTTGAAATGGCTCGACTGGGATTCGAGCCCTTGCCCACTGCCGAAAGACTTCCCTACGGCACCAACTCGCCTAGCAAATCAATACCAACGCCCTAGACCACTCGGCCATCGGCAGAGTGGTCCAGGGCGTTGGTGTTGATTTGCTAGGTGAGTTGGTGCCGTAGGGAAGTCTTGTGTGTTCTGTTGATTTTTTAAATGGCTCCACTGGGATTCGAGCCCGTGCCCAGTGCCGAAAGACTTCCATACGGGACCAACTGACCAACTCGCCTAGCAAATCAATACCAATGCCCTAGACCACTCGGCCACCGGCAGAGTGGTCTAGGGCGTTGGTATTGATTTGCTAGGTGAGTTGGTGTCGTAGGGAAGTCTTGACGAGTAAAGTAGTTACCGTAAGTCGGGCATTTCCAGGTTTGTTTCGGCTCTCAGTTCAAATTATTGACATCGATCACGTGATGTTTGTCATGTGCCGCCTACAATCTTTTTCTGCCAGGGTAAAGTCATTCGTCGTAAGGTAAATAGAAGATTATGTCCACCATATGTCTGCGAATATCGGGAAAATATTTCATGAGTGGGACGTGTTAGTATCATTTTTTGCGAGCCGCTATAGCTACGAGTAATGCCACCATCGTCGGTACGGTTCAAAATACGAAGTATTCAGTAGTAATTGTGGTGAAAAATTATTAGGTTTTTTGACTAAGTCTCGTCATTCGGAAAGCGCGGGCAGCCTTCAAACCACAAGCGCGATACATAGCGCACGTGGTGTTTTCTAAATTTTAAGGACTGATGTTGCACATCCTTCGTGCACTGAAGTTTCAAATCTTTACTTTGGAAACTGTAGGAGGTGATGATAACACCATATCGATACCCAGAATTTCAAAATACTAGAAGTTTTCAAAATCAATAAAGGGCAATAAATCTGACAAAACTTATTTTTTCCGTCATCTGAAAACATGCTGCATATCTTCAATGTGTGTATAACACATGTCCTGAAGTTTCAATTCACAACTTTAGAAGTGTAGCAATAGTTAATTACATGATGAGGCACTTAACTTGCACAGCAATTCAAAATAATCTAAATCGAGAAAGAACAATAACTTTTTTTTCAGTGATCTATTTACTTGTTGCACATCCTTTTATGTGTAGGTAACATGGTCCAAAGCTTCAAATCTATACATTTGAAACTGAAGGTATCCAAAATGTGGATGCACTGACAGACAAGAGATCATTTCTATTGTACTATGCCAGAAATTCGGGGGGACAAAATAATTAACATGAAGGCAGACGATACTTGCAAACAAAATTCTTGAATAACGAATTTCTTTCATTTTTTGCATCAAAAACATAGCTTATGGCTTTTCGTTGGAACGAGCTCGTTCCAATGAAGGGTCATAAGCTATGTTTTTTTAGACAAAAAATGAAAAAAATAATGAAAATTGAATGGTATTTATGGTGAATAGTGCTGGCCAGCTTTGGCCATTACGTTATATAAAGGGTTAATAGAATAAAATCACAATGATACTTACATAGTAACTGTGTGTGTATCAGTACCACTTCGATACTGTTGAAAGGATCCAAATATTCTTGGCAACAACCTTAAGGAAATCACAACTGATCTGCAAAATTAATAAAACATTATCTATTTTCTGCTATGGGATGTTTTCTCGCAAGGTTTAACGTTAACACTGTCTCTTTGGTCAGGATAATTAAAAGTTGGATATAGACAAGTGAAAGTCCAAAGGTACTCACTTGTCTGAGAGCAAGTGACATATTTATAAAACATCTATATTCTGGGTTTGTACGCTTTTTTTGAGAATCAAATTCCATGACTTTTCCAAAACTTTTTACCCGATTTCCATGACCTTTCCCCAGTTAGGTTGACTACCACACTCTCTTTTGCTGGATTTTTAAGCGTGTTGTTTGGGTTTGTTTTTGTTTTGTTTTTTTTTGGGGGGGGGGGGGGGGGGAGGGGGAGGGGGGGAGACTACAGCAAAACAAAAAAAACAACATTTTTCCGAAACTTCCAGGATTGGCAAAAATATTTTTGTTTTCCATGACTTTTCAATGACCCCATGACCTGCTCGAAACCTGTATATTAAAGCATGTTTTAATTGCAAAGAAAACATAGCAATGCATCTCAATGCTTTACCTAATGAATCGGCCACATCTGCCCACATAATTTAAAAACTGAGCAGGTAAAAAAAAAAATTCCATAACATTTCAACCTTACCATATCATGTGACCCCCTCATTGGAACGTGTTCATCGTGCACTTTCCACTGATGGGGCCAGTTGATATGGTTTTGTCGAAATTTTTTTTAAAACTTGGAAGAAATGATAAACAAAATAATAAATTTTAATATCGCCTGGGTTTGGTAAGGGATTACAACCACTCATGAAAGCACATATTTTCTTATTAGTCACTTATGAGATTATTCTGGTACCAACTCACAAACAGTAGGAAGTCTCTATGTATTAAAACTTTGAGATGAATATCATACAGCATACACCACTATTGTATTCATCGTTTGGAGTTTTAACCCTAAAGGGTCTGATTCCGACTTTGATAAATTTTTAATGCAAAGGAACAGGTGATCCAACATGCATTGTTTGGGTAAACTCAAAACTTGTTTTGTAAATACCTTGGCAGCTGTTTTTAGGCAAGTCTTGGCTGCTTCTGTTGGCAGGCAAGATTTGACTAGAAACAACTGCAAAGCCACTGGAGGTCGACTTTCAAATAGTGAAAATGTATAAAAATCTCCTGGCCTTAACCCTTAACCTAATGAATCGCCCGCATAATCTGAAAATTGAGCAGTTGAAAAAAAATTTTTTTTAAATATTTCAACAAAACCATATCATGTGACCCCTCACTGGAACGAGCTCATCGAGCTCATTCCAATGTGGGGTCACATGATATGGTTTTATTGAAAAATGTTTGAATAATTTAAAAAAATTGTAATTAAAATAATAAATTTTGATATTTCTGCATCAGGTAAAGGGTTAAGGGTCTGGAGATTTTTATTCATTATTGCTACAATTTGACAGTCTACATTTTTTACACTTGTTTTTAAGAAAGTCTTCGCTGGCTTTATAGACAGCAAAGACATTCCTAGATACAACTGCTAAGGTTCATAGAATGTAAGTTGTGAGTTCATCTAGAAACTGCACTGCATGGAAGGGCACCTGTTCTGCTGCAGTACAAAGTAATCCAAGCCAGAATTAGGCCTCTACAGATTAAGAATCGAGTGTTTAGGGATTGAGTAACATTTCACGTGTCAAATCGGCAAAATCTGCAAACAACCATTCTGAAAAATTGTTCTTCAAATTTTGCTTTCAAGACAAAGTTTATAAGCCCTCATTAAAATGAAATTGTCAAGGTTACTTCAATGAGGGTTGTAAACTATTATTATCATCAACAAATGAAAGTGTCAATGGCACTGTAGCTCAACTTGTCAAGACAAAGACATGTACATGTATAGTATGTGACACAGCAAAGACAAACATCTAGTAATGACCTGATAACAAAGGTACATATAAAGTATTGTAACGGTCTGTACATAAATACTTACCGTTGCCTGTAACAAATGTATAGGTAAAGTATTGTAAAGGTGGGTGACAGTCAGATGCTAAACTAGAAAAAAATCTTTGAGTCCCAGAGTGGGTCTGACTGAACCCTAAAATATTTGTTCTCATAGCACAGTGATAACAAAGGCACCCCAAAACACACTCGTTCCTGTCCCAAGGTGTAAACAAAGGTACCCAAGAAGTTTTGTGAAGATCAGTTCATAAACACAAGCTGAATAGAACTTTTAACAAAAAACTGATTGGACCTAATTTTGGTACAAAATGGCCTCAGGCAGCCATCTTGAATTTTGGACTGCACCCAGAAACACTCATTCTCGTCCCAAGGTGATAACAAAGGTACCCAAGAAGTTTTGTGAAGTTCGGTTCATAAATACAGCCTCTACCCTGAGCCGTATTGACATGTGTGCTTACATTGTGTTAGTAGCACTGAATAAATCAAAGTTCATCTAATTTGCATAATTTCTGCACGAAAAAAAAAACCCTTACAATATGTGATGTATTCCATGTTACTAAACATTCATACAAAAATTTATTCAAATCAGAACTTTCATACAGAAGTTCTGTACAAAAGACTGATTGCACTAATTTTGGTACAAAATGGCTGCTGGTGGCCATCTTGAATTTCGGACCACACCCAAAAACACTCGCTCTCATCCCACGGTGATAACAAAGGTACCCAAGAAGTTTCGTAAAGATTGGTTCATAAATATGGCCTCTAGTCTGAGCTGTATAGAAGTTGCGTACAAAAAACTGATTAGACCTAATTTCGGTACAAAATGGCCACTGGCAGCCATCTTGAATTTTAGACCGCACACAGAAACACTCGTTCCAAGGTGATAACAAAGGTACCCAAGACATTTCGTGAAGATCAGTTCATAAATACAGACTCTAGTCTGAGCCGTATTGACATGTGTACTTACTGTGTGTAATTCACACTGAAAAAATCAAAGTTCTAATTTTCATAATTTCTGCACGAGAAAAAAATCTGTATTATATGTGGTGTATCCCATGGTACTAAACATTCACACAAAAAATTATTCAAATCAGCACTTTCATATGGAAATTCTGTGCAAAAATCTGATTGCACCTAATTTTGTACAAAATGGCTGCCATCGGCCATCTTGAATTTCGGACCAGACCCCAAAACACTCATTCTCGGCACACGGTGATTATACCAAAGGTATCCAAGAAGTTTCGTAAAGATCGGTTCATAAATACGGCCTCTAGCCCGAGCCGTATTGGCATTTGCACTTACAGTGCTGAAAGTAACACCAAAAAACATCAAAATTAGTCTAATTTGCACAATTTACGCACGAGAAAAAAACCCGTATTATATGTGATGTATCCCATGGTACTAAACATTCATACAAAAAATTATTCAAATCAGAGCTTTCATATGGAAGTTCTGTACAAAAAACAGATTTCTGCATCGTCGGTACAAAATGGCGGCTGGCAGCCATCTTGAATTTCGGACTAAACCCCAAAACACTCGTTCTCATCCCACGGTCATAACAAAGGTACTCAAGAAGTTTCGTAGAGATCGGTTCATAAATATAGCCTCTAGCCCGAGCCGTATCCAATTGTTCGCCAAAGTTGAGCTAAAAATGAATATTCATAATTATTTTGCAAAGACAGTTGCAAAGGTCATCTTCAAACAGTATTACATCAAGGGGTACAAAATTTAATACTCACCGATGATTTGCAACATTTTCAACACATGCTTCAATGAATTTAATTTTTATCTTTTTTTCTGTTGAAAAGCATACAAGAGTACACAATGCCTTCTCTGCTTCCACGGCCAACCCATCAGGAAGAGATTGCTAAAAGAATAAATAAATGAAAGTGTCAATGACACTGCAGCTCCACTTGTCCAAGAAGGGACTGAACTCAACAGAAAGTTCCAGTAATGCCAAGTCATTCACACAAGTTTCTACAGAAAAGGCATCACACCAAAGCTACATATGAAATCTGAAAAAGATCGGGTGAGGGATGCGGCCTGGAGGGTGTACTAATAGAATTGGTGACAATTTGAATGCAAAATCCAAGATGGCCACTGGCGTAATGTTTTTTAACAAAATTCTGAAAAATTTGATACCTCCTATCTAGACATCACACCAAAGCTAGATATGAAATTTCAAAAAGACTGGGTGAGAGGTGCGGCCTGTAGGGGTTGCTAATGGAATTGTTAACAATTTATATGCCAAATCCAAGATGGCAACTGGCAGTCAGGTTTTTCAACGAAATTCAGAAAAATTTGATAGCTCCAATCTAGACATCACACCAAAGCTACATATGAAATTCGAAAAAATCAGGTGAGAGATGCAGCCTGTAGGGTGTGCTAATGGAACTGTTGACAATTTATATGCCAAATCCAAGATGGTTGTCAGCGGTCATATTTTTCAACAAAATTAAGAAAAATTCATTAGCTCCCATCAAGACATCACACTAAAGCTACATATGAAATTTGAAAAAGATCTGATGAGAGACGCGGCCTGTATGGTGTGATAATAGAATTGTTGACAAATCATATGAAAAATTCAAGATGGCCATTGGCAGCCAGGTTTTTAAACGAAATTGGGAAAAATTCAATAGCTCCCATCTAGAAATTACCACAAAGCCACATATGAAATTTGGAACTGATCATGTGGGAGCTACAGACTTTAAGGTGTGCTAAAGGAATTGTGGATGGACAGAGGAACGAACCATTGGACAGACGGATGGGCAGACAGACTGAGCATAACCCATTCCAATAGCTCATACTTGACATCAAGTGGAGCTAAAAAACAATATATTCTTTTTAAATATATTACTATTGTACACTGAACATGAAGTATGTCATTTACCGTATTTACTCTATGTATTGGGACATCTAAAAATAATTATTTTCACAGGTGTCCCAATTCTTAAAAAATGGGGTAAGAACACAGCCTGGTCTTGATTTGATGCTGAATAAAGTTGTGTGTGATTCGTTTTCCATCACTATATATGAAAATCGCCGTCCAATTTTTTTTTATATTTTCATTTTTTGCTTCCAAAACATAGCTTATGATCCCTCATTGGAACGTGCGCATTGCGCTCGTTCCAATGAGGGATCATAAGCTATGTTTTAGAAGCAAAAAATGAAAATTTTTAGTTACTCAAGAATTTTTTTATGAGTGTCGTCTGCTACTAGCGACAGGTCAACTGGAAACAAATCTCCTGAATGTCCCAAACTTTGAAGCATAAAAATGAAAGTGTCAATGACACTGTAGCTCAACTTGTCAAGACAAAGACATGTACATGTATAGTATGTGACACAGCAATGACAAACATCTCGGTAATGACCTGATAAGAAAGGTACATATAAAGTATTGTAACGGTCTGTACATAAATACTGAGCGTTGCCTATAACAAATGTATTTTAGGTAAAGTATTGTAAAGGTGGGTGACAGTCAGATGCTAAACTAGAAAAAAAATCTTTTGAGTCCCAGAGTGGGTCTGACTGAACCCCAAAATATTTGTTCTCATAGCACAGTGATAACAAAGGCACCCCAAAACACACTCATTCCTGTCCCAAGGTGAAAACAAAGGTACCCAAGAAGTTTCGTGAAGATCAGTTCACAAATATGAGCTGTGTAGAAGTTGTGACAAAAAACTGATTGGACCTGATTTCGGTACAAAATGGCCACTGGCAGCCATCTTGAATTTTGGACCACGCCCAGAAACACTCGTTCTCGTCCCAAGGTGATAACAAAGGTACCCTAGAAGTTTTGTGAAGATCGGTTCATAAATACAGCCTCTAGCCCGAGCCGTATTGACATGTGCACTTACAGAGTATAAGTAGCACTGAATAAATCAAAGTTCATCTAATTTGCATAATTTCTGCACGAGAAAAAAACCCGTACTATATGTGATGTATTCCATGTTACTAAACATTCATACAAAAATTTATTCAAATCAGAACTTTCATACAGAAGTTCTGTACAAAAGACTGATTGCACTAATTTTGGTACAAAATGGCTGCTGGTGGCCATCTTGAAATTCGGACCACACCCAAAAACACTCGTTCTCATCCCACGGTAATAACAAAGGTACCCATGAAGTTTCGTAAAGATCGGTTCATAAATACGGCATCTAGCCTGAGCCATATAGAAGTTGTGTACAAAAAACTGATTAGACCTAATTTCGATACAAAATGGCCACTGGCAGCCATCTTGAATTTTGGACCGCACCCAGAAACACTCGTTCTCATACCAAGGTGATAACAAAGGTACCCAAGACGTTTCGTGAAGATCGGTTCATAAATACAGACTCTAGCCCAAGCCGTATTGACATGTGTACTTACTGTGTGTAAGCAGCACTGAAAAAATCAAAGTTCATCTAATTTGCATAATTTCTGCACGAGAAAAAAACCCGTATTAAATGTGATGCATCCCATGGTACTAAACATTCACACAAAAAATTATTCAAATCAGCGCTTTCATATGGAAGTTCTGTGCAAAAATCTGATTGCACCAAATTTCGTACAAAATGGCTGCCACCGGCCATCTTGAATTTCGGACCAGACCCCAAAACACTCGTTCTCGTCCCACGGTGATAACAAAGGTACCCAAGAAGTTTCGTAAAGATCGGTTCATAAATACAGCCTCTAGCCCGAGCCGTATTGGCATTTGCACTTACAGTGCTGAAAGTAACACCAAAAAACATCAAAGTTAGTCTAATTTGCATAATTTACGCCATTACGTATTATATGTGATGTATCCCATGGTACTAAACATTCATACAAAAAATTATTCAAATCAGAGCTTTCATATGGAAGTTCTGTACAAAAAGTTAAAAAATTTATAGTAATTTATATATTTTTTATACTTACCAATGACCCAGACATAGCTGGTGCTAACTCTTAAAATATAGGACCAAACACAAATTTTGCCCCCCAATCCCCAAAATTTGCATCTAAAACCAAAGAAAACATGTCCTGAATGGCCCTCCACACTTCACCTCTACTGCGCATGCGCAGTGTCAAGGACGTTCCGAAATTGGCGCCATTAATCATTCTAATAACCAGTGCCTGGTAAGCGCTATGTACTCAGCGGGGAGGTAAGAGTTCCCAACTCCTGGGAGGGCCATCCCCGTCTGGGTCATTGGTAAGTATAAAAAATATATAAATTACTATAAATTTTTTAACATTTTTATACTGTACCAATGACCCAGACATAGCTGAATAGTAAAAAGGCTGGAGGGCCAAGGACATAGAGCAAGATGGAATACGCTCAATTATATAAAATAGAGGCATCCCTTCTAGGGAAAAAGAAGTATTAGGCCTTACATGTATCTTTCTTATTTATGATAAATTTAGAAAGATACAACACCTTCCAAAATTGAGCATCATACATCCATGTACTCTATTAATATCCAGTATAATCCTTATACTAATAATTTTAAAGTAAGCCAATAAATAAAGTAAGTCTAGAGAATAGAGACTCTTAATACTCCTTAAAAGTGTCTGAGGATTGTAAAATAATGTCCGTTGACACGTGCTATATTCAAAAGCTATACTTTAAAAACTAAGACCTACATGAATATTTTTATACTGTACCAATGACCCAGACTTAGCTTAGCTGGTGCTAACTCTAACAAAACCAGGGCCAAACACAAATTTTGCCCCCCAATCCCCAAAATTTGCATCCAAAACCAAAAGAAATCATGTCCTATAGGACCTCCATACTATGCCCCCACTGCGCATGCGCAGTGTCAAGGACGTCCCGAAATTGGCGCCAATTATCATTCTCTGTTTGGCCCTTCATCAGTCAACATCTCACTGATCTTTGTGCTTGTAAATCTCAGTTTAAAGGATGCCAGACACATAATTTTTGGAGAAATGGTGATTCTAAGGAGGATATAGAAGGAGGAGAGGAAAAAGAAGTGACAAAAAATAATCAGGGCTGTACTTAAAATTTTTTGATGAAATTATGTTAAGTTGCCTATTTTCGAGGCATGGGCCTCTTGTTCTCATTCTTGCTAAATGTTGCACTGCTTATTCAGTGTTTCCTCTCCCCTAGTCTTCTAAAGTCCCCCCTTGCAATTCTCCCATGCTTTTGGCATATTTTTGAGAAAGTTCATTTCTAAAATTTTCCTGGGAGAGTTGCTTGGATACAGAATGTTTTCTGTTATTTTCCCCATAGTTACGTTTTCACCCATGGGTGTATAAACGTTGTGTTCTGCATCTTCCATCTGATGTTCTGCAGATTCTCCCCTGGGAGTCTCTGTCTTGCATCAGATAGAGTGTAATTTTGATGACTGATTTCGGGTCAGTTTTTTCAGTGCCTGGAGTCATGTTTTCTGGTGTTTTACACTGTTTGTTTACATTGGCAACAGCCTTTTTTGAGGGGGGCTGTTTGCCTTTGGGGTAGTTTATCTCACTATAAGATACATTTATATTATCCGTAAGTGTCTCATAAATTATTTAATATAAATTTAAAATTTTTGACCACACTTTGCCATCGGATCCATCGGGGCTCAACGTTACTTTTCAGCAACTTGGGCTTCGCTGAAAAAATATTTTTTCAAAATTATTTTGATTTGCAATTGTTTTTTCATTTATTAATGGATCATGTTATTATGTATCTTTGTTTCAGGGGTTTGTGCGAGTAACTAGGACTTGTTGTTGACTTTTCACAATGAAAGGATATTGTTCAAATTGTAATGTGAAGAAATCTTCCTCTGACTTTCATGATCATTGTATTAATTGTAGTCAGTGTTCTTGCACTAATCCCTGTTCTATATGTCAATATTGGGATGACAAACATTGGAAACGTGTGTCACGGTATGTTGTTTCTGGAGAAAGGGCTATGCCGGCTTTCTCCGCAAGGTCACTCTACTCTCTCAGTTTCTATTTCAGAGGAACAAGAACAGGGTGATGTTTCCATGTTATCTTCTGCAAGTGCGCTTCCGTCGTCACAAATGAATTCAGAGCTAGCGGCAAAAGTGCTCATGGAGATTAGACAAATGTCGTCCGCTAGCTCGCCCGGTGTAGCGTCCATTCACCGAACGGTTCGGCAGCCGGGTTCGTACGATGCAGTCCAGGAGGAAATGTTGGGTGATGCGAGCACTATAAACATTCAATGTGCACACCCAGTGACGGCGGATAGTAAGCGAGATCGGAGGAAGCCTTTGAGTCCGGTTCCTAGCTCGTCCAGGTCCAGCCGGGCCGCGAGCGAGAGAGGCCCCTCTCTCGTACAACAACATCTGGGACCAGATGTTGTGGTACAAAATGTGTCGCAAGCGGAGCATACGTCCGTCGCTCGGGACGCTCCGTTGTATAGGCAGTCCGCGGAGACTGCTAAGGCTTCTTCTTCTCGTCAGCGCACACGACCGCACCTTGGCTGCGTGACCGCCGATATCTTACCAGCTTCGCCGATCAAGGATTCTTCGGCGACCAGGTCACACCATCCGGCAGCCAGGGACTCGAGACCGATGGACTCCGGACGTTCGCATAGAAAAAGTATGCGGGAGCCATCTGATGCGGAGCTGCCCTCGGCGAAGCAGCGAAAGACTGCGCCTCCGCAGATCTCGACGCCGGACATTCTTGTGCAGATAGCACAGCTTATCGCAGCATCCCAGCAGCCGACAGAAACGGTGTCGGATCGAGAATTATCCGACGGCGCTAGGTCGGTACGCTCCGCCGAAGCATCGGGGGCGGACGACCGGGAGCATCATGAGGTCCGACCGGATGGTGAAAGGGATACGGATGATTTGGAGCTATCCCTTTCGGAACAACATAAAGCTGCCGTGGACTTCATCCGGCACTTTCTCCCTCAAGTTGTTCCGTCGGGCCAGACTGCTGCGGTTCCAGACAAGAGGATTATAGCGTCATTGGACTCTGAATTTTTTGAGCGGCTCAGGGACATCGCTCCCGAGTTTCCATCGCAGTCCAATAATGTTGCAAGAACATTTGAATTATTGAACGACGCTATATTTAAACTTGCTTCCAAGACGGGGAAAGCAGGTTTCTTGTCCGCCAATACTCTCAACCTGCCTTTCATTAATGCAAGGAATAAATTCGACACGGCAGGACAGGGTATCCCGAGAGTTCCTCTGCGTATGGACGACGAGGCGGAAGACTTAGAGCTATCATTACCGTCTTCGGCTTCTATTCCAACCACGGTGTTGGAAACAGCTATTTCGTCTAACAGAGCCAATTTAGATGCCTTATCTTATGCAGATCACCTTACTAAGGCGTTATCACTGCGCCTTCAAGGGAAAGAGTTTCAGGATATACAATCCTCTTTAAGACTTCTTTCAAGGGCAGTAGCTTATTCCACGTGCAACTCCGCCCTTTCTGTGGCAAACCTGGAGTTGGTTAGACGTGACGCAGCCCTAGCTACATCCACACTCGTGGATACTAAGGTGAAGAACTCTCTTAGAGGCGCTTCGGTCTCCGGAGAACTTCTCTTTGACGGCAAGCTTTCGGCTATTTATGATAAAATTACAAAGAAAGCTTCGGATTCTCTGTTGTTCAAATCTGCTTCTAAGAAGTCGGATACAGCAGACAAGAATAAGACAGGCACTTCTGGGTCTAATGCGCCCAAGAGAGGTTCCTATAGAGGTTCCGGTGCGTCCTCTTGGTCTTATTCGAGAGACCGTCAGGGTAGCGACTCTCGTTTGGGACGTCCTTCGGGCCAGGACAACCGGTCGGACGCCCCGAGGTCGACGGGACGAGGTGCGGGTCGTGGAGGACGTGGTTTCTCCTACCGCAGGCCTCGCAGGTCCAGGAGGTGATGGCTTAAACCTCTATCGCGTACTGGTTGGCGGAAGGTTGTCGAGCTTTTCACAAGAATGGGCGTCGATTACGGACGACCCTTGGGTGAGAGGAGTGACTTCGGAAGGTCTAAAGATATCCTTCAAACGAAAGCCTCCATTACCTCGAAGTCCAAAGTGGACTCAACTTCCGTCAAATCCGCAGAAAAGAGACGCTCTGTTATCAGAGGTGCAGTCTCTTTTAATGAAGAACGCGGTAGAGGTCGTAGAAAACCAGGAGACTCCGGGATTCTACAGACATCTGTTTCTGGTTCCGAAACCAGACGGCTCGTTCCGTCCAGTCATAGATTTGAGCTGGATAAACAAGCTGATCGTCGCTCCGAAATTTTATATGGAGACGATTCGGTCGGTCAGAGCGAGTATTCGGGTGAACGATTATGCAACAAGCATAGATCTCAAAGATGCGTACTTTCACGTCATGGTACATCCGACATTCAGAAAGTATCTACGCTTCGCAGTCCTAGGAGTGGTGTATCAATTCCGGGCGATGTGCTTCGGATTGAATCTAACACCCTGGGCTTTCACTCAGGTAATGAACTCGGTAATGATCTATTTCCGAGCTCATTCGTCTGCGGTAACGTCGACCTACCTGGACGACATTCTTCAGAGGTACGGCAACGAGTTAACGCTTCAGAACGATGTTCAGAATCTACTTCTATTGCTCTGACGTCTCGGTTTTATAGTAAACGAGGAGAAGTCGGATCTGGTGCCGTCCAAGTCATTCACTCATCTGGGAATGAGCTTCGAGATGCACAACAATCTCGTTCGTCTGCCGTTAACCAGAGCGAAATTAGTCAGTTGTTACGCTCGCTATTGTCTGCACGCAGACAAAGTCACAGCGAGAGAATTTATGAGACTGATAGGTCTGTGCGGAGCCGCTGCGGATCTCACTCCGATGGGGCGGTTACGCACGCGTCCTCTCCAAATTTTCTTGACTCAGAATTGGAGTGTGAAAATTCATTCGCTCGACGTAGAGGTTCTCTTGTCAGATCAAGTGAAACAAGAGATTCAGACTTAGGCAAACATTCAGTGGTTAACTCAGGGAGTTCCGCTGCAGTTGCCGGATCCGAGTTTTACCATTATGACGGATGCCAGTCAAACAGGTTGGGGTGCATCATTGATCCCAACGGATTCGAGATGCCAGGGTCTTTGGGATCCGCAATTCCTGTGCAAGCACATAAACATCAAGGAAATGATGTCAATTTGGCTTGCGTTACGTCATTGGATGGACATTATTCACAATGCTCATGTCCAAATCCTATCCGACAATACGACAGTAGTGGCGTATATACGGAATCAGGGAGGCAATCATTCAGTTCCGTTGTTCAATCTAACGGAAAGAATCCTTCTGTTTGCGCTAGAACATCAGGTTCTTCTTTCAGTCCGTCACATACCGGGTCGTCTGAATGTGCTAGCAGACTCCCTTTCATGAAAGGGTCGCTTGTTGCTGTCGGAGTGGACTCTCAACAAACAAGTATTCAATCAGATTTGCTACCAATGGGAACGGCCAATGATAGACTTATTTGCGACACATCTCAACAATCAGTTGCAGACGTATGTGTCTCCGTGTCCGGATCCAAGAGCACTTGCAGTAGACGCTCTGTCGATCCCTTGGGACGGAAGGATAGGATATGCGTATCCTCCAGCGCCATTAATTCAACAAGTATTGCTAAAGATAAAACAATCTCAATGCAAGATTCTGTTGGTAGCATCTCTGTCGCCACAGAGACCGTGGATAAATCTACTCAGGTGTCTGTTGTGGGACCTACCGCGAAAGCTTCCTCCACGGGAGGATCTTCTTTCGCAGGGGAAATCGCGCCAACTCCATCACAACCTGCAAGGTCTCAACCTTCACGTTTTTCCGTTGTGCGGTCCTTCTTGCATGGCAAACACTTTACAGGACGAGCAGTGGACGCGATTTCTAACTGTAGGAGGACCTCCTCTTCGCTAAACTATGCGGCTAAGTGGAAGGTTTTTCGTCGTTGGTGTAGGGATCATTCTGTAGATATTTTTGATCCCTCTATACCAGACATTGCAAACTTTCTAGTATACTTGTTTGACGAAATCAAACTGCAGCCTGTTACTATTAAGGGTTATAGGTCTATGTTATCTGATACCTATGCACATCATGATAGTTTACAAATTGGATCTAATGTCTCTTTATCTAAGTTGGTTAGAAACTTCTCAATAAATAGACCCAGAACTCTTAGATTAATTCCTAAATGGAATTTAGCTTGGGTTCTTCTTAAATTGAAGGAAAAGCCATTTGAACCTCTTGGGACAGTAGATTTCAAATTCTTATCTTATAAGACAGCTTTTCTCTTAGCTTTCTCTTCTGCTAGAAGAGTCAGTGAGCTTCATGCACTGTCGGTGGATGATTCTCACTATCGTAGTGTCGGGAACACTATCACCTTCACTACTAATGTGGGTTTTTTAGCTAAGAATCAGGCTCCTAATAAATATCCGGAACCTATTGTTATTAAGGCTCTTCCGTCTTCAGACGGGCGTAGGCCTTTACTCTGTCCTGTTAGAGCGTTACGTATCTATAAACAGAGATCTCAGTTTATCAGAAAGGGACGAAAACGTTTCTTTCTGTCTTTGATGCCTATTAGAAGGGACATTTCGGTCCATTCTATTGCTAGATGGATTCAATTAACTATCCGTACTGCTTATGAGAGTTTATCTTCTTCTCAGCAGTCTGTGCTTAAGATTTCCGCTCATGAAGTAAGAGCTCTTGCTACTTCTTGGGCTTATGCTAATAGTGTTGCTATTACAGATTTAATGAAGGCTGCTTATTGGTCTCAGCCATCCACATTCACAAATTTTTATCTCAGAAATATTGAGTCCATTTCTGGAGACCTACATTGTTTAGGTCCGTTATCTGTTGCTCAGAATGTCGTCCACTAAACAGTTGCAACTATAGTTATGCAGGCTTTCTGTTCCGGCAGTGACTCCGTCCGGCTGACCTCTTCGCTCTGGGCTATTTGACCCAGGGCAAGGGGAAGGGGGGGGGGGGGGGGTGTTCCCTTAGGTCACCTGCTTTATAGTGAAAAGCAAGGGGGGAATGCCTCCTCCAAAGTCAGTATTTCTGAGTTGCTTCCGGGATGGTTTTAAAGTGTAATATTAATGTTAAATTCATTCATGTCTTATTTTTAAAGTGTAGCTCGGTGTGAAGCATTTGTATATGTCAAGTGTCAAACAGGCTTTAATATACAATACTCGGACACTTTTAAAAGATTATAAAGAGTCTCAATTCTCTGGACTACTTTATTTATTGGCTTACTTTAAAAATAATTAGTATAAGAGTTATACTGGAAGTAAATAGTGAACATGAATATTATTGTGCTCAATTATTAAGGGTATTGTATCTTTCTAATTTAATATTAAATAAGAAAGATACATGTAAAGCCTAATACTCCTTTTCTCCTTAAGGGGTTACCTCTTTATTATATAGTTGAGCTTATTGGATTTTCCTCTATGTCCTAGGCCCTCCAGCCTGTTTACTATTCAGCTAAGTCTGGGTCATTGGTACAGTATAAAAATGTTAAAAAATTTATAGTAATTTATATATTTTTTATACTTACCAATGACCCAGACGGGGATGGCCCTCCCAGGAGTTGGGAACTCTTGCCTCCCCGCTGAGTACATAGCGCTGACCAGGCACTGCCAGTAAGAATGATAATTGGCGCCAATTTCGGGACGACCTTGACACTGCGCATGCGCAGTGGGGGCGTAGTATGGAGGTCCTATAGGACATGATTTCTTTTGGTTTTGGATGCAAATTTTGGGGATTGGGGGGCAAAATTTGTGTTTGGCCCTGGTTTTGTTAGAGTTAGCACCAGCTAAGCTAAGTCTGGGTCATTGGTAAGTATAAAAAATATATAAATTACTATAAATTTTTTAACTTTTAAAACATAAACTTCTCACTAAACAACCATCCCAATAACAGCTCAGAATTACTAACTCCGGAGGAGGTATCCCCTTGTTTTCATAGTAAAACAGGTGACCCAGGGGAACACCCTCCCCCCCCCCTTTTTCTTGCCCTGGGTCAAATAGCCCAGAGCAAAGAGGGCAGCAGAACGGAGTCACTGCCGAAACAGACAGCCTACCTAGCTATAGTAGCAACTGTTAAGTAAATGACATTCTGAGCAGTAGATAATAGACCTAACAATAGAGGCCTCCAGAAATGGACTCGATATAAAAATTCATGAATGTGGATGGCTGAGCGCAATGAGCAGCCTTCAAAAATCTATAATAGCGACACTATTAATGTAAGCCCAAGATGTAGAAGAACTCTTACTTCATGAGCCGACATCTCAAACACAACTGCTGAGTGAATGATATACCATAAGCAGTATTGATAGTTAATTGAATCCATTAGCAATAGAATGGAGCGTAACGTCCTTCTATTAGGCATCAAAGACAGAAGAAGCTTACGCCCGTAGTAATAAACAGATATCTATTTATAAATACATAAACTCTAACCGGACAGAGTAAAGGCCTATGCCCGTACGAAGACGGAAGGATCTTAATAACAATAGGTTCCGGATATTAATTAGGAGCCTGACTCTTATGAGAAAATCCAACCTAAATAGTAAAGGAAGTAGTGATTCCGAAACTATGAAAGTGAAAATCATCCACCGATAGTGCATGAAACTCACTGACTCTTCAGTAAAAAAGAAGCCAACAGAATTACTGTCTAAAAGGTCAGAATTTGAAAACTACTGTTTCCAGAGGCTCAAATGATCACTTAGCTAAATAAGAACCGAAGTTAAATTCCGTATAGGAATTTAATCTAATGATTCTAAGTCTATTTATCGAAAAGTAACTAACTGACTTAGATAAAGAGACATAAGACTCAATTGTAAACTATCCTAGAGTGCATAGGTATGAGGTAACATAAACCTATAACCTTAATAATAACAGGCTGCAGTAGATCTTGTCAAACAAGTATACTAAAAAGTTGCAATGACTAGTATGGAGGAATCAACAATATCAACATAGTGATCCCTACACCAACGACAGAAGAGCCTCCACTTTAGCCGCATAGTATAGCGAAGAAGAGGTTCTCCTATAGTAAGAAATCGCGTCTAAAGCTCGTCCAGTACAATGCTTACAATACAATAAGGACCACACAACGGAATACGTGAAGGTTGAGACCTTGCGGGTTGTGATAAAGATGACACGATTTACCCAGCGAAAAAAGATCCTCTCATGGAGGAAGATTTCGCGTTAAGTCCCACAGTAGACCTCAGAGTAAATTTACCCACGGTTTCTGTGAAGACAGAGATGCTATCAACAGAAATGTATAGTGGTTGTTTATCTTAGCAATACTTGCTGAAACAACAGCGCCGGAGGATACGCATATCCTATCATTCCGTCCTATTAGATCAATAGAGCGTTAACAACATTAGCTCAGAGATCCGGACAAGCAAACACATACGTCTGCAATTGATTAGCAAGTAGTGTCGTAAATAAATTATCATTGGGCGCTCCCATTGATAGCAAATCTGATTGAATACTTGTTTGTTGAGAGTCCATTCTGACGGCAACAAGCGACCCCTAAGTGAACGGGAGTCCGGTAATACAATCAGACGACCCGGAATATGACGGACCGAAGCAGAACTTGGTGTACTATAACAAACAGAAGGATTCTTTCCATTAAATTGAATAACGGAAACGAATGAGTGCCTCCCTGGTTCCGGAGATACGCCACCACTGTCGAATTAACGGACAGGATTTGGACATGCGTTTCTGAATAATGTTCATCCAATGACATAAAGCAAGCCTAAAAAAACATTATTCCGTGGAAGATAAGTGCTTGCTTAAAGACTGCGGAACCCAAAGACCCTGGCACCTCGAATCCGTTGGGATCAATATTATATCCCAACCTGTTTTACTGGCAACCGTCATAATTATAAAACTCGGATCCGGCAACTGCAGTGGCACTCTCTGAGTCAACCACCGAATGTTTGCCCCAATCTGAATCTCTTGCTACACTAGATAGACAAGAGAACGTGTAAATTGAGCAATTCATGGATTGCTGAAAAGTTGCCGTCGAAGAGAAGCTTCTCCGAGAACGAAGCGACTTTGAGAGAGTTCTTCACCTTACTATCCACGCGCGTGGATGTAGCTAGGGCTGCGTCACGTCTAACCAACTCCAAGCAGCCACTGAAGGGCGGAGTTATACGTGAACAAACTACTGCCCTCAAAAGAAATCACATTGAGGATCATATCCCGGAATTCTTTCTCTTGAAGACGTAATGATAACGCCTCAGTAAGGTGGATTAGATATGATAAAGCGTCTAAGTTAAGTCTATTAGACATCATTGTCGTTTCCAACATTGTGGTTGGAAAAGACATAGACGGCGAAAAAGATTATTTCCAGTCTTTAACCACGCTGTCTAAACGCATATGAACTCTCGGTATGCCCTGATCTGCCAAAATAAATTATTCATATAAATGATAAAAGGCATAAATGAGCATTGCAGACAAGAAACTAAACTATCATGCTTGGTAGCAGGCTTATATATATATAGCGTCGATAAATAATACACATGTTCTAATGACATTATTGGACTGTGTCGGTAAGTCAGGGACAATGCCCCTGAACCGATCCAAAATTCCGTGTCCAATGACGCTATAAGCCTCTTATCCAACATCGCAGCAATGTAGTCCGAAATAACAATCACTGGAAGATAATGCCGGAAGATATGTATGGCAGCTTCCAATGCTACGAAAGGGAAAACTCAAAATCTTTCGAATCCCTTTCGCCATCCTGTCGGACCCTATAAAGCGTTCGGTCGTCCGTACCTGATGCAACCGCGGACCGCACCGACCCAGCGCCGTCGGATAATTCCTGATTCGACCAAGAAACTGTCGATTGCTAGGATGCTGCAAAAAACTGTGCTAACTCGGATAGCACATCCGTCACTGAGGCCTGTGGAGAAGCGGTCCTACGATGCATCGCCGCTGGAAGCTCCGTAATCGTTACCCCGTGCATACTACTAATATGCGAGCGAACGGAGTGTATAGGCCTCGTGTCCCTTGGCTACCGGATGGCGTGACCTGTTCGCCGTGGAATCACTGAATGACGAAACTGATCGGATACTCGAGGTCACATAGCCAATGTGCGGTCGTGTGCACTGCTGTGAGGATGAGGAAGCATTATCGACAGTCTGTCGGACTGTCAATATAACGGAGCGTCCCGAGCGATGGACATATGCTCCGAATGTAAAATATCTGAACCAAAACATGCGGTCCCCTATGTTGTTGGACGAGAGAGGGACCTCTCTCGCTCACAGCCCGGACGGACCTGGACAAGCCAGGAACCGGACTAACAGGCTTCCTCCGATCTGTCCTCAATCCGCCGTCACTGGGTGAGTACTAAAGTAATTACAGTGCTCGCATAACCCAAATCTCCTTCCTAGACCGCAACGGACGAACCCGGCAGCCGAACCATTTGATGAATGTACGCTACACCGGGTGAGCTAGCGAATGTCACTCCGTCGATCCTACAAGGGACCTCTTAGGCGATAGACATATTCCATGAGCACTTATTGCCGCTAGCTCTTCATTAACTATGACGACAGAGGCACACTTTTGAAAGACATCTCCGTAACTTTGCGAACAAGAAACCAGAAATGCTTGGTAATAGCAAGCATATAATAATAAATATATAGCGTCGTTCAATAATTCGAAAGTTTGTGCGACATTATTGGACCATGTCGGAACTGAGGGACGATGTCCCTGAACCGAACCAAAAATTTCTAAGTCCACCGACGCTATCAGTTTCTTATCCGGCATCGCAGCATTCTGGTCCGACGAAAGAACCTGTAGAAGATCAAGTCAGATGACATACACAACAGCATATGTTCTTCCGAAAGGGAAAGCTCGAAATCCTCCGAATCCCTTTCGGCATCCCGTCGGACCGGATGAAATTTTCGGACGTCCGTACCCGCTTCCGCGGAGCGTCCCGATCCAGCATCGTCGGATAAAACATTATGCAACAGATTCAGCTGTTGCTGGGATGCTGCGATAAGCTGTGCTATTAGGATAGCACATCCGTCCCCGAGGCCTGTGCAGTAGCGGTCTAACGATGCATTGCCGCCGGAAGCTCCGTGTACGTTGACTCCCGCACACTTTCCTATGCGAACGTCTGGAGTCTGCAGGCCTCGTGTCCCTGGCTACCGGATGGTGTGACCTGGTCGCCGATGATTCTCTGACTGGCGAAGCTGACTGGATATCTGAGGTCACGTAGCCAAGAGCGGTCGTGTGCGCTACCATGAGAATGAGGAAGCCTTATTGACCGTCTCTACGGACTGACTATATGTCGGAGCGTCCCGAGCAGCGGACGTATGCTCCAAATGCGAAACATTTTGTACCACAACATCTGGGGCCAGATGTTGTTGTACGAGAGAGGGGCCTCTCTCGCTCGCCGTCCGGATGGACCAGAACGAGCTATGAACCGGACTAAAAGGCTTCCTCCGTTCTCCCTCTAATCCGCCGTACCTGGGTGTGCATTAGGTTGATTTATAGTGCTCGCATCAACCCAAAACTTCTTCTAGACCGCAACGGATGAACCCGGCTGCCGAACCATTCGATGAATGGACGCTACACCGGGCGAGCTAGCGGACGTCAAAGGCCGTCGAACCTACTAGGGTCCTCTTAGGCAATTGGCGTATTTACATGAGCACTTTTCCGCTAGCCCTTCATTAATTGTGACGACGGAGGCACACTGTTGGAAGACATCACAGATACAACACCCTAATCTTGATCATCTGAAATAGAAATTGATAAAGTAGAGTGACCCTGCGGGGAAAGGACCGGAATGTCCAATTCCCCACTAACATACCGTGACATACGCTTCCCATGTTGTCATCGAAATCATCAGATACAGAACAGGAGTTAATGCGAGTACACTGACCACATATAGAATGATTATAAAGTCAGAGGAAGACTTCCTCTTATAACAATTGATCAAAATCCTTTCAATGTCAAAAGAAAACAAAGTCCTGGTACTCGCACCAACCCCTGACAATCAAAATACATAATAATAATATGATCCATTAACATAGAAAAAATAATTGAAATCAAAATATTTTGAAAAAATATTTTTTCAGAACAGCCCAAGTTTCTGAAAAGTAACGTTGAGCCCCAATGGATCCCAAGTCTAAGTGTGGACAAAAATTTTAAAAATATTTTAAACAATTTATGCAACACTTACGAACAATAATAATGTATCTAGTTATGATTAAATTAACATCAAGATATTATTTTCACACAGAGGGCTGTTGTAAATGTAAACAATGAGTGTAAAAACACTAAAATAAGACTCCAGGCACCCAGGCCCGAAATCAGTTACCAAAAATACACTATCTGATGCAAAACAGAGACTTCCAGGGAAGAAACTGCAGAACATCAGATGGTAGATGCAGAACACAACGCCTAACCACCCGTAGGTGAAGACGTAAACATGGGGAAAAGAACAGAATTCATTCTGTTATTCAGCTAAAACTCCCAAGAAATTTTAGTAATAACTAGAACTATCACTGAAGGTGATTAATACCCCCGCTTTGGGTTTTTAGAGGAATGCACTTCTGATCATGTAGGCGAAGGCCATAAGGAAATGTAAACATAAAGATCATTTTCTGTTGTTGAAATTTGTATTTGCATGTGGCCTTCCACAGAACAGCACTGAATACTTAAAGAGCCCACACATATATGGTTTACATTTGGAAAAACACATTTACAATGTGCAACATGTATTCAAAATCGGTTCATTAATGTAGGAGGAGTTGCACACACAAGAATCCCATTTGAAAACCCATAATAAATCCAAGTTAAAGGGAGATAACCTGGTTAAAATTGTCGCAGATCAAAAATTTGGGAATATGCGTATGTTCACTTAGTTGTGATAATGTTTGAAAGGTTTCGTTAAAATTGATTGATAAATGTAGGAGGAGTTACACGCACAAGAATTTCATGTAGAAACCCATAATAAATCTAAGTTAAAGGGAGATAACCTAGTTAAAATAGCCACAGCTAAAAAATTTTGGAATATGCGCATGTTCACTTAGTAGTGATGATGTCTGTAAACTTTCGTCCAAATTGATTGATAAATGTAGGAGGAGTTGTGCACACAAGAATTTCATGCAGAAACCCATATTAAATCAAAGTTCAAGAGAGATAACCTGGTTAAAATTGTCGCAGATCAAAAAGTTTGGAATATGCACATGTTCACTTAGTAGAGATGATGTTTGAAAGGTTTCATCAAAATCGGTTCATTAATGTAGAAGGAGTTGCGCACACAAGAATTTGTTCGAACGGAAAGACATAATAAATCTAAGTCAAAAGGAGATAACCTGGTTAAAATTGTCGCAGATCAAAAATCTTGGAATATGCGCATGTTCACTTAGTAGTGATGATGTCTGAAAAGTTTTGTCCAAATTGATTGATAAATGTAGGAGGAGTTGCGCACACAAGAATTTCATGTCCGGAAAGACGTACGGACGGACGGACGGACGGACGTACGGACGTACAGGGCGATTCCTATATAGCCCCCACTTCTTCGAAGCGGGGGTATAATAATTACAGAAACTATGCCAAAAGCATGGGAGAATAGCAAGAGGGGACTTAAAGGAAAGGGAGAGAGGAAAACACTGAAAAATCAGTGTAACTAAATAACAAGAATGACAACAAAATGGCTGCTGCCTCGAAAATAGGTAACTTAACATAATTTCATTAAAAAAATTTAAGTTACAGCCCTGATAACATTCTGTCACACATTTTTCCTCTCCTCCTTCTCTATCCTCCTTAGAATCACCATTTCACTAATATTTATGTGTCTGGCATCATTTAAACTGAGATTTATAAGCACAAAGATCAGTCAGATGTTAACTGATGAAGGGCCAAACTTAGAATGATTAATGGCGCCAATTTCGGAACGTCCTTGACACTGTGCATGCGCAGTAGAGGTGAAGTGTGGAGGGCCATTCAGGACATGTTTTCTTTGGTTTTAGATGCAAATTTTGGGGATTGGGGGGCAAAATTTGTGTTTGGCCCTATATTTTAAGAGTTAGCACCAGCTATGTCTGGGTCATTGGTACAGTATAAAAATACAGATTTCTGCATCGTCGGTACAAAATGGCAGCTGGCAGCCATCTTGAATTTCGGACCGCACCCAAAAGTTAAAAAATTTATAGTAATTTATATATTTTTTATACTTACCAATGACCCAGACTTAGCTGGTGCTAACTCTAACAAAACCAGGGCCAAACACAAATTTTGCCCCCCAATCCCCAAAATTTGCATCCAAAACAAAAAGAAATCATGTCCTAAAGGACCTCCATACTACGCCTCTACTGCGCATGCGCAGTGACGCAGACGTCCCGAAATTGGCGCCAATTATCATTCTTACTGGCAGTGCCTGGTCAGCGCTATGTACTCAGCGGGGAGGCAAGAGTTCCCAACTCCAGGGAGGGCCATCCCCGTCTGGGTCATTGGTAAGTATAAAAAATATATAAATTACTATAAATTTTTTAACATTTTTATACTGCACCAATGACCCAGACTTAGCTGAATAGTAAACAGGCTGGAGGGCCTAGGACATAGAGGAAAATCCAATAAGCTCAACTATATAGTAAAGAGGTAACCCCTTAAGGAGAAAAGGAGTATTAGGCTTTACATGTATCTTTCTTATTTAATATTAAATTAGAAAGATACACTACCCTTAATAATTGAGCACAATAACATTCATGTTCTCTATTAACATCCAGTATAACCCTTATACTAATTATTTTTAAAGCAAGCCAATAAATAAAGTAGTCCAGAGAATTGAGACTCTTTATAGTCATTTAAAAGTGTCCGAGTATTGTCTATTAAAGCCCGTTTGACACTTGACATATACAAATGCTTCACACCGAGCTACACTTTAAAAATAAGACATGAATGAATTTAAACATTAATATTACACTTTAAAACCATCCCGGAAGCGACTCAGAAATACTGACTTGGAGGAGGCATTCCCTTGCTTTTCACTATAAAGCAGGTGACCTAAGGGAACACCCGCCCCCCCCCCCCCCCCCCCCCTTCCCCTTGCCCTGGGTCAAATAGCCCAGAGCGAAGAGGGCAGCCGGACGGAGTCACTGCCGGAACAGAAAGCCTGCATAACTATAGTTGCAACTGTTTAGTGGACGACATTCTGAGCAACAGATAACGGACCTAAACAATGCAGGTCTCCAGAAATGGACTCAATATTTCTGAGATAAAAATTCGTAAATGTGGATGGCTGAGACCAATAAGCAGCCTTCATTAAATCTGTAATAGCAACACTATTAGCATAAGCCCAGGAAGTAGGAAGAGCTCTTACTTCATGAGCAGAAATCTTAAGCACAGACTGCTGAGAAGAAGATAAATCTTCATAAGCAGTACGGATAGTTAACTGAATCCATCTAGCAATAGAATGGACTGAAATGTCCTTTCTATTAGGCATCAAAGACAGAAAGAAACGTTTCCGTCCCTTTCTGATAAACTGAGATCTCTGTTTATAGGTACGTAATGCTCTAACAGGACAGAGTAAAGGCCTACGCCCGTCTGAAGACGGAAGAGCCTTAATAACAATAGGTTCCGGATATTTATTAGGAGCCTGATTCTTAGCTAAAAAACCCACATTAGTAGTGAAGGTGATAGTGTTCCCAACACTACGATAATGAGAATCATCCACCGATAGTGCATGAAGCACACTGACTCTTCTAGCAGAAGAGAAAGCTAAGAGAAAAGCTGTCTTATAAGATAAGAATTTGAAATCTACTGTCCCAAGAGGTTCAAATGGCTTTTCCTTCAATTTAAGAAGAACCCAAGCTAAATTCCACTTAGGAATTAATCTAAGAGTTCTGGGTCTATTTATCGAAAAGTTTCTAACCAACTTCGATAAAGAGACATTAGATCCAATTTGTAAACTATCATGATGTGCATAGGTATCAGATAACATAGATCTATAACCCTTTATAGTAACAGGCTGCAGTTTGATTTCGTCAAACAAGTATACTAGAAAGTTTGCAATGTCTGGTATAGAGGGATCGAATATATCTACAGAATGATCCCTACACCAACGACGAAAAACCTTCCACTTAGCCGCATAGTTTAGCGAAGAGGAGGTCCTCCTACAGTTAGAATTCGCGTCCACTGCTCGTCCTGTAAAGTGCTTGCCATGCAAGAAGGACCGCACAACGGAAAAACGTGAAGGTTGAGACCTTGCGGGTTGTGATGGAGTTGGCGCGATTCCCCTGCGGAAGAAGATCCTCCCGTGGAGGAAGCTTCCGCGGTAGGTCCCACAACAGACACCTGAGTAGATTTATCCACAGTCTCTGTGGCGACAGAGATGCTACCAACAGAATCTTGCATTGAGATTGTTTTATCTTTAGCAATACTTGTTGAATTAACGGCGCTGGAGGATACGCATATCCTATCATTCCGTCCCAAGGGATCGACAGAGCGTCTACTGCAAATGCTCTTGGATCCGGACACGGAGACACATACGTCTGCAACTGATTGTTGAGATGTGTCGCAAATAAGTCTATCATTGGCCGTTCCCACTGGTAGCAAATCTGATTGAATACTTGTTTGTTGAGAGTCCACTCCGACGGCAACAAGCGACCCTTTCGTGAAAGGGAGTCTGCTAGCACATTCAGACGACCCGGTATGTGACGGACCAAAAGAAGAATGTGATGTTCTAACGCAAACAGAAGGATTCTTTCCGTTAGATTGAACAACGGAACTGAATGAGTGCCTCCCTGATTCCGTATATACACCACTACTGTCGTATTGTCGGATAGGATTTGGACATGAGCATCGTGAATAATGTCCATCCAGTGACGTAACGCAAGCCAAATTGACATCATTTCCTTGATGTTTATGTGCTTGCACAGGAATTGCGGATCCCAAAGACCCTGGCATCTCGAATCCGTTGGGATTAATGATGCACCCCAACCTGTTTGACTGGCATCCGTCATAACGGTAAAACTCGGATCCGGCAACTGCAGAGGAACTCCTTGAGTTAACCACTGAATGTTTGCCCAAGTCTGAATCTCTTGTTTCACTTGATCTGACAAGAGAACGTCTACATCGAGCGAATGAATTTTCACACTCCAATTCTGAGTCAGGAAAATTTGAAGAGGACGTGTGCGTAACCGCCCCATCGGAATGAGATCCGCGGCAGCTCCGCACAGACCTATCAGTCTCATAAATTCTCTCGCCGTGACTTTGTCTGCGTGCAGACAATAGCGAGCGTAACAACTGACTAATTTCGCTCTGGTTAACGGCAGACGAACGAGATTGTTGTGCGTCTCGAAGCTCATTCCCAGATGAGTGAATGACTTGGACGGCACCAGATCCGACTTCTCCTCGTTTACTATAAAACCGAGACGTCGGAGCAATAGAAGATTCTGAACATCGTTCTGAAGCGTTAACTCGTTGCCGTACCTCTGAAGAATGTCGTCCAGGTAGGCCAACGTTACCGCAGACGAATGAGCTCGGAAGTAGATCATTACCGAGTTCATTACCCGAGTGAAAGCCCAGGGTGCTAGATTCAATCCGAAGCACATCGCCCGGAATTGATACACCACTCCTAGGACTGCGAAGCGTAGATACTTTCGGAATGTCGGATGTACCATGACGTGAAAGTACGCATCTTTGAGATCTATGCTCGTTGCATAATCGTTCACCCGAATACTCGCTCTGACCGATCGAATCGTCTCCATATAAAACTTCGGAGCGACGATCAGCTTGTTTATCCAGCTCAAATCTATGACTGGACGGAACGAGCCGTCTGGTTTCGGAACCAGAAACAGATGGCTGTAGAATCCCGGAGATTCCTGGTTTTCTACGACCTCTACCGCGTTCTTCATTAAAAGAGACTGCACCTCTGATAACAGAGCGTCTCTTTTCTGCGGATTTGACGGAAGATGAGTCCACTTTGGACTTCGAGTTAATGGAGGCTTTCGTTTGAAGGATATCTTTAGACCTTCCGAAGTCACTCCTCTCACCCAAGGGTCGTCCGTAATCGACGCCCATTCTTGTGAAAAGCTCGACAATCTTCCGCCAACCGGAACGTGATAGAGGTTTAAGCCATCACCTCCTGGACCTGCGAGGCCTGCGGTAGGAGAAACCACGTCTTCCACGACCCGCACCTCGCCCCGTCGACCTCGGGGCGTCCGACCGATTGTCCCGGCCTGAAGGACGTCCCGGATGAGAGTCGCTATCCTGACGGTCTCTAGAATAAGACCAAGAGGACGCACCGGAACCTCTATAGGAACCTCTCTTGGGCGCATTAGACCCAGAAGTGCCTGTCTTATTCGTGTCTGCTGTATCCGACTTCTTAGGAGCAGATTTGAACAACAGAGAATCCTTAGCTTTCTTTGTAATTTATCATAAATAGCGGAAAGCTTGCCGTCAAAGAGAAGTTCTCCTGAGACCGAAGCGACTCTAAGAGAGTTCTTCACCTTAGAATCCACTAGTGTGGATGTAGCTAGGGCTGCGTCACGTCTAACCAACTCCAGATTTGCCACTGAAAGGGCGGAGTTACACGTGGAATAAGCTACTGCCCTTGAAAGAAGTCTTAAAGAGGATTGTATATCCTGAAACTCTTTCCCCTGAAGGCGCAGTGATAACGCCTTAGTAAGGTGATCTGCGTAAGATAAGGCATCTAAATTGGCTCTGTTAGATGCAATAGCTGTTTCCAACACCGCGGTTGGAATAGAAGCTGACGACGGTAATGATAGCTCTAAGTCTTCCGCCTCGTCGTCCATACGCAGAGGAACTCTCGGTATACCCTGTCCTGCCATATCGAATTTATTCCTTGCATTAATGAAAGGCAGGTTGAGAGTATTAGCGGACAAGAAACCTGCTTTCCCCGTCCTGGAAGCAAGTTTAAATATAGCGTCGTTCAATAATTCAAATGTTCTTGCAACATTATTGGACTGCGACGGAAACTCGGGAGCGATGTCCCTGAACCGCTCAAAAAATTCAGAGTCCAATGATGCTATAATTCTCTTGTCCGGAAGCGCAGCAGTCTGGCCCGACGGAACAACTTGAGGGAGAAAGTGCCGGATGAAGTCCACGGCAGCTTTATGTTGTTCCGAAAGGGATAGCTCCAAGTCATCCGTATCCGTTTCACCATCCGGTCGGACCTCATGATGTTCCCGGTCGTCCGCCCCCGATGCTTCGGCGGAGCGTACCGACCCAGCGCCGTCGGATAATTCTCGATCCGACACCGTTTCTGTCGGCTGCTGGGATGCTGCGATAAGCTGTGCTATCTGCACAAGAATGTCCGGCGTCGAGACCTGCGGAGGCGCAGTCTTTCGCTGCTTCGCCGAGGGCAGCTCCGCATCAGATGGCTCCCGCATACTTTTCCTATGCGAACGTCCGGAGTCCATCGGTCTCGAATCCCTGGCTGCCGGATGGTGTGACCTGGTCGCCGAAGAATCCTTGATCGGCGAAGCTGGTAATATATCGGCGGTCACGCAGCCAAGGTGCGGTCGTGTGCGCTGACGAGAAGAGGAAGCCTTAACAGTCTCTGCGGACTGCTTATACAACGGAGCGTCCCGAGCGACAGACGTATGCTCCGCTAAAGACACATTTTGTACCACAACATCTGGTCCCAGATGTTGTTGTACGAGAGAGGGGCCTCTCTCGCTCACGGCCCGGCTGGACCTGGACGAGCTAGGAACCGGACTCAAAGGCTTCCTCCGTTTTCGCTTACTATCCGCCGTCACTGGGTGTGCATCTATTATGTTTATAGTGCTCGCATCACCCAACATTTCCTCTTGGACCGCATCGGACGAACCCGGCTGCCGAACCATTCGGTGAATGGACGCTACACCGGGCGAGCTAGCGGACGACATTTGTCTAATCTCCATGAGCACTTTTGCCGCTAGCTCTGAATTCATTTGTGACGACGGACGCACACTTGAAGAAGATAACATGGAAACATCACCCTGTTCTGGTTCCTCTGAAATAGAAACTGAGAGAGTAGAGTGACCTTGCGGAGAAAGAGCCGGCATCGCTCTTTCTCCAGAAACAACATATCGTGACACACGTTTCCAATGTTTCTCATCCCAATGTTCACATATAGGACAGGGATTAATGCGAGAACACTGACTACAATTAATACAATGATCATGAAAGTCAGAGGAAGATTTCTTCCTATTACAATTTGAACAACGTCCCTTCATTGTGAAAGAACAACAATAAGTCCTAGTTACTCGCAAAAACCCCTGACACAAAGATACATAACATGATCCATTAATAAATGAAAAAACAATTGCAAAACAAAATAATTTTGAAAAAATATTTTTTCAGCGAAGCCCAACTTGCTGAAAAGTAACGCTGAGCCCCGATGGATCCGATGGCAAAGTGTGGTCAAAAATTTTAAATTCATATTAAATAATTAATGAGACACTTTCGGATAATATAAATGTATCTTATAGTGAGATAAACTACAGCAAAGGCAAACAGCCCCCCTCAAAAAAGGCTGTTGCCAATGAAAACAAACGGTGTAAAAACACCAGAAAACATGACTCCAGGCACTGAAAAAACTGGCCCGGAATCAGTCATCAAATTACACTCTGATGCAAAACAGAGACTCCCAGGGGAGAATCTGCAGAACATCAGATGGAAGATGCAGAACACAAACGTTATACACCCATGGGTGAAAACATAACTATGGGGAAAATAACAGAAAACATTCTGTAACCAAGCAACTCTCCCAGGAAATTTTAGAAATGAAATTTCTCAAAAATATGCCAAAAGCATGGGAGAATTGCAAGGGGGGACTTTAGAAGGCTAGGGGAGAGGAAACACTGAATAAGCAGTGCAACAATTAGCAAGAATGACAACAAGAGGCCCATGCCTCGAAAATAGGCAACTTAACATAATTTCATCAAAAAATTTTAAGTACAGCCCTGATTATTTTTTGTCACTTCTTTTTCCTCTCCTCCTTCTATCCTCCTTAGAATCACATTTTCTCCAAAAATTACGTGTCTGGCATCCTTTAAACTGAGATTTACAAGCACAAAGATCAGTGAGATGTTGACTGATGAAGGGCCAAACAGAGAATGATAATTGGCGCCAATTTCGGGACGTCTGCGTCACTGCGCATGCGCAGTAGAGGCGTAGTATGGAGGTCCTTTAGGACATGATTTCTTTTTGTTTTGGATGCAAATTTTGGGGATTGGGGGGCAAAATTTGTGTTTGGCCCTGGTTTTGTTAAGAGTTAGCACCAGCTAAGTCTGGGTCATTGGTACAGTATAAAAATACACTCGTTCTCGTCCCACAGTCATAACAAAGGTACCCAAGAAGTTTCGTAAAGATCGGTTCATAAATACGGCCTCTAGCCCGAGCCATAGCAGCTTGGCACTTACAGCTCTGAAAGTAACACTAAATAAATCAAAGTCAGTCTAATTTGCACAATTTACGCACGAGAAAAAAACCCGTATTATATGTGATGTATCCCATGGTACTAAACATTTATACAAAACTTTATTCAAATCAGAACTTTCATACAGAAGTTTTGTACAAAAAACTGATTTTTGCATCATCGGTACAAAATGGCCGCTGGCAGCCATCTTGAATTTCGGACCACACCTAAAAACACTCGTTCCCATCCCAGGGTCATAACAAAGGTACACAAGAAGTTTCGTAAAGATTGGTTCATAAATACGACCTCTAGCCCGAGCCATAGCCAATTGTTGACGTACGGACAGACGGACGACAGACGACGGGCCATGACAATAGCTCAAATTTGACTTCGTCAAAGTTGAGCTAAAAATGTAGCTTTCTGGAAAAAATGTGTGTCCCAAATCATAGAGTGTCCCAATACATAGAGTAAATACGGTAAGTAGATTTTAAAGCAAATACTCTGAAAAAAAGTGTTTTTATGGGGCTTAACACGTAGAGTGCAAAATTAATGATGGTCAACCAAATTTGTTCACCTGACATTACCTTGTTACAATTTATGGAAGAGGGCCTACATTCAAGGCAAATTCAAACAGACTAAACAATTTTCCATAGGCAATAGTATGAAGCACATCTACTTAATATGAAGCACATCTACTTAATATGAAGCCCTTAAATAGGGAAACCTGCACTTTAGAGAAAAGCCTGAATATGAAGTTTCCGTCAACAGTTAATTTATCTAAACAGTTGTTTCTTGACTAGAAACACTGTCAAACCACTATAATAACAATTTGTAGGTAGAAGATTTTCGTAAAAAAAATAGTTCAGGCTTTAAGAGTTAATGACACAAAAATATAAAAAGTTTCTTGTGTATAATTTAAAATTTGTATACTTACAGCACAATCTTCCTGAACCAAGTCCCAGAGCAATGTATTTCCTTTTCTACAGACATCTTCAGAAGTGAACTCTGACGTAGATAACTTTGCTTCTTTCTGTGATGGTCTGTGATGGATAACAGCTGAGGGAAAAAATCTTCCTTTAAAATGATGCTTCATACGTATTGAAATAATGTTCAAACAACCAATATTTTATATAAATCTTTTAACTTTGTAATCATATCATACTCTGATACAAAATTTGAGATATGGTGATTATGAAAAATGTAGTTAATTTAAATATTTTCTATTAAACTGAATGAATAATTGAGAAAAAATACTAACAATACCACCTGTGTTTTTTAAAATGAAAGGCGAGAGAAAGAGAGAGAACAGAGAGTACAGCTTCTCTGTAACAAATAGAAATGCTGTCAAAAGTGTCTTCTAATGTATTCTTTGTTATTATCAGATTTATTTTGTTTGAATTTATTGCAGAGAGATATGCAAAGCTTGGCTTATGCCCCCGACGGTGTCATAATGCCATGGTGGCCATATTTAAATGGCTAGTTGGACCAAAATCAAAAGGAAGCATTGTCTAGACATCCACAAGTACCCCTAAAATTATGATTTGATCAAATAAGTGATTTTCAAATCCAACATGCAGTGAATGCAATACAGAGGCCGAGAAAAATTTTCTAAGTTGAAAGAGTGAAAAAGGGCCATAACTCTGGAAAAAATTATTGGAAGGAGCCCATTCCTTGTGCTAATCCGTTCCCCCATGCGGGTTTATCAGCATACCAAAGATCCAAATTCGACAGATGGCTTTGAAATTACAATCCAAAATGTTTGTATGGACAGACAGAGGGACAGACGGAGGTCTCCACTAGATACCCCCAAATCCTCCTCCGGAGGATGGGCGCATAATAAATTGTCACATAACAATTACTGATGAATACATCCTATCATGTATCAGATTGGCGAAAATTAAAATTTTCTCCAAAATTTTATTTCTATTAAACCTATCTCACAAACACAATATTCCTTGCTCTTTATTAATCTCTCTTCCTTGAAAAATAGCAATTTGAGTGTTGTTTTCCAAGATAAACCCTGAAAAAACATGAAAATATCAACAAGAGGCCTTTCTGCCTGTCTTGCTCCACTGAAATACATAGTTTGCAGGGCATTTTCTAACATCCTGGTCTCTGTCAAACAAGATATAATAGAAACAAGATCTGTCACATAGATTCAACAAGTGTAATGCAAATCGCTGGTGATCAGACAATAGCCTTGCATGGTTGGGTGTGTCTTTGACCTCATGAGTCCAAAATAAATAGGTGTCTTCCACTCACCTAGGCCAACCTACCTATGAAGTTTCATGAATGTGGGTCAAACCATTATCAAGTTATCATCCGGAAACCAATTGTTTCGATTTACTATGTTGAAGGTCACTGTGACCTTGACTTTTCACCTAGCAAGTCCAAAATAAAGAGGGTTCTTCCTCTCACTGATGCCAACCTACCAATGAAGTTTCATGAACGTGAGTCAAAACATTATCAAGTTATCATCCGGAAACCAATTGTTTACGATTTACTATGCTGAAGGTCACTGTGACCTTGACCTTTCACCTAGCAAGTCCAAAATAAATAGGGTTCTTCCTCTCACTGACGCCAACCTAACTATGAAGTTTCATGAACATGGGTCAAACCATTATCAAGTTATCATCTGGAAACCAATTGTTTTGATTTACTATGTTCAGGATCACTGTGACCTTGACCTTCGACCAAGTGAGGCCAAAATAAATAGGGTTCTTCCTCTCACGAAGGCCAACCTACATATGAAGTTTCATGAATGTGGGTTGAATCGTAGTCAAGTTATCATCTGGAAACCAATTGTTTACAATTTACTACATTCAAGGTCACTGTGACCTTGACCTTTGGCAAAGCAAGTCCAAAATTAATAGGGTTCTTCCTCTCACCGATACCAACCTACCTATGAAGTTTCATGAACATGGGTTGAACCTTTATCAAGTTATCATCCGGAAACCTATTGTTTACGCCCGCCCACCCGTCATTCATCAAACTATAAGTCGAGTTTGACTTCGACACAACTCAACTACAAATTCATCGCTACCATATGCTGTTCCGAAAGGAAAGGGTAATCCTCTTCCTTGTCCCTTTCACCATCCGACTGATTCAGCTGTGACGTTCGTTCATCTCATCTGCATGTGTAGATGACTGGACCGACCCAGCACCGTCCAACAGCTCACAATCGGAGTCTGCGGAAGGCTGCTCTTGCACTTGCTGGAATGCTGCGATTAGCTGTGCAATCTGGGACAGCAAGTCCGTTACAGAGGCTTCAGGAGCAGCAGTCTTCTGTTTTTTCGCCGCTTGCTGCTCCTGGGACGAAGATCTGGAGATAGATCTCTTCTCCGAACATCCCTATGATCAAAGCCTCCGGCTCGTGCATGTTTTTCAAAACAACATTTGACCCCAATTGTTGCTGGGGTAGAGAGGGGCCTCTCCCGTTCGCGGTCTTAGCCCTTGCCGAGCCTCCCAAAAAGAAACTTGCTGACTTCCTCCCTATTTCCGTCATCGTTGGGTGAGCTTTTGATTTTGAGGTGCTCACTCTACCCAAATCTACACTTCCTTCGATCGCAACAGACTTACCCGGTGTCACGGCTTCCACGGACAGAGTAACCGCTTCACCGATCAAGCTAGCTGCTTGTAAAGGATTAAGAGCACTAACTGGAGACCTTATCTCTTGCTTAATATTCATGAGAACCTTTGCAGCTAGATCTGTTTGCTCATCAGAGCATGACGGCGGCAGCACTCTTTGGATGGGTGTCACAATACCATCACCATGTTTTTGTTTCTCTGAAAAAGAAACTGAAAAACTTGAATTATCTATTTATATTTATATTTATTTATTTATTGGTGTTTAACAATCTAACCCTGCCTGTGCTGCAGTGCGGAGTTACGATGTTGGGGAGCTGGCAGCTGCTCGTCGTTGCTCGGTGGTTCTCTCCGGGTACTCCGGCTTCCTCCACCCGTAAAACTGTCACGGTCATGATTAGCCATTGTGCATAAATATATGACCTTAAACATCAATAAATAAATAATAAATAAATAAATTGGTGTTTAAGGTCACATACTTATGCACAATGGCTAATCGTGACCGTGACAGCTTTACAGGTGGAGGAAGCCGGAGTACCTGGAGAACCACCAAGCATCGACGAGCAATTGTCAGCTCAACATTTTAACTCTGTTCAAGCTCCACCCAAGCAGGGTTACAGCAGTTGAAGACATGTGCTCCCACATAAGCAACCGGGATAAAGTGCCTTGGCCAAGGACACAACGCAGGCCGTCCCGGATGGGAATTGAACTCGAGACCTCTAGCATAGAAGTCCAACAGTCTACCACTGAGCCACCGCGCTCCCCTCAAATTACCTTGTGGTGAGAGTTCCGGCATAGGAATCTCACCGCCAACAACATACCGCGACAATCGTCTCCAACGTTTTCATCCCAATGTACACATGTAGGACAAGAATCTGCAGGCGTGCATCGACTACAGGCAAGGCAACAACCTGCCAACAAGCATGTAAATCCGAGGTCGACTTCCTCGCCTTGCTTTAGAGCAGAAAGCTTTCATAATTACAATCAAAATACATACAAAGTCGATAGCACTTCTACAAACTCCACAATAAATATATGATAAAGATACATAAATAATAGCACTCAAAATTAAATTCGAAAAATTAAACAAAAAAAAGTTTCAAAAATTTTTTGAAAAAATGCCTAAGTTCCCCAAGGGAACATGATGAGCTGAAGGGCATCCCGATTGAGCCTAAGTGTGGACAAAATCCAAATTTTTTTAGCAACTCTACCGGAATCATAATCCATGTATCCTACATTAATCCTACAGTAATATAAAACAAGGGCAACGCCCGCGGTTCCCCGACCAAGATGGCAAATTCAAGGGAGCTGTTAGGATGCAATTTGTTCGCAGAGCATGGCCATTTTTTAACTTGACCTGTATTTCCAACCAATTAAACCACATACTTAGTTTCGTTTCAATCAAATGATCCAAAGTAAAGTTATCATCCGGACAACACAAAAACCGTATTTTCTAAGTCGAAAAAGGGGAATAAATCCAGTAAAAGTTAAAAAATTTATAGTAATTTCTTTATTTTTTATACTTACCAATGACCCAGACATAGCTGGTGCTAACTCTTAAAATATAGGGCCAAACACAAATTTTGCCCCCCAATCCCCAAAATTTGCATCTAAAACCAAAGAAAACATGTCCTGAAAGGCCCTCCACACTTCGCCTCTACTGCGCATGCGCAGTGTCAAGGATGTTCCGAAATTGGCGCCATTAATCATTCTAATAACCAGTGCCTGGTAAGCGCTATGTACTCAGCAGGGAGGCAAGAGTTCCCAACTCCTGGGAGGGCCATCCCTGTCTGGGTCATTGGTAAGTATAAAAAATATAGAAATTACTATAAATTTTTTAACATTTTTATACTGTACCAATGACCCAGACATAGCTGAATAGTAAAAAGGCTGGAGGGCCAAGGACATAGAGCAAAATGGAATACGCTCAATAATATAAAATAGAGTCATCCCCTGTAGGGAAGAACAAGTAATAGGCCTTACATGTATCTTTCTTATTTATGATAAATTAGAAAGATACAACACCTTCCAAAATTGAGCTTCATACATCCATGTACTCTATTAATATCCAATATAATCCTTATACTAATAATTTTTAAAGTAAGCCAATAAATAAAGTAAGTCTAGAGAATAGAGACTCTTATACTCCTTAAAAGTGTCTGAGGATTGCATCATCATGTCCGTTGACATATGCAATATTCAAAAGCTATACTTTAAAAACTAAGACTTGAATGAATTTTTAAAACATAAACTTCTCACTAAACAACCATCCCAATAACAGCTCAGAATTAGTAACTCCGGAGGAGGAATCCCCTTGTTTTCATAGTAAAACAGGTGACCCAAGGGAACACCCTCCCTCCCCCCCCCCCCTTTTTCTTGCCCTGGGTCAAATAGCCCAGAGCGAAGAGGGCAGCAGAAAGGAGACACTGCAGAAACACAGACAGCCTACGTAGCTATAGTAGCAACTGTTAAGTGAATGACATTCTGAGCAGTAGATAATAGACTTAACAATAGAGGCCTCCAGAAATGGACTCGAAATTTCTGAGATAAAAATTCATGAATGTGGATGGCTGAGCGCAATGAGCAGCCTTCAAAAATCTATAATAGCGACACTATTAATGTAAGCCCAAGATGTAGAAGAACTCTTACTTCATGAGCCGAAATCTTAAGCACAACTACTGAGTCAATGATATACCATAAGCAGTACCAATAGTTAATAGAATCCATTAACAATAGAATGGAGCGTAACGTCCTTCTACTAGGCATCAAAGACAGAAGAAGCTTACGCCCATAGTAATAAACAGATATCTGTTTATAAATACATAAACTCTACCCAGAAAGAGTAAAGGCCTATGCCCGTACGAAGACGGAAGGACCTTAATAACAATAGGTTCCGGATATTAGGAGCCTAACTCTTATGCAAAAATCCAACCTAAATAGTAACGGAAGTAGTGATTCCGAAACTACGAAAGTGAAAATCATCCATCGATAGTGCATGAAACTCACTGACTCTTCAGTAAAAGAGAAACCAACAGAAATACTGTCTAAAAGGTCAGAATTTGAAAACTACTGTTTCCAGAGGCTCAAATGATTACTTAGCTAAATAAGAACCGAAGTTAAATTCCATATAGGAATTTAATCTAAAGATTCTAAGTCTATTTATCAAAAAGTTACTAACTGACTTAGATAAAGAGACATAAGACTCAATTGTAAACTATCCTAGAGTGCATAGGTATGAGGTAACATAAACCTATAACCTTAATAATAACAGGCTGCAGTAGATCTTGTGAAACAAGTATACTAAAAAATTGCAATGAGTAGTATGGAGGGTTCAACAATATGAACACAATGATCCCTACACCAACGACGGAAGAGCCTCCACTTTAGCCGCATAGAATAGCGAAGAAGAGGATCTCCTATAGTAAGAAATCGCGTCCAAAGCTCGTCCAGTACAAATGCTTACAATGCAATACGGACCACACAACGGAATACATGAAGGTTGCGACCTTGCGGGTTGTGATAAAGATGACACGATTTACCCAGTGAAAAAAGATCCTCACATTGAGGAAGCTTTCACGTTAAGTCCCACAGTAGACAACAGAGTAAATTACCCATGGTCTCTGTGAAGATAGAGATGCTATCAACAGAAATGTATTGTGGTTGTTTATCTTAGCAATACCTGCTGAAACAACAGCGCCGGAGGATACGCGTATCCTATCATTCCGTCCTATAGATTAACAGAGCGTTAACAACATTAGCTCAGAGATCTGGACAAGCCAACACATACGTCTGCAATTGATTAGCAAGCTGTGCCGTAAATAAATCATCATTGGGCGCTCCCATAGATAGCAAATCTGATTGAATACTTGTTTGTTGAGAGTCCATTCTGACAGCAACAAGCGACCCCTAAGTGAACGGGAGTCCGGTAAAACAATCAGACGACCCGGAATATGACGGACCAAAACAGAACTTGGAGTACTATAACCAACAGACGGATTCTTTCCATTAAATTGAATAACGGAAACGAAAGAGTGCCTCCCTGGTTCCGGAGATACGCCACTACTGTCGAATTAACGGACAGGATTTGGGCATGCGTTTCTGAATAATGTTCATGCAATGACATAAAGCAAGCCTAAAAAACATTATTCCGCGGAAGATAATTGGTTGCTAAGAGACTGCGGAACCCAAAGACCCTGGCACTTCGAATCCGTTGGGATCAGTATTATATCCCAATCTGTTTGACTGGCAACCGTCATAACAGCAACACTCGGGTCCGGCAACTGCAGTGGCACTCTCTGAGTCAACCACCGAATGTTTGCCCCAGTCTGAAGCTCTTGTAACACTAGATAGACAAGAGAACGTGTAAATCGAGCAATTCATGGATTGCCGAAAAGTTGCCGTCGAAGAGAAGCTTCTCCGAGAACGAAGCGACTCTGAGAGAGTTCTTAACCTTACTATCCACACGCGTGGATGTAGCTAGGGCTGCGTCACGTCTAACCAACTCCAATCAGCCACTGAAGGGCGGAGTTATACGTGAACAAACTACTGCCCTCAAAAGAAATTACATTGAGAATAATATCCCGTAAATCTTTTCTTGAAGACGTAATGATAATGCCTCACGTATGATAAAGCGTCTAAGTTAAGTCTACTAGACATCATTGTCATTTCCAACATTGAAGTTGGAAAAGACATAGACGGCGAAAAAGAATATTTCCAGTCTTTAACCACACCGTCTAGACGCATATGAACTCTCGGTATGCCCTGCACTGCCAAAATAAACTATTCGTATAAATGATAAAACGGCAGAAATGAGCAACGCGGACAAGAAACTAAACTATCATGCTTGGTAGCAGGCTTGTATGCGTATATAGCGTCGAAAAATAAAACACATGTTGTAATGAAATTATTGGACTGCGTCGGTAAGTCAGGGACAATGTCCCCGAACCGATCGAAAATTCCGAGTCCAATGACGCTATAAGTCTCTTATCCAACATCGCAGCAATGTAGTCCGAAATAACAATCACTGGAAGATAATGCCAGAAGATATGAATGGCAGCTTCCGATACTACAAAAGGGAAAACTCGAAATCTTTCGAATCCCTTTCGCCATCCTGTCGGACCATATAAAGTGTTCGGTCGTCCGTACCTGATGCAACCGCACCGACCCAGCGCCGTCAGATAATTCCTGATTCGACCAAGAAACTGTCAATTGCTGGGATGCTGCGAAACAACTGTACTAACTCGGATAGCATGTCCGTCACTGAGGCCTGAGGAGAAGCGGTCCTACAATGCATTGCCGCTGGAAGCTCCGTGATTGTTTCCCCGTGCATACTACCAATATGCGAGCGAACGGAGTGTATAGGCCTCGTGTCCCTTGGCTACCGGATGGCGCGACCTATTCGCCGTGGAATCACTGAATGACGAAACTGATCGGATACTCGAGGTCACGTAGCCAATGTGCGATCGTGTGCCCTGCTGTGAGGATGAGGAAGCATTATGGACAGTCTCTCGGACTGTCAATATAACGGAGCGTCCCGACCGACAGACATATGCTCCGAATGTAAAATATCAGAACCACAACATGCAGTCCCCTATGTTGTTGGACGAGAGAGGGACCTCTCTCGCTCACAGCCCGGACGGACCTGGACAAGCCAGGAACCGGACTAACAGGCTTCCTCCGATCTGTCCTCAATCTGCCGTCACTGGGTGAGTACTAAAGTAATTAAAGTGCTTGCATCACCCAAATCTCCTTCCTAGAACGCAACGGACGAACCCGGCAGCCGAACCATTCGATGAATGCACGCTACACCGGGTGAGCTAGCGAATGTCACTCCGTAGGCGATAGACATATACCATGAGCACTTATTGCCGCTAGCTCTTCATTAACTATGACGACAGAGGCACACTTTTGAAAGACATCTCCGTAACTTTGCGAACAAGAAACCAGAAATGCTTGGTTATAGCAAGCATATAATAATAATATATATAGCGTCGTTCAATAATTCGAAAGTTTGTGTGACATTACTGGACTATGTCGGAACTGAGGAACGATGTCCCTGAACCGAACCAAAAATTTCTAAGTCCACCGACGCTATCAGTTTCTTATCCGGCATCGCAGCAATCTGGTCCGACGAAAGAAGCTGTAGAAGACCAAGTCAGATGACATACACAACAGCATATGTTGTTCCGAAAGGGAAAGCTCGAAATCCTCCAAATCCCTTTCGGTATCCCGTCGGACCGGATGAAATATTCGGACGGACGTACCCGCTTCCGCAGAGCGTCCCGACCCAGCATCGTCGGATAAAAAATATGCGACAGATTCAGTTGATGCTGGGATGCTGCGATAAACTGTGCTATTTAGGAAAGCACGTCCGTTCCCGAGGCCTGTGCAGTAGCGGTCTTACGATGCATTGCCGCCGGAAGCTCCGTGTACGTTGACTCCCACACACTTCCTATGCGAACGTCTGGAGTCTGCAGGCCTCGTGTCTCTGGCTACCGGATGGTGTGACCTGGTCGCCGATGATTCTCTGACTGGCGAAGCTGACTGGATATCCGTGGTCACGTAGCCAAGAGCGGTCGTGTGCGCTACCATGAGAATGAGGAAGCCTTATTGACAGTCTACTCCGGACTGACTATATGTCGGAGCGTCCCAAGCGACGGACGTATGCTCCGAATGCGAAACATTTTGTACCACAACATCTGGGGCCAGATGTTGTTGTACGAGAGAGGGGCCTCTCTCGCTCGCCGTCCGGATGGACCAGAACGAGCTATGAACCGGACTAAAAGGCTTCCTCCGTTCTCCCTCCGATCCGCCGTCACTGGGTGTGCATTAGGTTGATTTATAGTGCTCGCATCACCCCAAAATTCCTTCTAGACCGCAACGGACGAACCCGGCTGCCGAACCATTCGGTGAATGGACGCTACACCGGGCGAGCTAGCGGACGTCAAAGGCCGTCGAACCTACTAGGGTCCTCTTAGGCAATTGGCGTATTTACATGAGCACTTTTCCGCTAGCCCTTTATTAATTGTGACGACGGAGGCACACTGTTGGAAGACATCACAGATACATCACCCTAATCTTGATCGTCTGAAATAGAAATTGATAAAGTAGAGTGACCCTGCGGGGAAAGGACCTGAGTGTCCAATTCCCCAATAACATACCGTGACATACGCTTTCCATATTGTCATCGAAATCATACGATACAGAACAGGAGTTAATGCGAGTACACTGACCACATATAGAATGATTATAAAGTCAGAGGAAGACTTCCTCTTATTACAATTGATCAATATCCTTTCAATGTGAAAAGAAAACAAGTCCTGGTACTCGCACTAACCCCTGGCAATCAAAATACATAATAATAATATGATCCATTAATATAGAAAAAATAATTGAAATCAAAATATTTTGAAAAAAATTTTTTTCAGAACAGCCCAAGTTTCTGAAAAGTAACGTTGAGCCCCAATGGATCCCAAGCCTAAGTGTGGACAAAAATTTTTAAAATATTTTAAATAATTTATTCAACACTTACGAACAATAATAATGTATCTAGTTATGATTAAAATAACATCAAGATATTATTTTCCAGAAATCCCCCCCTCACACAGAGGGCTGTTGTAAATGTAAACAATGAGTGTAAAAACACTAAAATAAGACTCCAGGCACCCAGGCCCGAAATCAGTTACCAAAAATACACTATCTGATGCAAAACAGAGACTTCCAGGGAAGAAACTGCAGAACATCAGATGGTAGATGCAGAACACAACGCCTAACCACCCGTAGGTGAAGACGTAAACATGGGGAAAAGAACAGAATTCATTCTGTTATTCAGCTAAAACTCCCAAGAAAATTTAGTAATAATAATTACAAAAACTATGCCAAAAGCATGGGAGAATAGCAAGGGGGGACTTAAAGGACAGGGAGAGAGGAAAACACTGAAAAAACAGTGTAACTAAATAATCAGAATGACAACAAAATGGCTGCTGCCTCGAAAATAGGTAACTTAACATAATTTCATTAAAAAATTTTAAGTTACAGCCCTGATAATATTCTGTCACACATTTTTCCTCTCCTCCTTCTCTATCCTCCTTAGAATCACCATTTCACTAATATTTATGTGTCTGGCATCATTTAAACTGAGATTTACAAGCACAAAGATCAGTCAGATGTTAACTGATGAAGGGCCAAACTTAGAATGATTAATGGCGCCAATTTCGGAACGTCCTTGACACTGCGCATGCGCAGTAGAGGCGAAGTGTGGAGGGCCTTTCAGGACATGTTTTCTTTGGTTTTAGATGCAAATTTTGGGGATTGGGGGGCAAAATTTGTGTTTGGCCCTATATTTTAAGAGTTAGCACCAGCTATGTCTGGGTCATTGGTACAGTATAAAAATATCAGTGGAGCGTGCCCATTTTCGAACTTGACCTGCATTTCCACCCAAATAAGCGGCATACTAAATTTCGTTTCAACCAAATGATCCTAACTAAAGTTATCATCCGGACAACACAAAAACTGTATTTTTTAAGTCGAAAAAGGGGAATAAATCCAGTAGAAATCAGTGGAGCGTGCCCATTTTCGAACTTGACCTGCATTTCCACCCAAGTAAGACACATACCAAATTTAGTTTCAGTAAAATCATCCAAACTAAAGTTATCATCCGGACAAGGGTGTGGCGGATGGATGCACGGATGGACAGACGGACGGACGGATGGACACTGCTGATTACAATAGTCCCCCTTAGGGTCGGGGGACAATTAAATACTACATATATTTGGGGATGTTGCCAATGTAAACAACGTCAAAGGAAAAAACCGGAAACAAGACATGAGGGAAACAAGACATGAGGCACACAAAAAGGCCCAAAGTCAGTAACCGATTTAAATGCTGGTAGATGCAAAGCTAGATTTTCATACGAAGAAAAAACGATACATCGGATAGAAGATGCAAGACCAAAACAACCCCTAGGGTGAAGACGTAACCATGGGGATAAACAGAATAAACATTCTGTAATACACGTTAAACTCCCAAGAAATTTAATGAAAAATTTCAATAAAAAATAGCCAAAAAGCTTAGGAGTTTAACAGGAGGGGTTTCAAGGAAGGATAGGGAAGGAACACTTTACAAACAGTGGATTAATCATTAGCAAGAATGATGACGACAGGCGTATGTCCTGAAATTGGTAAACATGAAATAATTTTTATAAAGATACAGCCCTGAATGTTTGAAACCACCGTTGCTCACTTCCATCAACCATTTACAGCCTTGGATCCACCAATTCTTTCACTGATTTGTGTCTGGCATCCTCAAAAAAGGAGATTTAAAGTGCAGTTGTCAGATCATTGTTACTGACTTTTGGGCCAAACAAAGAATGATGTTTGCGCCAATTCCAGTCTCTTCCTGACTACTGAGCATGTGTAGATGGTAAAAGTATGGAGGGCCAAATAGGACTTTTAATTTCCGGCATTGTATGCAAATTTTGGGGATTGGGGGGTTCAAAATATGTGTTTGGCCCTTGATAATATCGAGTTTGCACCAGCTAGTCTGGGCCATTGGTTATTAGTATAAAAATACATTATTTTTCTACAAAATTAGCCATGCATCATATTTACATAATGTTTGATTAATGTTAAAAATCTGAATCGCCAAAGAGTCAAGCATCTAAGAGATAGAGGTTGTAAGATATAAAAGTAGAAAAAATACGAAAAAATTACAACAAAAATGGCCGCCATTCAGCCATCTTTAATCTTTTTTCTACAAAGTTTGAAGTGCCTCATATTTTCATGTCTGATTAATGTTAAAAATCTGAAACACCAACATCCAAGCATCTCAGAGATACAGGTGGTAACATATAAAAATATGAAAAAATCCAAAACAATTACAACAAAAATGGCCACTATTCAACCATCTTTAATTTTTTTCTTCAACATGTGACGTGCATCATATTTTCATAATGTCTGATTAATGTTAAAAATTTAAAACACTAAAATTCAAATATCTCTGTGTTAACATCAGGTGGTAACTGAGCACAGAGCAGGCAGGCAGGCAGAGTGCCACTCTTTAAGTTCCCCTCACAGTAACCCGTGGGGGACTAATTATACAGACCAGGCAAGGTTCTGTATAACAATATCAACATTTTGCTGTGACCTTGCCCTTGATATGACCGTGGATCAAAGTCAAAACACACATTTGAGTCATGAGCAATAACTGTATGCAACTGTCAAATCATCAAAGTGATGTTCAATTCATTCATTCAACATTTTGAATTGGTCACTTTCTAAAAATGCAGTACCTTTGTGTAGGTTGCAGCCCTATTTTGGTGCCTTTTTTTCAGAGTAAAAAGAACTGGCTTGTGCAGACATATACTGTCCTTGACAAAATTGTCTTTGACCAAACCAACCAAGGCCAAAACTCCCACCCAGATTTCTCATGATAAAATAACAAATCCTGCAATCTTCAATTAGTCCTAAACAACTGGACATTCTGCAGTGAGTGAATTGAATTACCTCTAGGTAAATGAGTGTGGTACATGGATGCCATACTGGATAAATGCTGCTGCATCTGTTTTGAATTGAAATGAGAATGAGCATTGATCTGTGCAATTTCTTCATCACTTAATAGCTCCTCGCCTTCAAAATCAGCCATGTTTTTCTCTGACTTTGCACTGATACCAGAACTATGATAACTGCCATCATCTGGACTCATTATGTCCTCCATATATTCACTGAAATCATCAAGACATAAATTATTATTATCATCAAGTGGTGTGGGGTGAGGTGGGGAAATCTCTTCTATCTGAGTGAAATATCTTTGATCTCGGGTGAGATTCCCATCCCACCAGACACTACTTGAGGATGATTTTTACATGACATCACTGAAATAAAAAAACTACTGTGCTATAGAAATTTACTGTTCTTCCAAATGGCAATAGAGAAACATAAATTGCATATTCTGAGAGTGCATTAACCCCTTTGCTGCTGCACAATTTTGTAATACCCTGTGCTGAGCCATATATTGAGAACAATGGCAGAAAACGATAACAACTGAAAAGAGATAGAAACGTAAAATAACTTGTAATTTTAAACCCGCCAGAACATAATTGAACAGTTTTGGGAGTATAACGTTTAGTTCTGATACCTAATTTTGGTGGTATAACATGAAACATGGGTAATAACACAGTCCCGGGGCACTTGGACAAACCTTACCACTGTCAATTGTATTGAGTTTTCCATCAATGATTCTTGGAGATAAATATAGATTTATATATTTATTTACTGGTGTTTAAGATCACATATTTTTGCACAATGGGTAATCATGACCACAACATGAGCATCAACTCAAGACCAGGGGTGAGCGTTAATAAGCTACATTGCCCATTTTAGAGAGGGTTTGCACACCCTAAGCATTGGTGACTGGGTCCTATTTTACCAATAAAACAGAGCCTGTTTATCGCAGTGAAGATAAATGTCGATATATTTTTCATCAAATCTAGTCATGGCTGCTTCACAGCACATATCTTTACATATCATTTGCCAATGTTTTTGTGCAATAAAAGGGGATAATATTAAATTGTGGTTTTGAACAACATATACGGATAAGTGGTACTTTTCTTTTACAAAACTGAAGAGCTGTAAATATAAAAATATTTGATTTATTTATTTATTTATTTATTTATTTATTGGTGTTTAAGGTCACATACTTATGCACAATGGCTAATCGTGACCGCGACAGTTTTACGGGTGGAGGAAGCCGGAGTACCCGGAGAGAACCACCGAGCAACGACGAGCAGCTGTCAGCTCCCCAACATCGTAACTCTGAACTCTGCACCGCAGCACAGGCAGGGTTAGATTGGTTGAAGACATGCACACCATCGACGTGCAGTACGCCTCAGTACACAGCGTCATCGTGCCCCCATGCAGGCAATCGGGGTGAAGTGTCTTGCCCAAGGACACAACGCGGTTGCCGCAGGTGGGATTCGAACCGAGGACCTCTCGGCTTGCAGCCTGCACCTCTACCAACTGAGCCACCGCGCCCCCAAAAATATTTGATAACCCTTCATCAAACATTATGGCCTCTTCTGGCAAGAGCTAATTGCATAAACAATTTTTATTATTTTTTTAAATTTTTGACCCCAAAACATTGTTATACACATAGTCATTGGAACATTTTGATGCAGTCACTCCCCTGAGAGGTTATAAGCTGCGTTTTTGTTTTTTTGGCAAAAATATTATTATTTTTTAATTTTTTTAATTAGACTGCCATCTGTAAATCAGATTAGAAATGGAGTTAACTGCTTCCATGTAAGAACCCTTTTAACCTTTTGCACACTGATGTAAAAAAAAAACCAAGATTTCAAGAGACAAATTATCCTATTATGCAACTAGGAATTTAACCAATTCAATCTTGTTTGACAGAGCTTAATGACAAAACACTGTGGTTTTAGAGCTTATCAAAGAAAATGTTAACAGAAAGCAGCATAAAAATATTGGATAATTAATTTTCAAGATATCACAAAAACATTAACAATTCAAGTAAAACAAAATAATCAAAGGGAAATAACTTCCTCATTTTTTGAGAAATCATTGGGGTATTTTTGTATAGCACAAGTTTAATAAAAAGTTGCATATGCAAATTTACTGAACTATCAAGATTACTTTTCAAGTTATCACATCAACATTAAACATTTAAACAAACTTCAACAAACAAAGGGCAACAAAACTCTCTTAATTTCCATGGAATAATAATTGTGGTTAAAAGTAGATCTTTTCTCAGGACATTTTTTGAAAAACTGCATGTGGGCGGGTGTTTTTTTATTATTTTTTTGTAATTATTTCTTTGCTATCAAAAGTTAATGCTCTTGGTTTGTTTTATGATTTAGGTCTCATTATCTACAGAATAGCATGGGTGGTGGTGAATTTCATCCCTTGAGTGCAAGAAGGCTTTGCAATGCTAAAGCATAGCAAAGCCTTGTTGCACTCACGGGACAAATTTATCAGTTTTATTAACTTGGGTAAAATATCAGACATAAACATTTAATTTAAATTTTTTAACTTTGCATAGGTTATAAAAAGAGAGCATGCGACAGCCAAAATGACCATGAGAGAGGGTCTAAGAAACAGATTTTTAACTTTTTTAGACCTTATCAAACTTGTCCAACACAATAATATGTAGTAGCAGACCAAAGTTTGTTGAAATTTAAAAATTTAAAAAAACAAGAGTTCTTGATGGATGGACAAGGTATGGAAGGATAGATCAAAGGATAGTCAAAGGATTGGATAAATGGCTAGAGATCTGATAATAATTAGCATGACTGAAAGAAGTAAACAAAAGCATTCACCTGGCTTCTCGTCTCTTTTTGGATGGCATCGGTTTTATGTATGGAGTACAATCAAATATCTCTGTTTCTTTATGAAGATCCTCAACCTTTTGAGTGTGTTTCAAAGCTCTTTCACTCAATCCCATTTCTTGCACTGGGATGGAAACAACAGCTGTATCTGAATCATGGGAGTCCTGTAAAAGAACACATGAAAATTCTGACCCGGTGCATTCAATTTAATCACTCAGTTTTTTAAACTCTCAATATTTTTGGTTTTCTTATGTCTGATATCAGATATAATGACTGCCAGTTCACTGTATACTAAGGCCTAAAAAAGTTGAAAATCTGCTTCTCAGGCCCTTCTGCATGGCCCTTTTGGCTGCCGCAGACTCTCGGTTTATAACCAATGCAAACTTAAACAAGACTAACAATGACTGACACGGATGCCCCCTAACTATGACCTTGATCTGTGACCTTGACCTCCATTGAACAAAAGAAAATTTTGTGTGTGACACATCGTCTCCTCATAAGCAACATGTATGCCAAGTTTCGACAAAATCCTACTAAGCATCTCAGAGTTATGGAGCGGACACCAACAGCTTCCTGGCGGACAGACAGATGGATGCAAATAAGAAAATCTTCCTCACCGACAGACCGATGGACGGAAATGACAAACACTATATGCCCCGAAAATAAAAATTAAATTGTTTATGTCTGATATTATCCCCCCCCCCAAAATTGATAAAATACATCATTTACTTGGGTAAAATTTCAGACATAAACCATTTTATATTTATTTTTTTCAGTTTGCATTGGTTATAAAAAGAGAGCATGCGGCATCCAAAAGGACCATGCAGGAGAACCAGAGAAAAAAGATTTTTAACTTTTTTAAGCCTTAACAGCATATTGAATATAGGCAAATTCTTGTCTACTGAATAATACATTTTCTGATCAATAAAAAAATTCTGCCAACAGTCAACCTACAAATGCCTAGGTTATTTGACCATCCGTCCTTCCAATGTAAGTATTTACTCATCAGTCATTCAATAAAAGTTGATGACTTATTGTGATTGTAGTTGTTCTTTTTAAATTTTATTTTTTCTATTTTTGATCAATTTTTTAAAACTTTTTTGATATTTCTTCTCAGTTCTCTATCTGATCCATTTTGTTGTGCTTGTGTCTTTGGCCTTGTACGAACTTCTGCTTTTTTTTCATAAAAAGGCAACAGTATTAAAAAATGGGGCTGAATGATAGAATTTTCTAATTAATATACATCAAACTCCTAAAGCAATATCTAAAACCAGTTTCATTAAATTTTGGGGACGTTTACATAAAAAAAATCTTGTCTGACCGATTTCAATGAAATTTTAGAATTTGTTAGGTCTATGAAATGCAAGAACTCGATAGCTTTTAATTTTTCAATTTCACACGCCAAAACTAAATTTCAGTCCATTTTCAAAACCCCTTTTATCTGTAACAATTAACATTACTCATTTGAGAATTTAGAAACTACTGAACAATGGAATTGGTTCTAAAATAGTGCTGCAGATGTCAAACACTGTACTGTATGCTGAGTGCCATAAATCTTAGCCATTTTCTACAAATTTCGAGAACTTCTAAAACACTTGCACATTTCAGCCAAAGTACTTTTGTATATACAAAATACTGTTATGATGTTATGTTTAGCGTATAATACAGTGTAAAATATCCTTTGTTTATTGGGGCTGGAATCAGCCAGTAGTGATGTCATTCATGTCAAACATTCTAAAATTTGGGCCATTTTTCCAGTTGAACTTTTTGTAAAAAGCACTTCTCCCTTAACAATGAATAATGTGAAGTCAATATTTCACGGACAGCGTGTGTGAGGCCCAAAGTGGGTCCCAAGGCATTTATATTACAATAGGTAACCAAACACTTACACTATGACATCATAAACGGACAACCAGCAAAAAAATGTCAAAATGAAATTTCATCACATGCAGGCCTGGAAATATGCAGAATGAGGTTCCTAGAGGTGAAATTTAGTGATGCTCCCCTGCACATCAGGGTAGCATCACTAAATTTATCCTCTTTTGACCTCAACCTGAATCAAGGTTTCAGGCCTAAACATAAAGAGGAACCCAGAGAATATATTGGGGCATTCTAGCCTACTGCATAGGATAGCATCAGCAAATTCACTATCTGGGAAGCTCCATCTGCAAATGATAGCTTGCTTATTTCAGGCTTGATCACACAAGGCGGTTATATTTTAACCTGGAAGTATTTGAGGTGCCTAAAAAAGAGTTCAAATACCCAAGATATGAAGTCATTGATGTTAGGGATCTTCTCCACCCCAACCTGTTTGTGAGGGTCCAAGAGTGTGTCCCAAGACTCTTTTATATAAATAGGTAATCAAACACTTACAGTAAGTCCATCATTAATAGGAAACCCCTGAAAAACATCATTTATTTATTGGTGTTTAACCCCCTTCACTCTAATGTCAAATTACCAAAATTTCAGGAAGCTGTTTTTTTCCCATAATGCATCTAGAAATTTAACCAATTCAATCTCGTTTGACAGAGCTCAATGAGCTCTGTCAAACGAGATTGAATTGGTTAAATTTCTAGTTGCATTATAGGAAATTTTGTCTGCCTGAAATTTAGATATTTTGACATCAGTATGCAAGGGGTTAAGGTCATATTCCATCAAGTTTATATTCAGGCTCCATAAGGAGCCAAAATATAAACCCAGTGACTTAATTTGAACAAACTTGAATCTGTCCCCCATAAGGATGCTGGGTATCAAATATCAAAAGATCTTGAATGACAGATCTTAAGAATAAGATTTTTTATTCCTTATACTGAACTAAAATAATAGTTTGACCTCCCATAGAGTGCCCAAATTTGAACACAGGGACCTGGTTTCAACAAATTTGAATCTGATCCCCTAAGAATACTGAATACCAAATACCAGCAGGTCATAAATACACCCCTTTACAAGTTACTCATGATTGAATTTGGGGATGGACGAACACACGCAAGGCTGGCTGGCTGGCTGGCTGGCTGGCTGGCTGGCTGGCTGGCTGGCTGGCTGGATGGATGGATGGATGGATGGATGGATGGATGGATGGATGGATGGATGGATGGATGGATGGATGGATGGATGGATGGATGGATGGATGGATGGATGGATGGATGGATGGATGGATGGATGGATGGATGGATGGATGGATGGATGGATGGATGGATGGATGGATGGATGGATGGATGGATGGATGGATGGATGGATGGATGGATGGATGGATGGATGGATGGATGGATGGATGGATGGATGGATGGATGGATGGATGGATGGATGGATGGATGGATGGATGGATGGATGGATGGATGGATGGATGGATGGATGGATGGATGGATGGATGGAATCATATATACCTCCACGGTGGACAGGAGTATAAAATTCAGAAAATGATTTTCAAATAATCTTTCTCATATTGCAATAAGTTAAAATTAGGATTCCTTTAAGGAACCAAAATATGAACACAGACTTGATTTGACAAATTTGAATCTGGCCCCTATAAGGATGATGTATACCAATTAACAATATTCGGAGTTGCGTACCTGAAGAAAATGTTTGAATATTTGGGCTCACATTGGGATTCCAAATATGAACCCACAGATTTGATTTGATTTGACTTAAATCTGAGCCCCTGAGGACAGTAGATGAATATATTCTGACTGGTAGATGAGAAGAATATTTTATGATACAGTACACCTAACATGAATAGATTCTGACTGGTGGATCAGAAGAATATTTTTAAAGAATATTCCTCATTGTTCACCAAGTTAACATTTGGACTCCTATAGGGACCTCAAATATGTGTGAATAGACCTGACTTGAAAAAACTAAAATCTAAGCCTCATAAGTATACTGTATACTACATATGAGAAGATTTTAAGTTAATGCTGGGTAATATTAGTCAAAATAATATTCACGATTTAGGGTAAAGAAGATCATGATTAACCATATAATCCTGATATTGTTCTCTTGTGAAGGATGTGTTTATTTTGGTCAATAGTGTTGATACAGTTTAATGTACTGCAACACACTCAGTCTTATTACACAGAAATATACTGAGCACATATACTTTGTGTCTCAGTTCAATAATAACTTTGATTTAAAACATGTGTCATGAACCTGTGCCAGTGTATGGTCTACAAACAGATAGGCATGGGATGTATCAAAATGTAATGTTCATTTTTCAACTGTTTACCTCGCTTGATGTGTTTCTTCAATGTTTACAGGCAACATTGGAGAGACAAATCAAGAGAGGCAACTGAAATGAATAATGAATTTTACGCAACGTCTTAGTGACAACCATGCGACATCCATGTTGGGTAACAATCATCTGCCATTGAAAAAAGATTTTATTTTAATTTTTTTCTCTATTTTATTCTCCTATTTTGTCGTGATGTCTGCATCATGAAATCAAACAGCAGATTACCAACTCAACACATTGTATTTACTCTTTAATGTCATGTACTCAATGCAATGTTGTGTGATCGAAGGCCAGCAGCTTCAATAAGCCGGGAAACACCCCGACTGCTATCAAAAACAAAATCAGCCTAATTATTGTGTTAATTGAGCTCATTAGTGTTAACTCTGGGTTTTCCAACCACATCTGGAACTAACAGGAAATACATTCTTGGAGCAGTGTTATGTTTTTGTCGTCGGGTTAGCAGGTATCTGTTTGGTCCAGTAGTTCCAAGGAGAGAGACTGATATGCAAAATTGATTTGACGCCAAGTTTATGGCAATAGCTTACCCTGACTTTCAGTCTGGTGAGCTAAAAAGAAAGGTAAATTAACTCTGACTAATATGATTAGGGGATGACATTTGCAATAAGACTATCAGTGACCACCTGGCCACAGATGCTCCCGAATTATGACCTTGATCTGTGACCTTGACCCCCATCAAACTGCAACAACGTCTGTCTCCCCCTACGCAACATGTATGCCAAGTTTCAACAAAGTACAAGGAGCATCTCAGAATTATGGAGAAGACACAAAAATCTTCCTGATGGACAGATGGATGGATGAATGGATGGACAGACAGAAATGATAAACACTATATGCACCCAAAAATTCTTAGACAACTAAATATCTTAATTTTTTGTCTCAAGAACCTTGCTTATTGCCCCTCATTAAAACGAGATTGACAGGCTTGTTCCAATTATGGGTCATAAGCAGTGTTTTGGAGGCAAAAATTGTTTTTGTGAACAGCACTAGCCAGATATGGCCTTTTTGTTAGGTAAACAGTTAAAGCCCAAATATGGGTATCTAGCACTTCCAAGCAAGGCACAAATATAAAATCCTACCACTGAACAAGCCACATGAGATCATATCCACAGTATAATATACTTCTGTCTTTAACCCTTTACCCAATGCACACAATATCAAAAATTTCTTATTTTAATTACTTTTTTCAAATTTTTCAAAACTGTCAACAAAACCATATCATGTGACATGGGGTTACATGATATGGTTTTGATGACATTTTTTTAAAAATAATTTTTTTCCAACTTCAGAATTTGTAAATTACACAGACCAATGCAGCCGATTCATTGGGTAAAGTATTAATGGAGAAATAACAATGTAAAATACTCAAAATAGATATTAGAGATCTTATTGGGAGCCTTTACAATGAAGGGAAAAAACATTCTATCAGGATTCAGACCACATCTGTCAACTAACCATTTGTATTCCATTCCAACTTCAAACGAGAAGCACATGCAGGATTTTTAAGATCTCTCCGTTTATCAAGTCTGAAGTCATTCACTTCTTTACTCTCATTCATTCACTTACTTGCCTTCATGCACACATGCATGAATACCCAGACACTTGTTTGTGATGTGTCAATGAGTGGACTTGGAACCTGAAGTCCATTCGTTGTAGATCATGCGAATGCCGAATCTACCGGTTGACATGTGTCACCGAAGTCTGGTAATTCACTTAACTGGTAGAGTGTTGGATGCCCATATTTGGGCTTTAATCTGAACCACCGCGACCCCAAATAAAAGGCTTCATATTCAAAGGATATGCTTCATATTATCTTTGGACTTTGAAGTGAAATTAGTCTGCTAGGATTTGCCTTGTTACAATTTATGGAAGTGTGCATGTAGGTACTCTCCTATAAACTATAACATGGCAAAGGCCAGTGAAAAAATTTGGACGACCAAAAATAATGTAGCGCTCTACCAGTTAACCCTTTACCTAACATGAAAAGCAGACAACATTGGCAAAAAGCAGAAAAAATTCTTGAATAACTAATTTTTTTCATTTTTTGTCTCAAAGACAGAGGTTATGACCCTTCATTGGAATGAGCTCCAATACAGGCATTTAATCTATTAACTCATGGAGCTTTGTCATACAGGATACAATAGAATAAATGCCCAGTTCATCTCTAAGAAAGTGCCCAAATCCCTGTTAACCTGTTACCAAATGTAATGGTCAAAACTTGCCAGCGCTATTTTCAAAAATCTCTATTCAATTTTCATTATTTTTTTCATTTTTTGTCTCAAAAACATAGCTTATGACCACTCATTGGAACAAGTTCAATGAGCTTGTTCTAATGAGGGGTCATAAGCAATGTTTTTGTCAGGAAAAAAAAATAGTTATTCAAGAATTTTGTTCGCAGGTGTCATCAGTCTTTCATGTTAGTTAAATGGTTAATTGAATACTCCTGTTGATTGAATACTTTTCGCAAGCAAAGTGGCTATTCAATTTACAAGCTTCCACTGGACTCCACTATATTTATTTACAAATGACAGTACCTGATTTGTTACAATTATTTTGTTGGTTTTTCTTGATTAAATCTTTATTTCACAATTATTTTATCTCTGAAAGCTTGCCTCCTTCTGATTTAAGTGTGTTGTGACCTGATTGTGATCAATTCACCAAAGAGAGAGACCAATAATTTTTTTCATTTTTTGCCTCAAAAACATAGGTTATAACCCCTCAATGGAACAAGCTCGATGAGCTCGTTCCAATGAGGGGTCATAACCTATGTTTTTGAGACAAAAAATGGAAAAATAATGAAAATTAATTGACAATTTTTTAGAATAGCACTGGCTGGTTTTGGCCTTTAAGTTGGGTAAAGGGTTAACACATAATTTTAATTTGGGGATTATGTATGAAGTAAGGGTGTCCTTTTGCCATTTGATCATGTTACAACACAAGTTGAAAAATGAGGATGTTATGATAGGCTTTTTAATTTTCACAAATAATAGTGAATGTAAACACTCACATGCACCCCTAATAACACATCCTCACCCAGGGACCAGCCTAGAGGGTAATTTGAGGGAGAAGTCACTTCTCCCTCCACTGATGTTAGGGAGAAGTCAGATGACACAGGGATAAGTGAGAAGAAAATGTTGAGCGATGATTCGGCATTCGCATGATCTACTGGTATATTATATTTTCATCTCTCACAAAAATAAATCACTACAATTGGGCAATAACACATCTGTATGTGTAAATTTATTTGTACAAAGAATTGTCTCTATGTTAATTTATTTATAAAAAGAAAAGTTTACAATTCAAATTCAAATGGGCATTTACTTTTTAGAAGAGACAGATCAGCCTTGACTTAAACAATTCAAGTGTGTCCATTTCTTGGTTCAGAGTGAGTAAAAAGTAGGTCAATTTTCTGTTTTGGTTTTCAAAACGTCTTGCACAAAAATAAAATCCAGATTGGAATTAAAACTTCAGCTTTTACAAAAAAGTGTTGTTTTATGAAAAACTGCTCCCCTGAAAAAAAATTCTGAGTGTGAAAAAAAAAAGTTTTGGAGATATGGCAGTTTTAAGGTTTTTCCTATTTTTAGCTCCCGAGGTTCCCACGGGGCAATGAGAAAGCTTTTTTTTTGCATCAATCAACTACTTATGACTCATTATCATCTCATATCAAATTTGGTTCAAATCGACCTCACAGTTCTGAAAATAGAAATTTTAGGCATGGCCAAAATTTTTGACCCTCCCATAACAAAGGCAAATAATGCCCGACAAACTTCTCTTGAACAAACTTGATTCTAAACCTCAAAAGGACTCTGTATACCACATATCAAGTCTCTGCTACTGGTGATTCATTAGAAGATTTTCAAAAAAATTTGGCAATTTTTTCCCCACCCCTCTGTTCATTATGAGCAGAAACCTAATTTGCATAAAAATCAAAATGCCCCTATACAACCACTACTTACATGAAATTTAATTAAAATGTGGCCAGTGGTTTAGGAGAAAGAGGCTCAAACACCTCCTTCACGCAGGACGACGAACGGACGGACGGACGGATGGATGAACGAGGAGTGATTAGAATACCTCAGCCTGATTTTCAGTCAGGTGAGCTAATAATGCTATATTATTATTATTTATTGGTGTTTATTTATTTATTGGTGTTTAAGGTCACATATTTATGCACAATGGCTGATCATGACTGTGACAGTTTTATGGGTGGAGGAAGCCAGAGTCCCCGGAGAGAAGCACCGAGCAACGACGAGCAGCTGCCAGCTCCCCAACATCGTAATTCCACACTGCAGCACAGGCAGGGTTAGATTGGTTGAAGACATGCGCACCATCGACGTGCAGTACATCTTAGTACACGGCGTCAACATGCCCCCATGTGGACAACTGGGGTTGAGTGCCTTGCCCAAGGACACAACGCAGGAGTCTGAATTGATCGCTCAGACGGTCACCCATCCGAGGAGTAACCGGGCTCGACGTTGCTTAACTTCGGTGATCTGACAAGAACTGGTTACCGCAATGCCACCGCGCCTCCTAATTGGTGTTTAAGGTCACATATTTTTGCACAATGGCTAATCATGACTACAGCATGAGTAATAAATTTCAATTAATGCTATAAATTTTAACAAAATCGCCATGGTTTTCAAACTAGTCTCAGGAAATTCTAATATAAATCAGCATGCCAAAGTTATTGGAAACTAATGACTACTTGTCAAGTTAGCATATAAATGTCATAAATTAAATGTAAAACAGAAGTCACAAAGGGCAATAATTCTTTTTCAACAAATTACTCTGATTTTCTACCTTACCCATGACAATGTTAATGAAAATTTACTGAAATCTGATGTTTACTTTTCAAGTAATCACATAAACATTAAAAATTCAAGCAAAATGCAACCAACAAAGGGCAATAGCTCAACAATTTTCAAGAAGTCGACTTAATTTAAGAATTTGTCTAAGGCATTATCAATACAAAGCAGGATATCAAATTTATTAAAATCTGAGGTTTACTGTTCAAGTTATTGAATAAACCATGAAATTTTTAGCAAAATTCATTAAACAAAGGGAAATAAATCTCTCAAGTTTTGAGAAGTCACAGTGGGTTTTGAACTTGTCCAATAAAATGTTAATATAAAGCAGTCTATCAAATTTAATTTAAATCTGAACTCGAACTATTCAATGAAATTCTGGGTAAAATACAACAAACAACAAACAAAAGGCAATAAAACAAGAGGCCCCAAGGAGCCTTAATCACTCACGGCCAAAGTGGTTCAAAGAAGTATTTGGGGGTCACATTCAGTTAGACATGGTTCATCAACACTACAAAGGAATGAAGTCATGAGAGACAAATTTCATGGAACTATGGCCATGGCTTGAACAAACTTGAATCTTATCCCCCTAAGGATGTTGTATACCAAATATCAAAAGCATTCATCTGCTGGATCGAAGAAGATTTTTAAAGAAAATTCCTCATTTTGAACTAAGATATCATTCAGGCTCTCACAGTGAGCCCAAATATGAACCTAGGGACTTGGCTTGAACAAACTTGAATCTCACCCACTAAGGATGCTACATGCCACATATCAAAACATTCCGACTGCTGGATCTGAAGAAGAAGATTTTTAAAGAAAATTCCTCATTTTGAACTAAGTTATCATTCGGGCTCCCACAGTGAGCCCAAATATGGACCTAGGGACATGGCTTGAACAAATTTGAATCTCACCCCCAAAGGATGCTGCATACCAAATATCAAAACATTCCGACTGCTGCATCTGAAGAAGAAATTTTTTAAAGAAAATTTCTCATTTTGAACTAAGTTATAATTCGGACTACTACAGTGAGCCCAAATATGAACCCAAGGACTTGGCTTGAACAAACTTAAATCTCACCCCCCTAAGCATGCTGCATACCGAATATCAAATTATTTTGCCTGCTGGATCTTGAGAAGAAGATTTTTTAAGAAATTTGCCTGAAATGCACAAAGTTCAAATTTAGGCTCCTATACTGAGCCCAAATATGAACCCAGGGAGCCGATTTGAACAAACTTGAATCAGATCCACCCCACAATGATGCAAACCAAATATCAAAAGAGTCTTCCTGCTGGATCTGGAGAAGATTTTTTAAGAAATTTGCCTGAAATGCACTAAGTTTGAATTCGAGCTTTTATAGTGAGCCCCAATGTGAATCCAAGGCGCAAATTTGAACAAACTTGAATCAGATCCACCCCACAATGTTGCATACCAAATATCAAAAGATTATGCCTGCTGGATCTTGAGAAGAAGATTTTTTAAGAAATTTGCCTGAAATGCACCAAGTTCAAATTCGGGCTTCTATACTGAGCCCAAATATGAATCCAGGGGGCCGATTTGAACAAACTTGAATCAGATCCACCCCACAATGTTGCATACCAAATATCAAAAGATTCTGCCTGCTGGATCTGGAGAAGAAGATTTTTTAAGAAATCTGCCTGAAATGCACCAAGTTCAAATTCGGGCTTCTATACTGAGCCCAAATGTGAATCCAGGGGGCCGATTTGAACAAATTGCCATATAGTAATGAACATCCACATGAAGTTTCGTGAAAATCGGACCAGTGGTTTCAGAGGAGAAGTCGTTTGAAAAATGTTCACGACGCCGGACATACGACGACAGATGACGACGACGGACAGCAAGTGATAAGTTTAGCTCCCTTCGGTGAGCTAAAAACAAAGGCAATAACTCCCTTAATTTTCATTGAATAGTGGTAGTTATCGAAATTGTCCATGACATTGCTATTATAAAGTAGTACAGTGGAGCCCACTTATCTCTTAACTGAGTAACCATATTAAGCGATTATAATTTTCCAACACAAAACCATTTACCATACCTCCAGTACAAATTTGACCAGCTAATTGAATATAGGTTATAGAATAAAATCCTGTTAATTGAATAAAATATCTTGTAAACTGTTGAGAAATTATCCCGACTCTCCCCAGTTTTCCTTTGTTTATGGACCGATTTGGCCTCAGTACATCCAATACAGGCATTCAACCTATTATATTTTGTTTGACAAGAGTCATGCAGCTCTGTCAAACAAGATATAATAGAATAAATGCTAAGTTTATCTCTAGAATATAGGAAAGTGACACCACCCCTGTTAATTGTATACTCCTGTTAATTGAATAATTTTCATGGGCAAAATGGCTATTCAATTAACAGGGTTCCACTGCACTTCAATATTAATTGAAATCCAATATCTGATGTTCAAATCAGAGCATACGCAAACTTTTAACAAAGGGACGACAGGAGGAAGAATGGATGGAACCCTTTGCTATATCTTTTTCCCTGTTGTGGGGGCCGGGGGGGGGGGGGGGGGGATAATAAAGGGGGAGGGGGGTAATAAAGTCTACCAATCCAAACAAAGCCAGGGAAAATAAATATGTGAATAATGAGGAATTTTCCTAATGGTGTTCGATGATACATTATGGGTCTGATTTCCACAGTGATTTATTATACTGTTTCCCAATGACCTGCCACAAATTCATAATTGCCTAACTTGAAATTAAGCAGTCAGGACAAATAGTTATCAAAAACCAAAAAGCAAAATTGTAATTTTTCCTCCATCGGTATTCAAGCTCAAAGACACAATAAGCCTCACAAAGAAGATCTGTTTCTCAGGCCATTTTTTGTAAAAATGCATGTGGGCAGGCGGTTTTTTATTTTATTTTTTATTTTTGTAATTATTTCTTTGTCATCCCAAGCTCATGTTCTTTGTTTATTTTATGTTTTAAGCCTCATAATGTACAGAATACCATGGGTGGTGGTGTATTTCGTCCCTTGACTGTAAGAAGGCTTTGCAATGCTAAAGCATTGCAAAGTCTTTTTGCACTCAGGGGACAAATTTATCATTTTTATTAACTTGGGTAAAATATCAGACATGAACCATTTAATTTTTATTTTTACCTGCATCGCCAGCGGCAGAGCAGGTCTAGTAACCGCTCGGCTCTGTCCGTCAGTCCATCCGTCAGTCCGTCCGAAACACTTCTTCCGTCAAAGTTTTCTTGGCTTCTGTGAAAGGGAATGATTTTATATTTGGTCTGCTGCTTCATAATGATGAGTTGTATTGTGTATCTAATTTTCAGATCTGCCGTGCAGCCACTTCCTGTTTGCCGATACTTTGAAGTCTGTTCATCTCTGTAATCAATTGCATGCAGCGACACAGGTCCAGACCCGGTATTGGTCTTGTTTCAAGTTTGCGTTGGTTATATAAAGAGAGGATGTGGCAGCCAAAAGGACCATGTGGAAGGGACTGAGAAATGGATTTCTACCTTTTTTAGGCCAAAGCAAACTTTTGACAAAGGACGACAGGAGGAAGAACGGATGGAGCCCATTGCTAGATCCCTTCCCTGAGTGTGGTGTGAGGGAGGGGTGGGAGTGGATAATAAAGTCTACCAATCTAAACAAAGCAGAGGGTAATAAATATGTGAATAATAAGAATTTTTCTAATGGTCTACAATGAATCATTATGGGGACCATTCCTGCAGTGATTTATTATACTGTTTTCCCAATGACCTGCCACAAATTCATAATTGCCCAACTTGAAATTAAGCAGTCTAGACAAATAGTTAGCAAAATCAAAAATCAATATTGGAATTTTTCCTCCATGGGTATTGAAGCACAAAGAAACAACAAGATCAACGCGAGGCATGGCATATGCCCCGGCGGTATCGAATGGCAAAAAGATGAAAGAGTGAAAAAGGGCCATAATTCTGGGTAAAATTATTCAACGGAACCCATTCCTTGTGCCCGTTCCTCCATGCGGGTCTATCAGCATACCAAAGGAGATCCAAATCTGATCGATTGCTTTGAAATTACAATCCCAAAACATTGGTACAGACAGACAGAGATTTCCACTAGATACCCTGAATCCTCCTTCAGAGGTTGGGGGCATAATAAGCACCAGGTTTATAAAAAGTTTATGGCAGGCAAATATGGAAGTGGTCATTTATAAACCTGAAAGTAAACGTTACCTGTGATGAATGGGCCAACTCTGCCAAATGTAACTGTGAGCTTTCTCCACTAGTATCAAGTTGTTTTTGATGAGCATCATCTTTGTCATCATTTTTAATAACACATGATTTATGCTGTTTGAGCCTTTGCTTTTTCTCAAAGCGGCGTTGACGATTTTGTTGCTGACGCAGTAGTAGATGTGCAGCCTGCTGTATCAATTGTTCATGTTGCTGATTCTGATGATGCTGCTGCAAAGCCTGACGTGCTTCATATTGCAGTTTAGCTTCATGCAGCATCTTTTCATGAGTTTCATCATCAAGTTCTGAACTTTCTTCACTATCTTTCTCACAAACATGTTTCATATGTACAAGATGTGCTTGGCGAATGATTTCCTCATCCTCTGAATCCATGTATTCCAAATCCAACTCTTCTTCCTCTTCCTCTTCTTCAACTTCCTCCTCTGATGAGGATACCTCCATGTTATGATGATGTTGCCGATGTTGATGATGATGCCTGTGATGATGTAATGCACTGGATATGTTATGCCCTTTAGTCAGATTTTGTTTTAAATGCCTCTTTGCCATGACTTGTCTTTTATGAGTCATGTAATCACTGACTTCAGATTCACCTGTGTCACTACAATCAAGATCACTGTCACTGCTCCGACTCTGATGCAGATGAACATCTGATGCATGGTGCTTCTGATGGCATCCACAGTGAGTTTCATGTTCCTCCACCTCGGACATGTCACTTCTTTGCGTTTCCTCACTGGCATGACTAACATCACTCTCTGCCTCGCCACTACTTTCTAACTCTTGATGTGAAGGCTGGACATCTGCATCCTGGTTGACCTCACCTTCACCTTTAGATGGTCCTGGCTGTAAAAAAAAAAACAAGAATCAGTTAACCCCCACACACTGATGTCAAAATATCAAAATTTCAACCTGAAAATTGTCCCCATAATTTCACAACTACCACTAAAGTGAATAGGGCTGACACGGTTGGCTCATTTCCGTAACCGACTAACCATGAGCTATAACCGGATAATGTCCGGTTATCCGTGGCCATTATTTCACCAAATATGGGATCAAAACTATAGGAATTGGAAAGCAGTATTCTCAAACTATTCTGTAGTGTGTATACAAACGAACGTTGTCAAGTACTGGACAACGTACGTTTGTATACACACTACGGAATAGTTTCTGCGATTACTCATTACTCACGGAAACTGTCAATCATTAACAAAGTCTTGAATGCCAAAGTCGATTATTTCTCAATATATACAATGCGGCTTTGATGTGTAATCTTTCACAAAGGAGAAGCGACAGATTTACTACATTTTAAACGTAGAATGATGATCACTATCGATAGTTCGGATAACCGGTTGACGTTTTTTCTAATCGGTTAGGCAGCTAACCGGTTTCAAACCAATTATCCAGTTAACCATTTCAGTACTAAAAGTGAAACACTATTAATCAAATAACCATTTTGCCAGTGAAAAATGTTCAATTGATAGAAGTATTGAATTAGGCCACACAAAGTTGATCTTCTGTTTCTCAGACCAACAATACATGAATATTTCCATTGCACCTAAAACTTTTTTTGGCCTCAATAATTAAAGCTATGTTCCAAAAACAATGTTCTCAATTGAAAAAAAAATTCTCATGTTGTGTTTATTTGGTTAAATCATTGAATCACCTAAGCCAATTAGATATTGATTACTGTATTTCATGTACGTTTTTTGGACCCTCAGAAGTAATTAGATTTTCTATGGGTTCGGGAACATCGTAAATGACATAAAAACCTGGAAAATTATGATTTCAAATGTTGCAGCACTGATGTTTGTGGAAAAAATTAAAAACATGACAGCCCTCTAAAAATAGTGAAAATAGAATAACCAGTTCACTTGTTTTTTTTTAAAATGTTGCTTTATCCTAAATGATAAATATAGAATATACCCATAGTAGCTTGCGTACAAAAATGTTCACCATGAGTGGTGAACATTTGGTACACTAAGCTACTTTGGGTATATTTTATCAGTGCTCAAAATAACTTTTTTTCTTTGCGTAGCAAAATGCTACAGATTTCCAAAAAATGAATAGCATGTTGTAAAAATTACATAGCTATTTTTGTATACCAGAGTTATGTTATGCTGTTTGTATTGAATTCTTTTAAGTAGATAGAATAGTTTGCATCCATTTCTGGGCATTTCCAAATGATCTGCAACACATGAAACATTTACTATGTTTTTCTTTAACTGAACTGCCTTCAAAGGTTGCATGGACTTGGATATTTTCAATTGGCATCTTGGTTGTTTAATAGAGTTCTCAAAATGGAAGTTGGCATTTTTAATTTGATGGGCTTGAAGTTATTTTTAATGGACATTTTATGCAAAATGTTGTAAAAAGAGGAAGAATTTAAACCAATAGAATTCATCTTACATATGAAGTTGCTAATGATGCTTGATGGAGAGTTAATCTGAGTTATGCCTGGAATGTTCCACAATCAGAAGTAAAGCATCAGTGAACTAGTTTTCAAATTTGTTTGCAAATTTTCATTTACATTTTGCGATACAAGATAATCAACTGCAGCCTAATAGGCTGCAGTTGATTATCTTGTATCATAAAATGCTATACATAATTGAACATTGTGTAGCTTTTTGGAAGTTTTGCATAGCAAAAAGCGACGCAACACCGCTTATTTTGAGCCCTGTATTTTATTAAGTAAAATAATACAATATTCAATATTAACTCGTGCGAATCTGTTTTTGTTTACATGAGCACTGGTGGGCAGTACTTCCGCTGTCCATTTTATCGCTGAGACGAAATGGAAAAAGAAACGCACAAATCATGGGCTTTTTGCATTTTGATAACATAACAAAATACTATTTTGAGTTATGGATGCTTTATTAACATGAGACAACGCACGTGTTGTTAATTTTTGGTATCTTATGAGGTAAACTCATTTAAAACGTAATAAATAATTGCCGCTTACATTTAACTCTTCGTGAGGCGACGAGCAATAAATTTATACAAGTTTGCATTCAGGTCGAGGTCACCAAAGTTCAACTTGGATGTAGATCCACTGCAAGTCTAAATTTTAACTATTGAAATCTCATTGTTGGCGTGTTCACCACAGTTGGTGTGTAAATCTAAAATTTATGTCATAGGCTTTTTATATATAGTAGAATAGGTAATCATGGTATAAAATGTAACATGCCACTGAAGAGTCATTTTTAACTTCCAACAGATTATAATAATAAAATGTAACCTACCAATGAAGAGTCATTTTTAACTTCCAATAAATATTTATTTAAATAAGTGTTTAAGTTCGCCGTGCTCACTTCAGTCAAAGTTAAGAATTAAAGCATGAGTATAACAATTACCCACAAAAATTATGTTAAACATTATTCATAAACAAATTTGTGGAATAGTTTTATTGATGAAATGAAATAACCTGTTCAGTGCACAGATGGCTTTGCTTTCGGGGAGCACAATGGTTTCAGGAAAATAAATGTATGTAACTATAATGACAAAAGAACATACCTCAGCCTTTTCCTGGTCAGCTGCAACTTCCCGATTCGATAACTGGGAATGTTCACTGCTACTCATCTCATGATTTCCTGGTTTACCCATACCAACTACAAAAACAGAAAAGTGCAATTACAAATACAAAAGAACCCTGTTAATGGAATACTAACTCTGACAGTAACATGTAGAAAATTAAAAGGTTTATTTTATTTTCGTTCGTTTTTCTTCCCCCAAAACAAATCATATTCCCACTCCCACATGCCCAAAATCGTATTCAGACTCGGTTTTTTTTTTTGGTTTACAAATCGCTTCAGTTGAATCAATTATAAAGGGTTGTTTTGGGAAAACAAAAAAGGAGAAAATAAAATAAATACAAATGTTTACCATTCGGATTCGAGTACGATTTTATCCTCTTGTGACTCGCCAGGATTATTTCACCTGGCTAATGCCCCGAATTTGAGCAGTGAACTACTGTCTATATTCTCAACTAGACTTCATATAACCCTGACAGGAAAAATATGCAGGATTTTAAAGAACTTTCTTGTACAGTGGAAGTCTGTTAATTGAATAGCCACTGTTAGTACTCAAACGATTAGTCGACTAGTCGATGTCTACTCTGGGCAAACCAGTAGTCGACTCTCAATTGTGCAGTCGACTAGTCGGAGGAGTTCAAGCTTTTAGGTAAATAGTATCCCTTCTGTGCCACTGTCAGACAGTTTGAACAGCAATATTGGGCAATCAATGTATACATCTATTGCCATCTAAAAGTAGTAACAGTAGTTTGTTTTAACTGGTACTAGTAGAGTGCTGAAATATTTTGGGCTATCAGGATATGTTATTAATTTGCCTTGTTGCAATTTATGGGAGAGTGCCTATAGGCACTCTCCCTTAAATCGCAACAAGGCAAATTAAATAAGACTATATAATTTCACTCTTAGCATAATTAGAAGCACATTAACAGAATAATGTTCCAGTAAGTTGCTGTATATGAATGCCCAAGTGAAGCCAAATTTGGACCTACAGCACTCTACCAGAACACCAACACTGTTATAAGGAGACAGGTTATCACCAATGACTAGTCGAAATCGACTTGACTTTTGGGTATTGACTAGTCGACTTTGGAATTCACTAGTCGTTTGAGCACTAGCCACTATGCCAGTGACAATTATTCAATTAACTAGAGTATTCAATTAACAGTGACTTGGCCACAATCCTGTATTCTAGAGATAAACTGTGTGTTCATTCTATTAAACCTTGTTTGACAGAGCCCATCACATTCTGTCAAACAAGATATAAAAGATTAAAAAAATATAATAAAATAAATATAAATCAAACAAGTTATAATAAAATTAAATGCCTGTATTGGAAGTACTGAGGCCAAATAGGTTAATAAACAATGAGAATATAGTATAGTCAGGGTTATTTCTGGAGATGTGTAAGATCTTTTATTCAATTAACAGGAGTTTACCTTGTAACCTATATGCAATGAACTCCTTGCATGCAGCCTCGTCCGTGTGTAAGACTGTCTGGCAAGAGGTTATCCTGTAAAAAGTATTGTTAATCCGCAGCAAACAAATAAATAAATAAAATTATCTCCAATGTTTCTATACATATCAGTTCACAATTCTTACACCGGTTTTCCAAACAAATAATACTTACCCACAACACTGATACTTGGGAAGCACTCTTAGCTCAAGGTAGGCCTTTAGATCAGCCTAATTTGGGGACATCGCAGACTTTCCAAGTAGAGATGGGCAATATATCGAAAAACCAAACCAATACAGATATCATGGGGATACCAAAAAAACAAACCGAACCAATCATTCAACACCAAAACCATCCAAATTTTCAAATTTTTCTACATTCATTACTTATAAGGCCTTTTTGAGCCCTAATAGCAGTTGAAGGGTTAATTTTCATGAAAGAAGTGGTTGATTTTATTTTCAGTTTTGTTAACCCTCAGGGGTCTGGGTAATTGTCCTGAATTCTCACAAGACTACAACCTGTACATGTCCAGCTGCTTAAGAGCGATTTCTAGCCAGATTTGGGCTGCCTTAATGGGCAGCCAAGAATTGTCTAGAAATCATTGCCCAAATGATTTGTTTATTGTCAGCGGTACCTCCTGAAGATGGCATGATCAGGGTACATGCTCTGAGATTGCAAATGCCTCAAATAGGCCTTTAAAGGTTAAGGTGTGTTTAGAAGAAGATATGATGTGTGTTCATAAAAGAATGCCACTGTTGAGTTCATTAGCAGTGACATTTGCGGAGCTGTGGTAGAATGATAGAAGAACAACACATTCTGTATTTTCCTGATGTGAATTCCCCTTTGGTACTATCAGCAAATCTCAGTCAAGTCCGATACCGAATACTGAATCGAATAATAATTCAACAAAACCAAATCAGGCAAACATGCACTGAAAGGAGTTTGACAAGCTTGTTCCAATGAGGGGATCACATGATATGGTTTTGAAGAAATTAAAAAAAAAATTTCAGTGCGCCGAAATCTTATTGACAAAACGTTGATCCGAAGATAGATTTTTGTAGGCAATGCATATCTTTTCTGTTAGGAATCAAAGAAAGAAAGAAATGTTTTCTTCCCTTTCTAATAAAATCTGCCTTGCCAAAAATAGTTATATCCCATTATCTTTGTATATCTGAAATAATATTACTGTATACGAGAACCCTGTTATGATGTAACCATACGTATATATTTATCATTCTGTATTTTTGTATATTGGTAAATAAACATATCATATCATATCTGATCTACGTTTATATATGTGCATTGCTCTGACTGGACACAGCAAAGGTCTACTGTTATCCAAGGATGGTAAAGCCTTAATGACAATAGGCTCCAGCCGCTTATCCAGAATCCGATTCTTAGCCAAAAATCCAACCTCTGTAGTGAGGGTAATGGTATTACCCACAGTACGGTAATGAGATTCATCAACAGATAATGCATGAAGTTCACTGACTCTTCTAGCAGATGCAAAGGCTAAGAGAACTGCCATTTTATAGGTCAAGAATTTGAAATCTATGACGTCTAATGGCTCAAAAGGAGCTTCTTTGAGCTTCAACAGAACCCAAGCCAAATTCCTCTTAGGAATTAATCTGAGGGTTCTAGGTCTATTAATAGAGAAATTTCTAACTAGCTTTGAAAATGAAGTATTCGATCCAATAGCCAAGTTGAAATGATGAGCGTAAGTATCTGATAACATAGACCTATAGCCCTTAATAGAGACAGGCTGCAGTTTGAGATCGTAAAACAAGTAGACCAGGAAATTGGCAATATGTGGTATGGGCGGATCATATATGCCTATCGACTGATTTCTACATCAACGGAAGAAAACCCTCCTACAGTTAGAAATCGCGTCCACTGCTCGTCCTGTAAAATGTTTTCCGTGCAAGAAGGACCGCACAACGGAAATAGGTTGAGACCTTCCGGGTTATGATGCAGTGCGCGGGACTTCCCCTGATAAAGAAGATCTTCTCATGGAGGAAGCTTCCGGGGAACGTCCCATAACAGACACCTGAGAAGATTGATCCAAGGTTTCTGTGATGACAGAGGTACTACTAGCAGGATTTTGCAATGAGACTATGTGATTTTTAACAGAATCTGCTGAATCAACGGAGCTGGAGGATATGCATATCCTATCACCCCGTCCCATGAAATTGACAGAGCGTCTACTGCGTATGCTCGATGATCTGGGCATGGCGACATGAACGTTGGTAACTGATTGTTCAGGTGTTTCACAAAAAGATCGGTCATTGGACAATCTCTCTGGTAGAAAATCTGCCTGAATATTCACTTGTTGAGAGTGCACTCCGATGGCAACAGGCGACCTTTCCGAGAGAGAGTCTGCTAATATGTTCAGACGACCTGGTATATGACGGACAGAGAGATGAGCGTGATGATTCAGAACGAATAGGAGAATCGTCTCTATTAATTCGCATAATGGAATCGAGTGAGTGCCGCCTTGGTTCTTGAGGTAAGCAACTACTGTTGAATTGTCCGACAGAATTTGAACGTGTATGTTCGCTATTTGGCGAATCCAATGTTGTAGTGCTAGCCATATTGACATCATCTCTTTGATGTTTATGTGCTTTTCTAGAAACCGAGAGTCCCAAAGACCCTGGCACTTCAAGTCTGCGGGACCTAGGGTCGCGCCCCAGCCCGTCTGACTCACATCCGTCATAATCGTGACAGCCGGATCCGACAGTTGAAGTGGAACTCCTTGAGTTAACCACTGAATATCTGCCCAAATCTGAACCTTTTGTTTTACTAGGTCCGTTAAAACAATAATTGTTTCGAGCGAATGCATCTTCACACTCCAGTTCTGGGTAAAGAAAATCTGGAGGGGACGCGTGCACAGGCAGCTCATCGGAATAAGATCTGCTGCCGCTCCACACAGCTCCATCAGTCACATGAACTCCCTCGCTGTTATTGCATCTGAGTTTAGACAAAAGCGAGCATAACAACTGACTAATTTCCCTCTGGGTAACAGCAGATGAACCAGATTGTTGTGAGTCTCGAAACTCATTCCCAAGTGAGTGAACAACTTGGATGGAGCTAGATCCGACTTTTTCTCATTTACTTTGAAACAAAGACGTCAGAGCAATTGTAGCAGTCTCTGAACATCATTCTGAAGAATAATTCTGTTGCCGTTTCTCTGAAGAATGTCGTCCAAGTAAGCTGACATGACCGCAGACGAATGAGCTCGGAAGTATGACATTACCAAGTTCATTATATGAAAGCCCAAGGAGCCAGGTTTAGACCAAAGCACATTGCTCTGAACTGATAAACCCTTCCTTGCACGGCGAACCGCAGGTACTTTTTGAATGCCGGACGTACCATGACATGAAAGTAAGCATCCTTTAGAGCTATGCTTGCCGCATAGTCGTTCACTCGAATGCTCGCTCTTACCAACCGAATGATTTCCATAGAGCCATGATTAACTTGTTTATTCAGCTCAAGTCTATTACTGGTCGAAACGAGCTGTCTGGCTTCGGTACGAGGAACAGGTGACTGTAAAAGCCTTGAGAATTTTGATTCTCAATGACCTCTATTGCTTCCTTTAATAAGAGAGCCTGTACCTCTGATAAGAAAGACTCTCTTTTAAAGGGATCCGCCGGAAGATTTGTCCAATGCGGACATCTTGTTAGTGGGGGTTTCGCTCAGAATGATAGCCATAGGCCTTCTGAGACTACACTTCTCACCCACTGATCTTCCGTGACTGCTATCCAGTTTCTCGCGAAGTTTGATAACTTTCTGCCAACTAGCAAGCAATAGGTCTTGACCATCACGTGTAGGACTTGCAAGGCTTATGGGAGGAGAAACTACGTCCTCCCGTGAAGATCCTCGTCCGGTCAGCTTAGGGGTGTCTGACCGATAATCCTGATCAGACTTATGCCCCTTTCCCGAGTCGCAGTATTGACGACCTCCGGAGTAATTATATGAGGGTTTCTTGAACCCTCGCGAGGAGTTCCCTATTTGATGATTTTGATTAGAATGTCCTCGCTTACCCTGGTCTGCTGAAGCGTGTTGTTGAGACGCCGACTTCAAAAGCAGAGCACTGGAAGCTTTCTTAGTAGCTGTTCATAGAATAACAAAAGCTTGTCATCAAATATAGTATGTCCGGAGACCGGAGCAACCCGGAGAGAGCTTTTCACATTGTCATCTATAAGTGATGACAACACAAGGGCAGCATCACATCTAATTAACTCCAGATTTGCCACTGTCAGGGCAGAGTTGTACATGGCATACATGATTGCCTTGGAAAGAACTCTAAGCGAGGTACACACGTCCTCAAATTCCATCCCGTTGAGACGTTGCGCCATGGCTCTGGTAAGGTGATCTGCATAGGACATAGCATCCAAATTCGCTCTATTCGATGAAATAGCACATTCCATTACATCTGAGCAAATATTGAATGAAGCAGGTAAGGATATGTCTAAATCCTCTGCCAGCGCATCTAAATGCAGAGGAGCTCTCTGAACATCATCATCTCCAACCATTTTAAATGAACGTGATCCAAGGAATATTATTTATGGAAGATGTTGATAAGAAACCGCCTTTTTTCCTCACACTAGAGAGGTTAAATATGGTGTCGTCGACATGGTCGAAAGCCTGCGACACCTGCCTGGACTGATCCGGGAAAGAAAGAACTTCTTCCTTCCTCTGTATAAAGTCTGCGTCTAAAGACGCCAATGGTTTCTCCCTGGTTGTCACAGCTTGCTGATTCGGCAGAACAAATTCAGAATAGTATTGATGGATAAAATCCATCGCAACCATATGTTGTTCCGAAAGGGAAGGGTAATCCTCTTCCTTATCCCTTTCACCATCCGACTGAATCAGCTGTGAATCTCGGTCGATTGCATCGGAGTGAACAGATGACTGGACCGACCCAGCACCATCCGACAGCTCACTTTCGGAGTCTGAGGGAGGCTGCTCCTGCCCTTGCTGAGGTGCTGCGATCAGCTGCGCAATATGCGACAGCAAGTCCATCACCGAGTCTTGAGGAGCAGCAGTTTTCTGTTTTTTAGCAGTTTGCTGCTCCTGGGATGGCGTTCCAGAGATGGACCTCTTCTCCGAATGTCCCAATGAGCGAAGCCTTGGTTCCCTAGCTACTGGATGGTCCGACTTCACGGGTGAAGATTGGCTCCATCTTCGCGCAGCTGGCTGGATATCTGAAGTCGGTAGCTAGGATGCGGTCATGTGTGCTTACTAATTGTAGCGGAGGAAGCCGTGACTGTAGCTGAGGCCGGCTGCAGTCTAGACGGAGCGTCCCAAGCAGCAGATGTGGACATATGATCCGGCCCGTGCAAGTTTCTCATAACATCTGACCCCAAATGTTGCTGGGTTAGAGAGGGACCTCTCCTGCTCGCGGCCTTTTCAGACTTCACCGAGCCTCACAAGAAACTTGCTGACGTCCTCCCTATTTCCGTCGTTGCTGGGTGAGCTTTTGTTTTTAAGGTGCTTGCTCTACCCATTACACTTCCTTCGATCGCAACGGACATACCCGGCGTTAGGGCTCCGACGGACAGAGTAACCGCTTCACCGGTTGAGCTAGCTGCCTGCAAGGGATTAAGAACACTAACTAGAGGCCTTATCCCTTGCCTAATATTCATAAGCACCTTATCAGGTAGCTCTGTTTGCTCATCAGAGCATGTTGACGGTAGCACACTTTTGGTGGGTGTCACAATACAACGTTTGTCATCCCAATTGACACATGTAGGACAAGAATCTGTAGGAGTACGAGTACAGGCAAGGCAACAAGCATGTAAATCTGAGGAAGACTGCCTCGCCTTCCATTTAGAGCAGTAAGCTTTCATGATTAATCAAAAAATTAAGTCGATCGTACTCCCACAAACTCCACAATAAATATATGATAAAGATATATAAATAATAGCAATTAAAATCAAAATCGAAAAATTAATTTTTGAAGAAGCCTAAGTTCCCAAAGGGAACATGAAGAGCCCAAGGGCAATAGAGCCTAGGTGTGGACAAAATCCAAATTTTTTTTGCTACACTACCGGAATATTAATTAATGTATCTTACAACAATCCTACAGTAATAATAACTAAATACTACATATATTTAAAGATGTTGCCAATGTAAACAACGTCAAAGGAAAAACCGGAAACATCAAGTACAGAAAAAGGCACTAAGTCAGTAACAGATTTTAAAGTTACCAGATGTAAAGTAAGATCTTCAAACGAAGAAAAAACGATACATCGGATAGAAGATGCATGACCAAAACGACCTAACACCCCTAGGGTGAGGACATAACCATGGGGTAAACAGAATAAAAACACGTTAAACTCCCAAGCAATTCAGAAAATAAGCAGACTGTCATCTGCAAAATAAAGTCCCCAGAGGGTGAATTCAGTGATGCTATCCTGCATAGCAGGGTAGCATCACTAAATTTACCCTCTGTGAACCTCAATCTGAATCAGTGTCTCAGAACTAACAGAAAGAGGTACCCAGAAAATAAATTGGCCCACTGCATGGGATAGCATCAAATTCACCCTCTGGGGACCTCATTCTGCAATGAGTTTAACAAGAGGGCTTCAAGGAGGTATAGGGATGGAACACTTAACAAACAGTGGATAAATCATAGCAAGAATGATGACGTCAGGCTATGTCCTGAAACTGGGAAACATGAAATAATTTTTATAATTATTATAAAGTTACAGCCCTGAACGTTTCTAACCACCGTTGTTCACTTCCATCATCCATTTACAGCCTTGGATCCACCAATTTTGCCATTGATTTGTGTCTGGCATCCTCAAAAAAGGAGATTTAAAAGCACAGATGTCAGTTCATTGTTGCTGACTTTAGGGCCAAAGAATGATGGTTTGCGCCAATTTTGGTACCTCCCTGGGTACTGCACATGCGCAGATCTCAAAAGTATGGAGGACCATCTAGGACTTGATTTTTGGGGGTTTTGCATGCAAATTTGGGGGATTGGGGGGCAAAATTTGTGTTTGGCCCTGGATTAATTTGAGTTAGCACCAGCTAGTCTGGGTCATTGGTTGTCGTAACTCTGCTCAGTATGGCCGAACCATACTAGTCTTCGAACACATTCAAGACATGAAGCAAATCTCACATACCAAAATATTGACCAAATCCATTGATATTTGTTCAAGTTATCACGCTAAGGAATTGATGAAAAAACTGCCGGCTTATCTGTCCGCCGTCTCATCTGCCCATCAATGCACTGGTTTCATCAAACTATAGGTCAAGTTTTTTAAAACCTCAACCCCAAAAATTAACATAAGTTGATGAATGTACTTAAAATTACCCGTATCCATCTCCTCTTCTTTGGAGGGGCCAGAATAAGATGATGGTAAAGAGGATACCTGATAGCTCTGACTGGCAGCAAATGTATTCCACACACACTTGATTAAAGATGATACTAAGTACAATGTCTGAAAAATAAAAGAAAACTCAACAAATTTATTTACTTCCTGGATTAAAAAATAATACTGAGCATTTGTAAATCTAGCAGAAAAATATTAATAAAAATCCTTCCTATTCATGCTTACCCTTATGTATCTGCAAGTTTAACCCTTTACCTAACGAATCGGCCCCACCTGCCAGCATAATTTACCAATTAAGCAGTTGAAAAAAATATATTTTTCAAAAAATTTCAACAAACCCATATCATCTGACCCCTCATTGGAACGAACTCGATAATTCAAATAATAAATTTTGATGTCCTGTGCATTGGGTAAAGAGTAAAATAAGTAGTTAGTTCACACCTACTGAAATGAAATAAGACACAACTTTAAAATATACATAAGTATGACAGGCCTCAAGTAGTATGGATACACAGGTAGAAATCTGTTAAATGAGTTAAAATAGACACATTATGCCTAAAGAGGTTAAGAGTTTCTTTCTCAGGCCCTCCCGCATTGTCCTTTTGGTTGCCACATGCTCTCTTTTTATAACCAATGCAAACTTAAAAAATAAAAATTAAATGGTTTATGTCTGATATTTTACCCAATTTAATAAATTTGATAAATTTGTCCCTTGAGTGCAACAAGGCTTTGCAATGCTTTAGCACTGCAAAGCCTTCTTGCACTCAAGGGACAAAATACTCCACCACCTATGCTATTTAGATTACCAGGCCTAACACATAAAACAAACCAAGAATATATACTTTTGATGGCAAAGAAATAATGAAAAAAATAAAAAATAAAATAAACAAGAGGCCCGCGGGGCCTGAAGCGCTCATCTTGTACAGAACACAATTTAAACATAGTCCAAGAATGAGTCTACATTAAGAAAGCCATCTCCATAGGCTACACTGTCAATCTTTGAGTCCCTCAGGAGTGACAAAAATAATCTGGGCATCATGCCTTTTCTTCAGTTGATCATAAAGTAAAATGTAGAGCTCCCCTATGAAGCCCCTTGATACAACCTATGTGGATTAATCTTAGTACCTCTTGAGGGTACTGAATACAAAATGTTTAATTCTTCAGCAAAATAGCCAATTCCGGCTCCCATTGAGAGCCCAAATATTAACCCAGGCTCTTGATTTGAACACAGTTAAATCTGACTTCCCTAGAGATGTTGTGTACCAAATATGAAAACATTCTGACTGTTGGATCTGAAGAAGAGAAATTGTAAAGAAATTTCTTTGAATTGCACTAAGTTCAAATTTGGGCTCCCATAGCGAGCCCAAATATAAACCTATGGATCCAATTTGAACAAACTTGAATCTGACCCCCCTAGAGATGTTGTATACCAAATGTGAAAGCATTCTGACAAGTGAATCTGAAGAAGAAGATTTTTGAAGAAATTCCCTCATATTGTACTAAGTTAAATTTCATGTTCATATAGGGAGCCCAAATATTAACCTAGGCACTCGAATTGAACAACCTGGAATCTGACCCCCCTAGAGATGTTGTATACCAAATATAAAAGCATTCCGACTGGTGGATCTGAAGAAGAAGATTTTTAAAGAAATTTCCTCATATTGCACTAAGTAAAAATTTGGGCTACCACAGTGAGCCCAAATATATACCTAGGGGTTTGATTTGAACAAACTTGAATCTGAGCCCCATAGAGATGTTGCATACCAAATATCAAAGCATTCTGACTGGTGGATCTGAAGAAGAAGATTTTTTTAAATTACCCTCCATATTGAACAAAGATAAAATTTGGGCTTCCGTAGGAAGCCCAAATATTAACCTGGGGACTTGGTTTGAACAATCTAGAATTTGACTCTCATAACAATGATGTATACCAAACATTAAAAGATTCTGACTGGTGGTTCTGAAGAAGAAGATTTTTAAAGAATATTCCCCATATTACCCTATGTTAAAACTTTGGGCTCCTGTAGAGAGCCCAAATATGAACCAATGAGCTTTATTTCAACAAACTTTTATCTGACCCCCCCCCCCCCCCCCCCGCCCCCCCCCCCCCCCCCCCCCCCTTTTATGAATGCTGTATACCAAATATTAAAAGATTCTGATGATTGGTTCTGGAGAAAAGATTTTTCAAAATTTTTGCAAATATGCTGACTCAGCATTTTTTTGATGCCCATTACAGAACACCCTAACATAACCGATGGCAATTTTTTTTCACCGTTCAATTCTACTGGTCGTAAGGATACTTCATACCAAATAAAAGCTCTCTGTTCCGTGGGGTTTGGGAAATATGGGTGTTTGAAAATATTTCTATTTTTAGCTCCCAGGGTTCCCATGGGGATGTGGGAATTTTTTTTTTTTGCATGGGTCAAGTACTTATGACCCAATACTACCACAAACCAAATTTGGTTCATACCGAACAATCGGTTCAGAAAATAGAAATTTTGGGCGGGGCCAAAAATCTTACCCCTCCTATAACAAAGCCAAATATTACTTCACAAACTTCGTTTGAACAAACTTGATTCTACACCTCATATGGAAGCTCCATACCAAATATCAAGTCATTGTACACACTGGTTCTTGAGAAGAAGATTTTAAAAATATTTTGGAGCATTTTCCCCCACTCCCTCCCTATGGGGCTGGGCATGTTGAGTTGAACAAAAATGAAATGCCCCTTTGGGACCATCACTCACACAAACTTTCACTTGAATTGGCCCAGTGGCTTTGGAGGAGAAGACCAAAACATGGTGTTGACGGACGACGGACGAAGGACGACAGACGACGGACGGAGAGCGATGAGATTAGCTCAGCTTGACTTTGTCAAGATGAGCTAAAAAAAGCGTCCGCCAACATGCAATTTTATAAAAATGAAAGTGTCAATGACACTGTAGCTTAACTTGTGTGTTGTGTTTGATGAAAAGGATAATGTTCAATGTTTATGAAAGGATTATGAAATAAGACAAGAATTGTGATAATTGGGAATATGTTCATTTCTGTTCCCTGTGTGCTATGTTTATGATAAAAATAATATGAGGCGTACACTGTACTAAAGAGCTGAGGGGTGGGTTAATATGACCTCACAGTTAATGTATGTGGCCCTCACAGTTAACGTATATCAACAAAAGTTACCAAGTTACAGTGAAATTATTCCAAAACGAGTCATCCTATCAAGTTACATTAAAATCCCCTCATAAATATGGCCTGTAGACTGTGCTAAAGGTTTTCGGGCTTCGGGCCCCTGTAGCCGTCAGTTTCCCAATTGCGTCCAAAGGGGACGTTCTCATCTAGACATTATATGAAGTCAATCTACCAAGTTACAATGAAATCCCTTAATAAATATGACATGTAGACTGTGCTAAAGGTGTTTGGGCTTTGGGCTCTGGCAGCCATCATGGTTGAATGATCGCAACCAAAAGGGGACATTCTCATCTGGACACTATTTGGAGTCATCCTATCAAGCTACAATGAAATCCCTTCATAATTATGACCTGAAGACTGTTCTAAAGGTTTTCGGGCTTTGGGCCCCTGAAGCCGTCACAGTTGCCCAATCGTGTCCAAAAGTGGACGTTCTCATCTAGACATTATATGAAGTCAACCTACCAAGTTACAATGAAATCCCTTCATAAATATGACCTGTAGACTGTGCTAAAGGTTTTTGGGCTTCGGGCTCGGGCAGCCATCATGGTTGAATGATCGCAAGCAAAGGGGACAATCTCATCTGGGCATCATCTGGAGTGATCCTAAGAAGTTACAATGAAATCCCTTCATAAATATGACCTGTAGACTGTGCTCAAGCTTTTCGGGCTTCGGGCACTAGTAGCCATCACAACTGACCAATCACGACCAAAAGGGAATGTCATCATCTAAGCATTACATGGAGTCAACCTAACAGGTTACAATGAAATCCTTCCATAAATATGACCTTTTGCCTATGCTAAAGGTTTTTGGGCTCGGGCACCCATCAAGGTTGCATGATCGCGATCAAAATGGGACATTCTCATCTAGACATTATTTGGAGTCATCCTACCATGTTACAATGAAATCCCTTCATAAATATGACCTCTAGACTGTGCTAAAGGTTTTCGGGCTTTGGGCCCCTGTAGCCGTCACAGTTGCCCAATCATGCCCAAAAGGTGACTTTCTCATCTAGACATTGTATGAAGTCAACCCACCAAGTTACAATGAAATTCCTCAATAAATATGACCTGTAGACTGTGGTAAAGGTTTTCGGGTTTTGGGCTCGGGCAGTCGTCACGGTTGGCAGATCATGCCCAAATGGGGAAATTCTCATCTAGACATCATAAGGAGTCATCCTACCAAGTTACAATGAAATCCCTCCACATTAAACATGACCTGCAGACTGTGCTAAAAGTTTTTGGGTTTAGGGCTTGGGCAGCCATCATGGTTGATAGATCATGCCCAAAAGGGGACATTCTCATCTAGGCATTATACAGAGGCATCCTACCAAGTTACAATGAAATCCCTTCATAAATACGACCTGTAGACTGTGCTAATGGTTTTCGGGTTTTGGGCTCGGGCAGCCATACCGGTTGCCCGATCGCGACCAAAAGGGGACGTTCTCATCTAGACATGACCCCAAACTTGCATATGAAATTTCGTGACGATCAGACAAGAACAGCGGGGTGTAGCCCGTGCTAAAGGAAAATGTGAACAGACGTCACAGACTCACAGCAGACTCACAGACCAACAGACTTCCGCATGCGTGATGGCAATAGCTTATCTTGACTGTGTCAAGTTAAGCTAAAAATGGCTTGAGAAAAAGATGATCTACTTTGTGGGGCCTTATCAGTAAAATGTAACAGTGAAATTTGGTAGAATACTGGAAGCCCATATTTGGTCTTTATTCTGAAGTTCAGGCACCACAACTTAAATGCTTATCCAGCCATTAATTAATTAATACAAGAGGCCCCAAGGAGCCTTAATCGCTCACCGGCCAAAGTGGTTCAAAGAAGTATTTGGGATCACATTCAGTTAGACATGGTTCATCAACACTACAAAGGAATGAAGTCATGAGAGACACATTTTATGGAACTAGGGACATGGCTTAAACAAACTTGAATCTTACCCCCCTAAGGATGCTGCATACTAAATATCAAAAGCATTCATCTGCTGGATCTGAAGATTTTTAAAGAAAATTCCTCATTTTGAACTAAGTTATCATTCGGGCTCCCACAGTGAGCCCAAATAGGAACCCAGGGACTTGGCTTGAACAAACTTGAATCTCACTCACCTAAGGATGCTACACACCACATATCAAAACATTCCGACTGCTGGATCTGAAGAAGATTTTTTAAGAAAATTCCTCATTTTGAACTAAGTTATCATTAGGGCTCCCACAGTGAGCCCAAATATGGACCTAGGGACATGGCTTGAACAAACTTGAATCTCACCCCCCTAAGGATGCTGCATACCAAATATCAAAACATTCCGACGGCTGGATCTGAAGAAGAAGATTTTTAAAGAAAATTCCTCATTTTGAACTAAGTTATAATTCGGGCTGCCACAGTGAGCCCAAATATGGACCCAGGGACTTTGCTTGAACAAACTTGAATCTCACCCCCAAGCATGCTGCATACCCAATATCAAAAGATTCTGCCTGCTGGATCTTGAGAAGAAGATTTTTAAAGAAATTTGCCTGAAATGCACTAAGTTCAAATTTGGGCTCCTATACTGAGCCCAAATATGAACCCAGGGGGCCAATTTGAACAAACTTGAATCAGATCCACCCCACAATGTTGCAATACCAAATATCAAAAGATTCTGCCTGCTGGATCTTGAGAAGAAGATTTTTAAAGAAATTTGCCTGAAATGCACTAAGTTCGAATTCGAGCTTCTATAGTGAATCCAAATATGAATCCGGGGGGAGGGGGGGGGGGGGGGGGGGGGGGCGATTTGAACAAACTTGAATCAGATCCACCCCACAATTTTGCATATGAAATATCAAAAGATTCTGCCTGCTGGATCTGGAGAAGAAGATTTTTTAAGAAATTTGCCTGAAATGCACCAAGTTCGAATTCGGGCTTCTATAGTGAGCCCAAATATGAATCCAGGGGGCCGATTTGAACAAACTTGAATCTGACCCCCCCCCCTAGAGATAATGTATATCAAATAGGAAAGAATTCTGCCTGGTGGATCTGAAGAAGAAGACTTTTTTGAATTTTGGAAAGAAATTCATGAGTGCTATCAGAGTTATGCCCCTTGTGGTGCCCCCTGTGGTTGCGGCAAGTTTATTTGTACAAGTTTGAATTGTCATATGATAGGGAACATGCACACCAAATTTGGTTCAATTTGATCCAGTAGTTTGTGAGGAGTAGTTGATAATGTAAAGTTCACGACGGACGGCGACGGACGGCAAGTGATAAGTTAAGCTCCCTTCGGTGAGCTAAAAATCTGACATTTAAATTTTATTTTTTTAATCAAAAAACATAGCTTACGACACCTCATTGGAACAAGCTCATTGAGCTCATTTTAATGAGGGCATTTAAGTTCTGTTTTTGAGATGAAATTCTTTAGTTAGGCCCCACAAAGTAGATCTTCTGTTTCTCAGGCCATTTTATTAAAAACTGCATGTGGGCGGGCTTCCAGGAACCACTGAGCACTGCTGTGAACTCTATAAGTTGAATGCATAATTTTTTGTGTTCTATACATCATAACCATTTTGATGTATAATTTGCATATATTTACTCAGAATATATGAAATATCAGAGGTGAAATCTCAAAGTAAACTATTTTTCCTTACTAATATAGCACCTTATGGGACCTGGTCAGATCTGATGAATCAAATACTTATTCATTAACCCTTTATCCAACGAATCGGCCACATTCGCCCACATAATATGCAAATTCAGCAGCTGAAAAATTCTATTTTTCAAAGAATTTCAACAAAACCATATCATGTGACCCCTCTTTGGAACGTGCTTGTCGAGCTCATTTCAATGAGGGGTCACATGATATTGTTCTACAGAAATTTTTTTAAAAATTTAAAAAAATGATATTTAAAAGAATAAGTTTTGATATTGTCTGTGTTGGGTAAAGGGTTAATTTTTAAGAAAAATGGTATGAGTGAAGCAAAAGAATATTGATTTTACTTCCTAACTACTGAGGCTTTATCTTACAACAGGAGAGCAAAGTGGTACAGTGGTTATGGCATTGGACTTTAAACCGAAAGGCCCACAGTTCGATCCCCAACAGGGGCAACTGCATTCTGTCCTTGGGCACTTAATCCTGATTGCCCACAAGGGGGCACGGTGGCACTGTGCTCTAAGGCATACTGCAAGTCGATGGTGCATGTCTTCAATCAATGTTAACCCTGCTTGTGTGGAGTTAGTACATTGGGGAGTCTGACAGTTGCTTGCCGTTGCTCGGTTTCCTCCACCCATAAAACTGTCCGACACAAGGTGACCTTGGCTGTCAAAAGTTTTGTTTAACCACAATAAATAAATAAATAAATCTTACAATAAGAACGTATTTCCCTCAATACAAGTAAAAACGTCCAGACAAAACACAAATTTGTATTAAAGGTGGCAACCACACGCATAATCATTGGATTCAGAAAGTGAATGTTTTTACCTGCACTCAATTGGCATTAACTTATTACACATGATGAGGTCAACATTTTTGATAATTGTAATTACATGTTAATCAATTACTCAATGAAATAAATTAGACTACATCATTTTGTTGATATTTTATATAGGCCAACCATGGATGAAACATGAAAAATAAAACAAAGAAACACACAGTTGAAACACTACTATAAAGTTTGGTCGTGGTTGTATTACAACAATGTATGGGACTAGATCATGCAGAGAGCAAAAATGTAATACCATAATATCATGATCTTCATTAAAAAAAAATCAATTCAAAGATGCCATTAAAAGCTGTATCCAGTCTCTTCATTATGCAATCAAGTCAAGAAAGGGAGGAATAATACAGGATAAATTGGTTTTATTTCAGAGAATAAAATCTCGAATTTTGAGATAACCTATTTACCGTTCATCTGGATATAATAAAGAGGACCAATTACAGCACTGCTACCGTGGACAGGTCAAAATCTAAGGGTGGGCATTTTTCAACGCATTAAAATTCAGAGATGATCCGCTATGACACGTAGCGAAATTTCCACCAATGAAGCACCGGGGGAATCATTGGTGGAAATTTTGATGGTGTGTCATACAGGATCATCTCTGAATTATATGCGTGGAAAAAAAGACAGCCCGCGGATTTTGCCCCATCCACGATGTCCATACTGTATGATGGTTCACATATTTCAAAAGCATCTGCAAACAAGAGGCCCCAGGGGGCCTGAGGGCGCTCACCTGACATGGTAGCCTAAATATCAACCCAGAGAATTGATTTCCACAAGTTGCATCTGCTCCTCCTAAGAAAAACCAAATATCCAAATATTCTGACCAGTGGATCTAAAAAAAAGATTTTTAAAGAATATTCCTCATATTGAACTAAGTCATAATTCGGGCTCCCACAGGAAGCCCATATATGAACCCAGGGACTTGGCTTTAACAAACCTGAATCTCACACCCCTAAGGATTCTGCACACCAAATATCAAAACATTCCGGCTGTTGGATCTGAAGAAGAAGATTTTTTAAGAAAATTCCTCATTTCGAACAAAGTTACAATTCAAGCTCCCACAGTGAGCCCAAATATGGACCTAGGGACATGGCTTGAACAAACTTGAATCTCACCCCCCTAAGGATGCTGCATACCAAATATCACAAGATTCTGCCTGCTGGATCTTGAGAAGAAGATTTTCAAAGAAATTTGCCTGAAATGCACTAAGTTCGAATTTGGGCTTCTATAGTGAGCCCAAATATGAATCCAGGTGGCCGATTTGAACAAACTGGAATCAGATCCACCCCACAATGTTGCATACCAAATATCAAAAGATTCTGCCTGCAGGATCTGGAGAAGAAGATTTTTGAAGAAATTTGCCTGAAATGCACTAAGTTCGAATTCAAGCTTCTATAGTGAGCCCAAATATGAATCTAGGGAGCCGACTTGAACAAAATAGAATCAGATCCACCCCACAATGTTGCATACCAAATATCAAAAGATTCTGCCTGCTGGATCTGGGGAAGAAGATTTTTTAAGAAATTTGCCTGAAAAGCACTAAGTTCAAATTTGGGCTCCTATACTGAGCCCAAATATAAACCCAGGGAGCCGATTTAAACAAACTTGAATCAGATCCACCCCACAATGTTGCATACCCAATATGAAAAGATTCTGCCTGCTGGATCTTGAGAAGAAGATTTTCAAAGAAATTTGCCTGAAATGCACTAAGTTCAAATTTGGGCTCCTATACTGAGCCCAAATATAAACCCAAGGGGCCGATTTGAACAAACTTGAATCAGATCCACCCCATAATGTTGCATACCAAATATCAAAAGATTCTGCCTGCTGAATCTGGAGAAGAAGATTTTCAAAGAAATTTGCCTGAAATGCAGTAAGTTCAAATTTGGGCTCCTATACTGAGCCCAAATATAAACCCAGGGGGCCGATTTGAACAAACTTGAATCAGATCCACCCCACAATGTTGCATACCAAATATCAAAAGATTCTGCCTGCTGGATCTGGAGAAGAAGATTTTTTAAGAAATTTGCCTGAAATGCACTAAGTTCGAAATCAGGCTCCTATACTGAGCCCAAATATGAACCCAGGGGGCCGATTTGAACAAACTTGAATCAGATCCACCCTACAATGTTGCATACCAAATATCAAAAGATTCTGCCTGCTGGATCTGGATTGCCTACAGTGTTAAAAAGTGCTGACTCAGCACTTTTTCAAAGTCCCGAAACTGTACCCTATGATAAAATCGATGGCAATTTTTTTTTACCAATTCTTTCTGTTGGTCCTAAGGAAGCTTCACACCAAATAAAAATTCTCGGTGCCGTGCAGTTTTGCAGATATGGGCGTTTTAATTTTTTTCTATTTTTAGCTCCTGCGGTTCCCATGGGGCTACAGGAAAAAAAAAATCAGCATAAATTAGGTACTTATGACCCAATAAGCCCTCACATAAAATTTGGTTCAAATCAGCCTCTCGGTTTGGAAAATAGAAATTTTGGGTGGGGCCAAAAATTTTGCCCCTCCCATAACGACGCCAAGTATAGCCCCACAAACTTCTCTTGAACAAATCTGAGTCTACACCTCAAAAGGAAGCTGCACACCAAATATCAAGTCTCTGCTACTGCTGGTTCATGAGAAGAAGATTTTTTAAGATTTCAGCACACTTTTTGGGTGTGGCCCTACCCACGGGCGAGGCAACTTGATTTGAACAAAATCAAATTGCGATGTCATAACAAACTATTATCTCAAATATCAATTAAATTGGTTCAGCGGTTTGGGAGGAGAAGACGCAAACACCATGTTCACGGACGACGGACGCCGGGCGACGGACGGTGAGTGATCACTATAGCTCTCCTGACTGAAAGTCAGGTGAGCTAAAAAAGTTCTGGTTCAGACAGTTTCCCTTAAAAAGCGCATAAATCTGACCTTCAGGTCAAAGGTCAAGGTCACATGAAGGTCACTATGGTACACTGCACACCGATTCATGGTGGAACATCCACATGCCAAGTATCTAAAGTGTAGGTCAAAAGACAAAAAAGTTATGGCCCGGACAAAGTTTGTATGAGAAGAAGAAGAAGAAGAAGAAGAAGAAGAAGAATATGCACTAAAACAATATGTCTCCCTTCTGGGAAGGGGAGATATAATAAATAAATGTTGAATACAGCACATAAAAGCATGTTTTATTCGTCCAACAAATTTACAAAAATTGTATCTAATAAGTGTATATTATAATATAATATAATATAATATAAGAAAATATAATATAATACTAGAATGAGGAAAAATGACTTTTTTGATAGAAGTTAAAATTAGGCCATGGTTATTTGAAAGTTTGTGTAGCATCATTTGAACATATCATTTCCAAGAGCACAGTTGTTCTGTGGTAATACTTTAGAATTGTGATCAGAACTTCGCAAGGTTGACATGTGTTCATGTGATGCTGCACTTCATCTCAAACCAATCTAAAGCTCGGAGATGAGTTAATCCTTTACCTAACAGGATGACCCAAATCGGACAGTGTGATACACAAAAATTGCCATTCAGTTTTTAAAAATATGTCAGTTTTACTTCTATAACATACAATATGACCTCCCACTGGAACAAGCGCATTGCACTCATTTCAAATAACAGTGATAACCTGTTTTTGGAGGAAAAAATAGAAATTTTTTATCATAAATAGATGATTTTTACAAGAGTCATTTGCTACTAGCGTTAGGTAAAGGGTTAAGAGCAAAGTAATATTTCACTTGAGTGTTTTCTCCCACACAGAGTCACTTTATCCTGATATACTACAAGGACACACAGATAACACAAAGAACCACAAAATAATTCATCAAGATGTGCTAGTTCTCTACTAGTTATTAGAGAACATCTCAGAGAGAGAAAAAACTCCAATAACATCTGTAGCCTTTTATTGTGTATTACTCTCCTATTATCACTGCTGACAATGTCATGAAACATGTAGCAGATTTAAAATGCTTCACAGTATACATTTTATTGTGTTTTATGTCAGTGTCTGCTTGTGGCTTAGCATTATTCAGTTTCAATAAGATGTCAGAGAGACTGCATAAAATAGATATGAAACTTGATGTTACAATAGACAAAATGTCACCTATTAAAGCACAGGTAAAATAAAAACAAAGCATATTTTGAAAAACAGTTTATTGATTTATGGTATAGAACAGAAAATAAATTTTATATACACATTTGATATACAAAATGTGTTGTCAATATGTTTCTGGGTTTTCAATAGTTTGTTCTTTCTTGGGCAAACAGACCTGCTTCATGGATGTCTGTACTCACTGAATGTGGTGAAGCGGAGTGGATTGTTTGGTGTGGGGGTGGGGGGGGGGGGGGGGGGTGGGGATGGATCAAAAGAGTGGCCTGGGAGCTTAATGAACATGCAACAATCAGACCTAACTTTTTTCAAAAGGTAGTCAAGCCATCTATAGCCGTCTGATTCTTCCCAGGAGGCCAGTGCTGCAGTTTATCCTGATAATTATTTTCAGAAATATCATTTGCCAGTTCAACAGTGGCAGTAGCTTTTGAGATTCTACAGTCATTAATGCATGGCTCATTCAAGTTTTCATATGAATGTTCAGTTAAGTTTTCATGTGCTTCATGAAGCTCATTTGAGATTCTATAGTCATTATTCATGTATGGTTCATTTTCAAGTTTTCATGTAAGCATTCAGCAGATAAGTATGCATGTGTTTCAGTGTTTTTGGAGGGAACATTTAACCCCGTTTCAGTGTTTTTGAAGGGAACATTTAACCCTATTTTAGTGTTTTTGGAGGGAACATTTAACCCTTCTTCTCTTGAACCATGCTTTTTCAACACTGATTTTCTCCAATTCTTCTTTCTTGGCATGTTTCAAACTAGAATGAGGAAAAATGACTTTTTTGACAGAAGTTAAAATTAGGCCATGGTTATTTGAAAGTTTGTGTAGCATCATTTGAACATATCATTTCCAAGATCACAGTTGTTCTGTGGTAATACTTTAGAATTGTGATCAGAACTTCGCAAGGTTGATATGTGTTCATGTGATGCTGCACTTCATCTCAAACCAATCTAAAGCTCGGCAATGAGTTAATCCTTTATCTAACAGGATGACCCAAATTGTACACTGTTATTATACACAAAAATTGCCATTCAATTTTTAAAAATATGTCAGTTTTACTTCTATAACATACAATATGACCTCCCACTGGAACGAGTGCATTGCACTCATTTCAAATAACAGTGATAACCTATGTTTTTGGAGCAAAAATAGAATTTTTTTTTATCATAAATAGATGATTTTTACAAGTCATTTGCTACTAGCGTTAGGTAAAGGGTTAAGAGCAAAGTAATTTTTCACTTGAGTGTTTTCTCCCAGAGTCACTTTATCCTGATATACTACAAGGACACACAGATAACACAAAGAACCACAAAATAATTTATCAAGATGTGCTAGTTCTCTACTAATTATTAGAGAACATCTCAGAGAGAGAAAAAACTCCAATAACATCTGTAGCCTTTTATTGTGTATTACTCTCCTATTATCACTGCTGACAATGTCATGAAACATGTAGCAGATTTAAATTGCTTCACAGTGTACATTTTATTTTGTTTTATGTCAGTGTCTGCTTGTGGCTTTGCACTATTCAGTTTCAATAAGATGTCAGAGAGACTGCATAAAATACATATGAAACTTGATGTTACAACAGACAAAATGTCACCTCTTAAAGCATAGCTTTAATAATAATCCAAGTTAGTAGTCGGTTCTAAAGTATTTACTCTTAAGCATACAAATCTCACTTCATCACACATTTTGGATAGCCAAGCAAAAGTTTAGAAACACACAGGCCCCAAGATTGATCGAGTGACTCAATTTGAACAAACATGAATCAGACCCATACCAATAGACTGTATACCAAATATTAAAAGATTCTGCCCACTGGTTCTGGAAAATATGATTTTTCCTTAAATTGCACTAAGGAAAAATTCATGCCCCTATAGGGAGCCCCAATATTGATCAAGGGACTCGATTTGAACAAACTTGAATCTGTTCTCCCTAGAGATGCTGTATACTAAGTAGGAAAGAATTCTGACTGGTGGATCTGAAGAAGATTTTTAAAAATACTCCTCATATTGCATTAAGTTGAAATTCGGGCTCCCATAGGGAGCCCAAATATGAACCCAGGGACTCAATTTGAACAAATTTGAATCTGACTTTCCTGGAGATGTTGTATACCAAATATGAAAAGATTCTGACTGGTGGATCTGAAGAAGAAGATTTTTAAAGAATAATATCGTCATATTGCACTAAGTTTGAATCTGGGCTCCATTCTGACTGGTGGATCTGAAGAAGAAGATTTTTAAATAGACCTCATATTGCACTATGTTAAAATTTGGGCTCCCATAGGGAGCCCAAATATGAACCCAGGGACTCAATTTGAACAAACTTGAATCTGACCCCCATAGAGGTGTTGTATACCAAATATGAAAGAATTCTGCCTGTTGGATCTGTAGAAGAAGATTTTTTAATAATTTTTCTATAATTCATACGGTGCTATCAGAGTTATGCCCCTTACAGAGCCCCAAATGGACGTGGCCATTTCGTTTGAACAAACTTGAATTGCTATATAGTAATGAACATCCACATAAGTTTCGAAGATTTTTAAAGAATAATCCTCATATTGCACTATGTTAAAATTCGGGCTCCCATAGGGAGCCCAAATATGAACCCAGGGACTCGATTTGAACAAACTTGAATTTGACCCCAATAGAGATGTTGTATACCAAATATGAAAGAATTCTGCCAGGTGGATCTGAAGAAGATTTTTAAAGAATAATCCTCATATTGCACCAAGTTAAAATTTGGGCTCCCATAGGGAGCCCAAATATGAACCCAGGGACTCGATTTGAACAAATTTGAATCTGACCCTCCTAGAGATGTTGTATACCAAATATGAAAGAATTCTGCCTTGTGGATCTGAAGAAGATTTTTAAAGAATAATCCTCATATTGCATTATGTTAAAATTCGGGCTCCCATAGGGAGCCTAAATAAGAACCCAGGGACTCGATTTGAATAAATTTGAATCTGACCCCCCTAGAGATGTTGTATACCAAATATGAAAGAATTCTGCCCGGTGGATCTGAAGGAGAAGATTTTTAAAGAATAGTCCTCATATTGCACTAAGTTAAAATTTGGGCTCACATAGGGGGCCCAAATATGAACCCAGGGACTCGATTTGAACAAACTTGAATCTGACCCTCCTAGAGATGCTGTATACCAAATATCGAAAGATTCCACATGATGGTTCTCGAGAAGAAGATTTTTTTAATTTTTGAAAAAAATCTATGGGTGCTATCAGAGTTATGCCCCTTGTGGTGCCCCCAGTGGGCGTGGCAAGCTTATTTGAACAAATTTGAATTGGCATATAAGGAACATGCAGACCAAATTTCGTTCAATTCGGTCCACCAGTTTGTAAGAAGAAGTCGATAATGTAAAGTTAACGCCGGACGACGACGGACGATGGACGACGACGGATGACGGACGACGACGGACGGAAAGTGATTAGTAAAGCTCCCCTTGAGCTGCGCTCAGGTGAGCTAAAAATGTTCACGACGACGGACGACGACGGAGAATATTCCTCATATTGCATTAAGTTAAAATTTGGGCTCACATAGGGAGCCCAAATATTAACCCAGGGACTCAATTTGAACAAATCTGAATCTGACCCCCTTAGATATGTTCTATACCAAATAAGACAGGATTCTGACTGGAGGATCTGAAGAAGATTTTTTAAGAATATTCCTCATATTGCACCAAGTTAAAATTCGGGCTTCCATAGGGAGCCCAAATATTAACCCAGGGACTCAATTTGAACAAATCTGAATCTGACCCCCCTAGATATGTTCTATTCCAAATATGACAGGATTCTGACTGGAGGATCTGAAGAAGATTTTTAAGAATATTCCTCATATTGCACTAAGTTAAAATTTAGGCTTCCATAGGGAGCCCAAATATCAACCCAACGACTCACTTTGAACAAACCTGAATCTGACCCCCCTAGAGATGTTCTATACCAAATATGAAAGGTTTCTGATTGCTGGATCTGAAGAAGAAGATTTTTTAAGAAATTTCCTCATATTGCACTAAGTTAAAATTCAGGCTCCCACAGGAAGCCCAATTATAACCCCAGGGACTCGATTTGAACAAATCTGAATCTGACCCCCCTACAGATGTTCTATACCAAATATGAAAGGATTCTGACTGGTGGGTCTGAAGAAGAAGATTTTTAAAGAATATTCCTCATATTGCACTAAGTTAAAATTTAGGCTTCCATAGGGAGCCCAAATATCAACCCAGCGACTCACTTTGAACAAACCTGAATCTGACCCCCCTAGAGATGTTCTATACCAAATATGAAAGGATTCTGATTGCTGGATCTGAAGAAGAAGATTTTTTAAGAAATTTCCTCATATTGCACTAAGTTAAAATTCGGGCTCCCACAGGAAGCCCAATTATAACCCCAGGGACTCTATTTGAACAAAACTGAATCTGACCCCCCTACAGATGTTCTATACCAAATATGAAAGGATTCTGACTGGTGGGTCTGAAGAAGAAGATTTTTAAAGAATATTCCTCATATTGCACTAAGTTAAAATTTAGGCTTCCATAGGGAGCCCAAATATTAACCCAGCGACTCACTTTGAACAAACCTGAATCTGACCCCCCTAGAGATGTTCTATACCAATTATGAAAGGATTCTTACAAGTGGATCTGAAGAAGAAGAATTTTAAAGAAATTTCCCCATATTGCACTAAGTTAAATTTTGGGCTCCCATAGAAAGCCCAAATATCAACCCAGGAACTCGATTTGAACAAACTAGAATCTAACCCTCCTAGAGATGCTGTATACCAAATATCGAAAGATTCCACATGATGGTTCTTGAGAAGAAGATTTTTTTTAATTTTTGAAAAAAATCTATGGGTGCTATCAGAGTTATGCCCCTTGTGGTGCCCCCTGTGGGCGTGGCAAGCTTATTTGAACAAACTTGAATTGGCATATGATAAGGAACATGCAGACCAAATTTCGTCCAATTCGGTCCTCCAGTTTGTGAGAAGAAGTCGATAATGTAAAGTTAACGCCGGACGACGACGACGACGGACGACGACGGACGACGGACGACGACGGACGACGGACGGAAAGTGATTAGTAAAGCTCCCCTTGAGCTTCGCTCAGGTGAGCTAAAAACACGTGGTGTGTCAGCTGTCTAAGGGAGTTTGAGCATTGAAGAGAGGGGTCTTCCAACAGGAACATTTTAAAACAGTGCTGTCAAATAAGGTGATAAGACACAACTTTTTGATGAACTGTTTGTAGTTCCAGCTGAACAACTTTTCGGTTATCTGTTTTTTCATTTAGATAACCACCAGAGGAACAATAAAATTGTTCCTCTCAAATTTAATGGCCTGTTATTACCACCGTGTCGGTTTCCAAGATGACGTACTGAAGTCTTGACTCCACATCTGGGTTATATAGAGACTCATCCTAGCTGAACAATATATATTCAAAGACGAGGTCTCAACTTCACTACACCACTTCGGAAACCACCATCGTAGTAATAACCTATATTTAGGCCCCGCAAAGGAGATCTTCTGTTTCTCAGGCCATTATTTGCACAATTGCATGCAGGCAAGCGTTTTTTTATTTTATTTTTTATTTTTGTAATTATTTTTTTGCCATCAAAAATTCATGTTCTTGGTTTATGTTTTAGGCCTCATAATCTACAGAATAGCATGGGTGGTGGTGTATTTCGTCCATTGAGAGCAAGAAGGCTTTGCAATGCTAAAGCATTGCTAAGCCTTCTTGCACTCAAGGGACAAATATATAAATTTTTTAAAATTGGGTAAAATATCAGAGATAAACCATTTAATTTTTATTTTTTTAAAGTTTAGATTGGTTATAAAAAGAGAGCACGCGGCAGCCAAAAGGACCATGCGGGAGGGCCTGAGAAACAGATTTTTAATTTTGTTAGGCCTTATGTTATGTTCATTTACAAGTGATTTCTTTAATGGTCAATAAGCAATGAAACAGGAAACCTAATGATTCATCCCCATCTGTCATATACAGTATTAACAAGCACTGCAATTCGTTTTTCCTTCAACTTTCAATTCCAACACATAGCTTCTAAATTGTCTCAGGGCCTTTAAGGAACAAAGACAAAAATGACAAACTGCAATAATTGCGAATAAAACTAGAGGTACTGTGAGCAAGCTCCCAAAGTGATACCCCCGCGCCTGTCAGAAGGAATCATATTGCTTCATGCACATCTTTATATGGAGTTCTTCCATTGTGTAAAGTTTCATGAAAATTCTTCAAACGGTTTAGGAGGAGTTGCGCTTATAAGGATGGACAGACAGACAGACAGACAGACAGACAGATGGATGGACGGACGGACGGATGGATGGACGGATGGACGGACGGACGGACGGACGGACAGACAGATGGATGGATGGATGGACAGGGTGATTCCTATATACCCCCCCAAACTTTGTTTGCGGGGGGTATAATTATGGTTTTTAAGATTTTACCTAATGTAAAGGCCATGACAGGCCAGTGCTATTCACAAACTTCGCCATTCAAAATTTATAATTTTTTTTTTCAATTTTTGTCTTCAAACCATAGATTATGACACCTCATTGAAAAAATCTCAATGAGCTCATTCCAATGAGGGGTAATATGTTATGTTTTGGAGGCAAAAAATGAAAATGTTTTGTAAAAGAAGAAATGTTCTATAATTGTTATCCATGAGTCAAGGTGGGTAAAGGGTTAACCATTCTGAGCCTAGAAAGTTTTTCCAACAATAATCCAACTATCAAATAATAGTTTCTATATAGTTCATATATACTCTTGGGTGCAAAATAATCATACATGTATGATTATTAATTTTGATGATGCTTATTTCGATCTGTATGATTATTAAATTCCCAGTTGTCATCAAGGAACAAAATTCCAACAAGTAACACCAGCTAATAATATTTAAAATTGGAAACATTCCAGTCCTTATATGATTAAACTAATCTCAGACATCATTCCTTGGAAAGCTTTCCAGGAGAGCATTCCAAGGAATGATGTCTGAGACTTGAATTTTACCATGCATAAAATGACACACTTCAAAGACATAACCACTGCCACCACCACATCCCCCCCCCCTCCACCCCCACCACCCCACCCTGTACTATTATTCTAGTCTGCGCCATTATTAAATTCAGGCTATTTTTCGACCCTGTACTATTATTCTGGTCTGTACTATTATTTGGGACCTAAGAGTAGTGAGCTAAGACTTAATTGAAATCACTGCCAACATTCTAGATTTGCAGGCAATACTTTGGAAAAATTTGTCAAAATTGTCAAAACACTTAATGGTTAAAACAGATTATTTAATGGTGTCAAGTTAATCAAAACAAAACCACATATTTTAATAACTACTCACAGATTCTGTATGTGCAGATGGTTCAAGTGATGAAACTAATTTTAACAAGTGTTGTACAGGCTGCAGTTCTAGGTTTTTAATTAATGGGATGAGTATGTCATAAACTTGCTTTCCACAATGCTTCAGCTGAAAAGTATTAAACCAATGGTCAAAAATTCTACCAATCGCATCAATTCCCAAACCAATTTCTAACGTATATATCAACACTGTAAACCACCTCCCAACACTATGACAGCTGTTAATGTTAGAACTCAATCAATTTGTGAGGGACATCAAATAACTACATTCTGATGTCAAAATACCAGTTATTAGTAAATTTTCCCATAATTCCATGGGACATTTAATCAATCATATTACCAAGCAACATAATTAATATGCAACAAACATTTTAGAAGGATCAGTAATAATTTAAACCTACAGCCCTGAGACCAAAAAAATTTTGGTTATGATTCTCAGGTTATCCTTCACTGAAACTGAAGCCTCTCATTGGGCATTTTTATTAACTTTTGGTGTCTTCCAATATTACTACAAAATTGTGAAACTCGAAACTTTTTACGATTTTTTTAGTGCTGTTTGTACTTGCATAACTAAAGAGAGTCTTCATGCTGTAGTTTTGCAGTTGTTTCTAGATAAGTCTTGGCGGCCTTGCCTAGAAATCACTGCCAGTGCACTTACAATGTAACTTGCAAGTTTCCCCAGACAGAGCATGTTGGGGCACCTATTCTGTTGCAGTAAAAAGTGATCAGTCATAATTAGACTTACGTTAAAATTAAGGTTACTTTGTTCAGTCAAGCACTATCTGAAAATTCAATGTGTGAAGAGGCAGAGGAAAACCTTCCAATCCATGTTCATTATATGCAATAAGAAAATAAAAATTAAAAATAAAACTCTCCCTCCCTTGCCGATTTGAAAACAAAATTGCATGAGAATCAATCAATTTATTTTGTGTGGCCTAAAGACAAATTTTTGTTTAGTTCTTAATACAGCCCTATCCATAAATTTTAATCTTAATAGAAGAAGTATACATAAAATACAACTAGAGGTGTGACTGTCCCAGATGGGCCTGTCCCCCCCCCCTCTAACATGATTTTTGACGAACAGGAGCATAACTCTGGCGAAAAAAGTCTGATCAAAACTATCATCGCAGGTACACAGGTTCCTATGGTAGTGAACATCCATACAAAGTTTCAAAAGAATCAACCGAGAAAATCTCCGGACAAAACTGAGGCATTCTAAGATGAACAGGGGCATAACTCGGGAAAAAAAGTCTGATCAAAACTATAATCACAGGTGCACAGGTTCCCATGGTAGTGAACATCCATACCAAGTTTCAAAGGAATCCACCCATAAACATCCAGAGAAAATCTCCTGACAAAATGCAAGCATTCTAAGATCAAGTTGAAAAGGGGCATAAACACTGGCAAAAATAGTCCAACCAGAACTATAATCACAGGTGCACAGATTCCCATGCTGGTGAAAATTCATACAATTTAGAGGACAATGGTCCATAAAAGTCTGAGAACATCTCCGCACAAAATTATGTAGACGGATGGACAAGATGATTCCTATATATCGCCCCCCCCCCCCCCCCAACTCATTGCAGGGGGTATAAAAAAAGAAAGTGGACATAAGGGCAAACTCAATAGCCTAGAAAGTAGGATTCAAATTCTATCCAATACTTCTAATATTGTAGACGAATTGACACACACAAAAATGGATAAGTGGATTCTTACATGCAGCAAAAAGACCCGTTTCAAGCTTTAATCCTTAAAGACCTATTTCCAAGTTTTATGCGACCTCAGAACAGGTGCCCTCAACAAGCGATCATGAGGAAATCCTGCTAACAATAGACAAATTAACTCGGCAGTGGTTTCTAGAGAAAGTCTTGGCTGCCTGTTGACTAGAAATCACTGCTAAGCATGGGATGCATACAGGCTGTGGTCAAGGGTGAATTCAAGACAATTGTCCTGACTCTTAAAGGTTATTAATATATCAAATACCACAGCAAATAAAAAGAGGCATTCTTTGCACATATTACCACTTACCTGACTAGTAGCCCATACACTGTCTAAATGTTCATTGGTGATCTTTCCTTCAACAGCCAGGAAATTCAGTATTATCTGACTCTGTTTTATTAACTGAAAAACAAACGAACATTAATCAAGACTTTTCCAAGCTTAATTCTTCACCAAACACAAATTGAAGAAAACTCATCTGCAAGCATTGACAATCAGGAAAAACTGCTTAATAGACTATGTCTGCTTCATTGCTGGGCGGTATCATGATATACCATCTATAGTCAGTACCAAATTTAAAACCTTTAGCGATGTTGATAGATTTTACAAAGCCAGAAAAAAGCCAATGGGGTGTATATCGTTGCCAAATTTAATATATATTAGACATTTAAGAATTGATAATAACACAGTCTGTATAAGATTAATCCATGCCCAGGATGGCCTGGGGGAGCATCGTCTTATGGATACTAATAATGTTATATGCTGAGGTTAGGCATTAACCCATTCACCAATGACACCCCTACCCCTAATGCTATCGTCTTATACACTATTGTGTACATCAAAATGGCGAAGTCCATTTTGCATTTATGGGAGGTTCAGTAATAATTTAATGTTGGGCTGTACAATTAAATTATCACTGATCCTTCTGTTCAGTTAGGTGTTTATTGTGATGTCCGCTCATGGAATGTCAACTTTTTCTTCACGCACAAATTCACGCATACCAGGTTGAAAGGTTACAGTTATAATACGTTCCACAACAATGTTATTCACAACTTCCCCTCTCCAAATCAGACCTTGTGATCAAATTTCAATAAACAGAATCTTAAGTTAGTAATTATTTATTGGAACTTAATGACACTTTCGAGAGCCAGGGTCACCTCATGTCAGACAGGTTTACGGGTGGAGGAAGTAAGAGTACACGGAGAGAACCACCGAGCAACAGTCAGACTCCCCAATGTACTAACTCCACACTAACTCCACACAAGCAGGGTTAGCATTAGTTGAAGACAAGTGTGAAAATGACAAGCAGTATGCCTTAGTACACAGTGCCACTGTATCCCCAAGATTAAGTGCCTTGCCCAAGGACACACTGCAATTACTCCTGGTGGGGATCGAACCCAAGACTTTTCGGTTTGAAGTACAAAGCCGCAACCACTGAGCCACTGTGCTCCCCTTATGTTAGTAAAGTAAGTACCAAGTGATAATAAATATGTCTGTTAATGCCCCAAACATACCCTTCAAGTATTTTCCAATGGTTTTTAGCAACAAAACACTTCATAACAATAATATTAAATACATTTTTACAGCGAGATCTATTTTGAAATAAAATCAAATGATACTTTCTCATGGTATTTGTGCAATACAATCACATTTACATCAATGAAAAAAAAATGAAACTTTGATCATCAAATAACACACAGCCAAATCAGCTCCTTTTCTCCTCAGACAACCCATCTCTACCAAAAACAATTGCTTGATAAGTTAATTGTCTCTGGAATCTGAAACGTTAAATAAAGGCTAAACACACTCACCTCTACATGTAAATTTGGTCCAAAAATATGATCAACAATTTTATTCTCTAACAACCATTGTGAAAGCATACTTCCAATTCTAGAAGAAAGAAAAACAATAAGTACTCCAGAACCGATCAGAATTTTTTCCAAGTCTGAAATTATGACCACTTCTGACAACGTATAATATGTTCCAGTGTATGAACACTCTTGAAAGAACACAAGAGGCCCCACGGGGCCTGAAGCGCTCATCTTGTACAGAACACAATTTAAACAGAGTCCAAGAATGAGTCTACCTAAAGCAAGCCATCTCCATAGGCTACACTGTCAATCCTTGAGTCCCTCAGGAGTGACAAAAATAATCTGGGCATCATGCCTTTTCTTCAGTTGATCAAAAGTAAAATGTAGAGCTCCCCTATGAAGCCCCTTGATACAACCTATGTGGATTAATCTTAGTACCTCTAGAGGGTACTGAATACAAAATTTTTAATTCTTCAGCAAAATGGCCAATTCCGGCTCCCATAGAGAGCCCAAATATTAACCCAGACTCTTGATTTGAACCCAGTTAAATCTGACTTCCCTAGAGATGTTGTGTACCGAATATGAAAGCATTCTGACTGTTGGATCTGAAGAAGAGAAATTGTAAAGAAATTTCTTCGAATTGCACTAAGTTCAAATTTGGGCTACCATAGCGAGCCCAAATATTGACCTATGGATCCGATTTGAACAAACTTGAATCTGACCCCCCTAGAGATGTTGTATACCAAATGTGAAAGCATTCTGACAAGTGAATCTGAAGAAGAAGATTTTTGAAGAAATTCCCTCATATTGTACGAAGTTAAATTTCATGTTCCCATATGGAGCCCAAATATTAACCTAGGCACTCGAATTGAACAACCTGGAATCTGACCCCCCTAGAGATGTTGTATACCAAATATAAAAGCATTCCGACTGGTGGATCTGAAGAAGAAGATTTTTAAAGAAATTTTCTCATATTGCACTAAGTAAAAATTTGGGCTACCATAGTGAGCCCAAATATATACCTAGGGATTTGATTTGAACAAACTTGAATCTGTCCCCCATAGAGATGTTGCATACCAAATATCAAAGCATTCTGACTGATGGATCTGAAGAAGAAGATTTTTTTAAATTACCCTCCATATTGAACAAAGATAAAATTTGGGCTTCCGTAGGAAGCCCAAATATTAACCTAGGGACTTGGTTTGAACAATCTAGAATCTGACCCTCATAACAATGATGTATACCAAATATTAAAAGATTCTGACTGGTGGTTCTGAAGAAGAAGATTTTTAAAGAATATTCCCCATATTACCCTATGTTAAAACTTCGGGCTCCTGTAGAGAGCCCAAATATGAACCAATGAGCTTTATTTCAACAAACTTTTATCTGACCCCCCTATGAATGCTGTATACCAAATATCAAAAGATTCTGATGATTGGTTCTGGAGAAAAGATTTTTTTAAATTTTTGCAAATATGCTGACTCAGCATTTTTTCGATGCCCATTACAGAACACCCTAACATAACCAATGGCAATTTTTTTTTACCATTCAATTCTACTGGTCATAAGGATACTTCATACCAAATAAAAGCTCTCTGTTCCGTGGGGTTTGGGAAATATGGGCGTTTGAAAATATTTCTATTTTTAGCTCCCAGGGTTCCCATGGGGATGCGGGAATTTTTTTTTTTGCATGGGTCAAGTACTTATGACCCAATACTACCACAAACCAAATTTGGTTCATACCGGACCATCGGTTCAGAAAATAGAAATTTTGGGCGGGGCCAAAAATGTTACCCCTCCTATTACAAAGCCAAATATTACTTTACGAACTTCGTTTGAACAAACTTGATTCTACACCTCATATGGAAGCTCCATACCAAATATCAAGTCATTGTACACACTGGTTCTTGAGAAGAAGATTTTTAAAATATTTTGGAGCATTTTCCCCCACTCCCTCCCTATGGGGCTGGGCATGCCGAGTTGAACAAAAATGAAATGCCCCTTTGGGACCATCACTCACACAAACTTTCACTTGAATTGGCCCAGTGGCTTTGGAGGAGAAGACCAAAACATGGTGTTGACGGACGACGGACGGCGGAGGGAAGCGATGAGATTAGCTCAGCTTGACTTTGTCAAGATGAGCTAAAAACATTCACAACTTTTCAAGGAAGTTTGTAAGCACTTCCCAAGAGCTTTGTCTAAAATTTTGTAACAGTAATGGTAGGAAAATAGTTTAACCCTTGGAATCTGGTGGTATCTTCCATATCATTTCAATGGTACAGTAAAACCTGTCTTGAGAGACCTGTCTTGAGAGACCACCTGTCTTGAGAGACCACATCTGCCAGGCACCGATTGGTTTTACTCTATAATGGACCTGCTATGGGAGACCACCTGTCTTGAGAGACCACCTGTCTTGAGAGACCACTGTGATCTGGTACCAACTTGTATTTTTATGCCATAATGGACCTGTCTTGAGAGACCGCCCCTATGAAGACTGAAACCATGACAAAAACTTTTTACCTGTCCTGGAATTGGGAAATCCATTGTGGTTATACTAACAAAATTAAAAGCATTAAAAGCTCTTAATTGTGTTTCAATTGCTAACTCATTAAAGATTGAGATGTTTTTATAAGACCCCTGTGAAAAGATTAGGATTATTGCTGAATAAACAATTTAATGGTAAACAGACATTTCCCCACCCGGAGATTTCCCCACCCTTCAGTTCTGAGGAAAACGGACATTTCCCCACCCGGCTATTTCCCCACCGGAGATTTCCCCACTCTGAGATTTCCCCACCAGACATTTCCCCACTCTGCTCCCCACTCTGCTTTTACAGTTCCCCACCCTGTTTATGAAAATTATGAAATTCCCCACCGGACATTTCCCCACCCTACATTTATAATTTCCCCATCCTCCTTTTTATGCGATTCGATTTCAAATTTATTTTTTGCGACAATCCTTAAAGGAGAATTGTTTCAACTTTTGACTCTTCAAAGATATACTGAGCAGAAAAAAATTTCGGCTGTCTTTATTATTAGAAAAGGTAAGCGGTGCAACAAAGTGAGTTTTTTTTAGGTTACAAGCCGATGTGCTTTTTTGTTTTTTCGGCTGCCCTTATTGTTAGAACAGACAGGCGGTGCAACAAACAGATTTTTAAGGTAACAAGCTGCTGAGCTAACGTTGTTGTTGCAATAACAACATTTATATTTGGCGGAGCAACAAAGTCAGCTTGTCTATTGAGTTAAACAAACAGGCAATGTGTATAAATGGCCACTGGATGATGGGTTTGTCAGTTAGCCAGTAATCAGTATGGAGCTAATAGAAAATAATCGAGGAGGACAAAAATTATGCCTCGATGGGTATGCATACACAAAGAAAAAAGTTAACAAAAACACTGTCAGATGGGAATGTGCTCAACAACGGACGATAGATTGTAAAGGAGGTGTGACTACAAACTCAGAGGTAAGTGATATAATTTCTTCTGTATTTTCGACCTATTTGATTTTTTTTTATTATAAATAACATTTTCTACGATCTCTACGATCGCTAAAAATGAAATATACGTTAAAAATGTTGTCCCGGAAGGTATAATAGATATTGTTGACTATTTTGACAACAATTATGTTAATGGACCATACAAAATGGTGAAACGTGATGACAGGGTTGTGCTAAAGAGGACTAAACCTAGATTTCCAATAGATGTTTGGAATGTACATGACGCTACAGTAAATGATAGATTCAGGACTAATAATATCTGCGAGTCCTGGAACAATGGATACAATCATTTTGTTGGACACGCCCAACCTGGACTTTGGTTATCCATAAAATGCCTTCAGAAAGATCACACATCTGCCTTGACAGAAATTGCAAGAATGCAACTTGGTGTGTCGTCGGCAAAACGAATACGACGAGAGATAAGATCAACAAATAAAAGACTAAAAAAACTTTGTAAAGACTTTGATAAAGGGAAAAAAAATTTATCTGAGTTTTTAGATGTTATAGGGCACACAATACGTTTCAAATAATAATAATGATGCATGTATGTTTAACTATAATTATTAGAGATACTATGAGACATTACACCGGTACATTGATAAATGAAAAGAAATGCACCAAAAGAGTTTTAAACTTTCAAATAGTAGTTCGTAGTTATCTGTAGATTTCATGAAACTTCGTATATATTTTTAGGGTACCCATAGCTGAATAGAAGTTGAATTACATTTTTAACCCCTATAGTTTGCTTGCGGTCTCTTTGCCGTTTCAAGGAGATCAATAATACGCTAGATTATAATAGTGGAATTTAGAGGGTTAACGTTAAAATATTCCAACCAAAATTCTTTTTCTTGCTGCGGTCTCATTTTAGTGCGACCGATAAAAATGATATCCAGTGTTTTTCCGAACTTTATTTTCATGGGGGGGATCACCAGTTCGTATGTCATATAGTACGGTGATATAATTTTTCTGCCAGATATTAATGTATATAATTAAGTTCCGTTGTTATATAAAGTGCTGCCATGTTTTACTTTATTTGTGCTTTTTCTTGTTTTTTCTCTATTGTTTCTATTGCTTATTCAATCAAATAAACATACGTTACAAAATGCTAGTTGCTTATCTTTTCGAGAGAGAAAAGGATCCAGGTGGGGAAATGTCTGGGTGGGGAAATGTCGGGTGGGGAATCGTAAAGACAGAGTGGGGAAATATCCGGGTGGGGAAATTTCCGGGTGGGGAAATCTCCGGGTGGGGAAGTGGGGAAATCTCCGGGTGGGGAAATGTCCGGGATTCAATTTAATACATACCTGAAATGTGACAGATAGGATTATAAAAATAAATTTGTGTTGAAAATCTTTTTTGTAACAAATTGAAATGGACTGTTATAAAAATTATAAAAATAAATTAGTGTTGAAAAAGATTTTCAACACTAATTTATTTTTATAATTTTTATAACAGTCCATTTCAATTTGTTACAAAAACTTCATAAAAAATAACAACTACAAAGTAATTACAAAAATCCATTCTTCTCCATTTCTGAATTTTGTGGTTGGTTATTCACTGACTTGAGAAAACCTGAAACCTGTTATGAGAGACCACCTGTCTTGAGAGACCATTTCTGTGTGGCCCAAAGGGCGGTCTCTCAAGACAGGTTCTACTGTAGCAACTAGAAAAGTCCCTACTCATTATTTAGGCTAGATCAATTAATATTTTCATTGTGCAGCCTGAGGCTGTACGTCGAAAATATTGATTGGTCAACTCCAGACATTCACTTAGCAGCTATCTACTTTAAGAATCCAGGTGGTATCACAATCCTGGATGGGAAAAGTGGTCTTTCAGGTTCCAATGGGTTAAATTCGAAAACCATTTATCAGACTGGACAAATAAATTTATCTGAAACTTTCTCTGTAAAGAGTTTACATCTCTGCATCCATGAATTCCATTGTAAAATATGATGAAGAATAAGTAACTGTACATGTCACTCCACCCAACTGCCTTTTCATTAAATATGTTCTTTGTGTCAACTTTTATCTAATGACAACCTACAATGTAATATTGAGTCAACTTACTTTTCAGCATCTGCTAAATTTTCATTGTTGCAACTTTCATTGTACATATTGATTTGGTTCTGAAATATAAAAAGCAATATGCATTAACCCTTTACCCAATGCAGACATCAAAATTTATTATTTAAAATATTTTTTTCAAAAGTAAAACTATTTCATGTCACGTCTCATTGGAACAAGCTCATTTGAATGAGGGGTAACATGATATGGTTTTGAATGAAGCTTCAGAAAAATAAATTTTTTTCAACTGATGAATTTGTAATAACACAGGCAGATGGGTCTGGTTCGTTAGTTAAAAAGTTAATCCTTTACCTAACATAACAGCCATATCCAACCAGCACTACTCACCAAAAAAAGAAATTTCAATTTTTGTATTATTATTGTAACCCATGTTTTCGAGACAATAATTGGAAATAAACTGTTACAAGGCAAAGACAAGTAAACAAATTTTGAGTACCAAAAAATAACTTGGCGCTATACCAGTTAACCTGTGTGCAATTAAAAAGTCAAATATGTTCTAGAGATATGGTAAATGGTTTGGTGTTGAAGTTACACACAATTAACAGGGTTTATCTGTAATCAAAATCCAACTGAATTGGATACACTGTACTACTATAGCTTACATTTATTTGTGTTATCCCAGCTAATCTCAGCGTTAGAGTTGAGCATGTGAAGTATTTGAATGCCAAGTCCAAGCCTTCCTTATCAAAAGTAAAATGCGTCTCTATGGGATCTTTGACAGCGGCCCACAAAAGCTCTGTCATATTCCTGTTGCCAGCTACTCTCAAGTCTTTGTCTGGCAGTTGACACATGTACCTTGAAAAATAATATACATTATTGTGAAAAAGAGAATGACAAAGTTTTGTGACTAATGAGGAATGTTTCCACAGTGGAATTCTGTTAATGGAAGAGCCACTTTGCAAATATATATATTCAATTAACAAGACTATTCAATAAAGCAGAATTTGGACTTTTTTAATTCTGATGAAATATTCAGTATATATTCTGTTACATGATGTAAATTTAATTAACGCATAAGAGCCTGGCGATTTTTATACATTTTTCTATACTTTGACACTGTACACCCTGTGACTTTGCAGATGTTTCCAGGCAAGTCTTGGCTGCCTATGTAGGCAGCCGAGACGTGCCTAGAAACAACTACCAAAATACTTTGAATACAACTTGCAAGTTTACCCAAAGACTGCATGTTGGATATCTTCTTTGTTGAAGAAAAAAGTGATTCAAGTCAGAAATAGGCCCCTAGGGGTTAACAGAGCTCAAATATTGCCATTTTGCAATGAAAAGTATTCAATTAACCGGGATTTGGTCACATTCCTGTATTCAAGATATAAACTGAACATTCATTCTATTATATCTTGTTTGACAGAACTCATGGAGCAATATCAAACAAGATATTATAGATTCAGATTCTTTATTCACAGTATACATACCATACTTGCAAATACAGAAATTACACAAATATAATAGGTAGTATACTATGGCAGTGCTTATATTTTGACGTAAATATGAGAATCAATTCATGCAAATATCCGTCCAACAAAACCAGCCGGAATCCATGTAGATTCTTGCTGCACCTCTGTTAGGATTCGCGAGAAAAGAACTGAGTCAATTTAACCCTTAACTGGTAGAGTGCTGGAAGCCCATATTTGGGCTTTACTCTGAAGTGCTGGTACCAGCACTTAAAGGCTTCATATTTTGTGGATGTTGATCACCTTGGAAGTGAAATTATTTAGTCTGTTAGAATTTGCCTTGTTACAATTTATGGGAGAGTGCCTATTGGCACTCTCCCATAAATTATAACAAGGCAAACATATGTGAACAAATTCTGATGAACAAAAATAATTCAGCACTCTACCAGTTAACATATCAGCAGCAGATTAACCAATACAAGGCTAACATGACCTGAAATATCCTGACACTTTGTCAAAGCAATTGTGCAAATATGGCTGTCATTAAAACAGGCTCAATTGAGAGGGTTCCAATGACATCCATATTTGTAAGGTTTTACTGGTAAATATTGTTTTGTTTTTTTCTTAAAATATCAAATTTGGGTTTTAAAAATTAAAAAGCTGTGTCAGGTAAAGGGTTTAACATGTGTTACCAGTGTACAATAGAGGTTCAACCTCATGGGAACCTGGAATACTCATAGCAGGTATAGATGCTCACAACCATTTTCGTGAGAATCCAAATGGATTCTCCCAAATTTAGATCAAATATGAGCCCTGTTTGAGAGGCAGCATAGCCTACCTGACACACCTTGAAAGAAAAGAGTAATTTCAAGTGGGCTGTGACCTAATGAATAAACTTTAGAACAATTTTAGGTAACAGGGTTATTCTATTACAGGATATCCAATTAGGTGGGATCCACTAAGACCATAGAGGTATGGGATATTGGTATTGGTACTACAGTTTAGAACAGTGAAGATAAATCTAGCATCAGGATTGTTTATTTGCAAAATGTTGTACCCAAGTTTTGCTCTTCTTTCTAAGAGGCAATATATTGACTCTCCATCGACTTGATATATGGACTATTTATTTATTTATTTATTTATTTATTTATTGTTGTTTAAGGTCACATACTTTTGCACAATGGCTAATCATGACCTCAACAGGGAGATAAAGTCAAGGTCAGTCAATCGTTTATACCCCCCTGTTGCCTATTTTAGAGGACTTGCACCCCAAGCATTAGTGACTGGGTCCTATTTTACCAGTGAAACAGAGCTTGTTTACCACAGTAAACAAGCACAGCTTCACTTCCCGGGGTTCCCACGGGGGAGAGATATGGACTTAAAAAGAAGAGCTCGACTACATTTTGTACATAAACAAAATGTTGATAAGGCCCAAAAAAATATGTTTTGATTCCTCGGTGAAATTGAACCCCCTCATTTAACATTTCATTACCTTCCAGTATCTAACATTATTACAAAATCGTGAGTCTTGAAACTTTTTATAATGTTTTTTTATTGATGTATGTAATTGAAATCTGAAGAGCATAACCAAAGACAGTCTACTTCTTGTGACTTATTATTATTATTTATTGGGGTTTAATGACACTTTTGACAGCCAGGGTCATCGTGTGTCAACACAGTTTTACTGGTGGAGGAAGCCAGAGTACCAGGAGAGGACCTCTGAGCAGTAGCAAGCAAGTGTCAGACTCCCCAACATACTAACTCTGCACAATCAGGGTTAGCATTGGTTGAGGACAAGTCCACCATCGTTGTGCAGTATTCCTTGGGATACAGAGACAGTGTGCCCCCACATGGGCAATCAAGATTAAGTGCCTTGCCCAAGGACACAATGCAGTTACCCCTGATGAGGATCGAACTGTCGACCTTTCGGTTTGAAGTCCAATGCTGTGACCACTGAGCCACCACACTCCCTATCCTGTAGCTCAGCTGGTGTGTCTAGGCAAATCTTGGCTGCATATTATGGTAGCCAAGACACAATAATGACTGCCAAGCAACTTAGAATGTAACTTGCAAGTTTTCCTAGAACAGCACGTTGGGTCACCTATTCTGTTGCAGTAACAAGTGATCAAAATAAAAATTAGGCCCTTGAGAATTCAAAATTAAAGGAGTTAATTTGAAGAATTATGCACTTTCTGCATACTCTGTATGTGAAAAGAGAGTGCAAAGTCTCCAAATTCATGCTCATTATATGCAAGAAAGAAATTAAAATTAAAAATAAAACCCTCCCTCTCTCACTGATCTGAAAACAAAATTGCATGAGAATAAATTAATTTAGTTTGTGAGGCCTAAAATATATACCTCAGTCAAGATCAGAACAATGCATTCTGGTGCATAAAAGTTAATTATTACCTTATTACAGCTGACCGTAGAGGAATAATACACTGCATCACAGTTGGAATGTTCATCCATAGTCGAAGCTGGAATAAAAAAAATAACAAATATCAAAAATTGTTATGGCTACTGTAAACATGGAACTGAACCAGTTGTCCCTGGCCAACCAAATGTAACTAGAAGTAACACTGAAGGTGAATAATACACCCACTTATGGGTCCCCATAATAAAACTTTGAATAAGTAGCTTCAGAATTTTGTAGTGTGCAGACATTCACTGACATGAGGGTGTGTCTAAAAGTTTATTAAAATTGTTTCATAAATGTAGAAACAAAGTGGCAAAGCTCTGAAACTTTACATACCACTTTATGATTATTGGAAATTATCAACAATGTGTTTACATTTTTCACTTTCGATCTGCGATGCAAGTTTTTTCTTAATCTTTCATTTTTAGTCCCATTTTGAGGCTCAATTATTTATTTATTGGTGTTTTTAAGGTAACACATTTCTGCACAACGGCTAATCATGACCATGACAGTTTTACGGGTGGAGGAAGCCGGAGTACCCGGAGAGAACCACCGAGCAACGGCGAGCAACTGTCAGCTCCCCAACATACTAACTCCACACAAGCAGTGTTAGCATTGGCTGAAGACAGGTGCACCATCGACGTGCAGTACGCCTTAGTACACAACGCCACCATGCCCCCACGTGGGCAATGTGGGTGAAGTGTCGTGCCCAAGGACACAATGCGGTTGTCGCAGGTGGGATTCGAACTGAGGACCCCTCGGCTTGCAGCCTGCACCTCTACCAACAAAGCCACTGCACCCCCTTGAGGCTCAATTGTCTGAAATTTGGAGAATATAATCTTCAATGGAAACCATACCTAAATACGTATTGCCATGCCCAGAAATTCTCAATGGTTGGGCAGAACTGATCCATGACATCATAGGCCAATGTCCAAAACATTAAAATATCTTTCGATTGCCATGAAGTTTTAATAACTTGTTGAGAAAAAAAAAATATAACACAATACGATTGGTGGTGTTTTTATATTTAACGTCATTTTTTTATGCCTTTACATCATTTCAAGTTTGCACATGTTACCTTGTATACCCTTCCATGTTGTGACAGACCAACCTTAGAAACTACGGTATTTATCCCAAGAATTGACACTTTATAATAATTATTTTTTTGTCTGTATCAAAACTTAGAAAATGAAGTAAAATGTCAGAAACACTGTCTTCCATCATGTGTCAATTTTTAGATAAATGGAAAAAACCTACACATGGTTCGGACTGATAATTTAGAGTACAGAAGTACTGACCTGACCTCATTTTCTCTACTTTCATTTTCGTTTTTTCTGTAGGATACATAGAATGACCATTTTCAAAGATTACCTATTTTAATTAGTCTGTATAAAAGTCTGTGTATTATCAGTTATGATATTGATAAATATTTCCATTTAAAATGAATTTCCAAGTGAATTTACGCAGAGAATTCATAAACACTTGGTAAAAAACACAGCTGATTTTCAATTTGACAAAGGCCAAGTATTCACTAAATGTCTCCAACAACATATGCAACCACTTTGATTGACATTTCCAACACACAAAAACATGACTTCGAGCTGCTTTTTTGGAAAGTCATTGGCTGTTTTGCATTTCACAGAGACACAGTGACCATGCCTTTGATATACAAACAGACGTCAATACATTGTCTTTGATTTCTGTTTCGAAGTTAAAAACAACAATGATGAGGTTTAATTATGAGTACTGGGTACTTGATTAAATATTACTGACACAAAACAGGTATTTTCCACAAACAAACCACTGACAATGCTGTGCATAAACAAAGCATTGCTGGTAATCACATGCTCAGGGTTGATTACAAAACATTACCGTTTGTGTTTTGACAAAAATAGACACAGAAAACGGTTAAACTTTTCAGTAAAATTAAATTAAAAAAATATGTAAAACATCAAAGTGAGTTCATTGTTGTTTTTTTTAACCACTAAAATTGTATAAAATTTCAAGGCATGTTTAAATAGATAGTTAGTTTCGAATGCAACCATGGATAGATTTATCGTAAAGTATCAGACAGCAGAGGAGGCAAAACCAAAAGTAACACTGAGCCCACAGAAACCAGTTGTTAAACGTCCCATTGGAAGACCAGCAAAGAGAAAGATAGAGGAAGTCACAGAGACTGAAAGCCCACCAAAGAAATTGATCAAGAACAGTAAGGATGAACCTTCACAAACTGTAGCAGATACTGTTGATTCTATGCCAGTCACAAGGGAAAATAAAAAAGTATGAGAGAAAAGGAAAAGCAAGTGGCCGTTGATCTTGCGAAACAGGTGGGAATATGAAAGGCATCCTGCAAGCTCAAAATCCACCCAACTTTATTGAGCAGGTGGTGTATATTAATTTTGATGATCCAACTGAGAAAAGGAACAAGGCGGGTCATCTGGCTAAAAGTGGGAGGACTGTATTTTATGGCACGGCCATTGACAATAAAATAGCAGAATGGGTGTTAGCACAGAGAGACCTTCAGTTACCAGTCTCTGTAGAATCCCTGTGTTCGAATGCGCAAGAGCTGGTAAAAAAAAACCCAGATATCCACACACCGACAGACTTTCAAGCCAGGTATGGATGGGCTGTCAAGTCTATACAGCACCATGACTTGACACTTTGTGCAAAGACATCACTAGCTCAACGACTTCCAAAGGATTTAGAGGAGAAGACAACTAAGTGCATAGCTTTCATCAAAGAAAAGAGATTGAATGATGATTTTGTTCAAAATTAAGTTTATTTTTTATTGAAATGACATACAAAATCAATCACTACGGGTCATTACACCACCCCATTCAGGCTGTGTCATTACTTAGGATGAATTCGTAAAAATAATTTATAAACTGTATCATTAATTAATTTTGGAAATTATTGATGCGGAAAATTTTGGTGTGTCAATACAAAAATTGTGTCAATTCTTGGGATAAATTCGGTACAAGAGATTTGGTTTTTATATTTTCTTATATACACCTTAAGGAATACTTTAATTTATTCAAAATTACATTCATATTCACATTGAGATAATATATGCAATATTATGTTAAACCTGACAGAGTGTTGATGAAATTTAAAATAAAATTTCACTGTATAAAGTTGGAAGTTGACAGACATTTTTGTCTACGTGATCTTGATACTGTCTTAAGTAACAAAAATCGGTGTTGGCCCTGCTTTGCTGGATGGTATCACTTTGGATCTTTAGTAGACCTCTAGTCTAGTTCTAATTAAGGGTGTCTAAATTTCACAAGGGATGCACTTTTTCTTGTGTTTTTTTGCCCTTTATGGAGTTCACCAAGGGTCAAAACCAAACAGTTCACAAGAACAAGTATGGAGTCACAAGAGTGTTCATCAATGTAAAATGAAGAATATCCAATGTGACTTTTTTAGTTGTCAGGGATTATACCCAACTATTTTGTGACAGATGGTATAATATTTGTGTCAAAGTCCCAAATATGATAAGTCTGATACACCAAAAAATAAAAGACCCTAAACACCACAAAATAAACAGACCCTAACTTTCATACTTGGTACCATGTATGACAATTACATGACAGGTCTGAATGAAATCACAATTAATTTGGTTATTTAATTCATTTTTCTCAAAATTGCAGTCATTTTGGTCTTATTTTGGTAATTTTGGCAAGACAAGATGTTTGGTGCTATTACATGTACTGGAAACACAGATATCACAAAAATATTGGCTTTTTGGGCCAAATGAGATAAAAATTTACTCTGATCCATTTTAAATTTAATGTGGTTGCATGAGAAAGAAAATTAAATTTATCAAGGTGAAAAATCTCACAATATTTGAAAAACAGAAAAAGAACTTTTTTCAAGACGTTGGTTGGCTTATTCGTTAGGAGACATCAAATGGCTTTCCCAGCAGGAACTTCCATCTTAAATATAGTTTGGCCTTCAATCGGGGCTTGAAGCGCCCACCTTGAACAGAACATGATATAAACAGAGTCCAAGAATGAGTCTACATTAAGCAATCCATCTCCATAGGATACATTGTCAATCCTTGAACCCCCTCAGGAGTGACAAATATAGTCTGAGCATCAGGCCTTTTCTTCAGTTGATCATAATGTAAAATGTGGAGCTCCACTATGAAACCCCTTGATACAACCTATGTGGATTAATCTTAGTTACACACTTCAAGAGGGTACTGAATACAAAATTTCTAATTCTTCAGCTACATGGCCAATTTTAGCTCCCATAGGGAGCCCAAATATTAACCCAGGCTCTAGATTTGAACAAAGTTGAATCTGACTTCCCTAGAGATGTTGTATACCAAATATGAAAGCATTCTGACTGTTGGATCTGAAGAAGATTTTTTAAGAAATTTCCTCATATTGCACTATGTTAAAATTTGGGCTACCATAGCGAGCCCAAATATATAGTTAGGGATCCGATTGGAACAAACTTGAATCTGCCCCCCTCAAGAGATGTTGTATACCAAATATGAAAGCATTCCGACTAGCGGATCTGAAGAAAAAGATTTTTAAAGAAAGTTCCTCATATTGCACTAAGTAAAAATTCAGCTACCATAGGGAGCCCAAATATTAACCCAGGGAACCAATTTGGACAAACTTGAATATGACTCCACTAGAGATGTTGTAAACCAAATATGAAATGATTCTGACAGGTGAATCTGAAGAAGATTTTTGAATAAACTCCCTCATATTGTCCTAAGTTAAATTTCAGGTTCCCATAGGGAGCCCAAATATTAACCCAGGCTCTCGATTTCACAAACTTGAATCCGACTTCCCTGGAGATGTTGTATACCAAATATGAAAGCATTCTGATTGTTGGATCTGAAGAAGAAATTTTTTAAAGAAATATCTTCATATTGCATTAAGTTAAAAGCTACCATAGCCAGCCCAAATATTAACCTACGGACCCGATTTGAACAAACTTGAATCTGACCTCCCTAGAGATGTTGTATACCAAATATGGAAACATTCTGACTAGTGGATCTGAAGAAGAAGATTTTTAAAGAAAGTTTCTCATATTGCACTAAGTTAAATTTCAGGTTCCCATATGGAGCCCAAATATTAACCCAAGCACTCAAATTGAACAAACTTTAATCTGACCTCCCTAGAGATGTTGTATACCAAATATGAAAGCATTCCGACTGATGGATCTGAAGAAGATGATTTTTTAAGAAATTTCCTCATATTGCACTATGTTAAAATTTGGGCTACCATAGCGAGCCCAAATATATACCTAGGGATCCGATTTGAACAAACTCGAATCTGCCCCCCAAGCCCCTCCCCCCCTCCCCCCCCCCCCCCCCCCCCAAGATGTTGTATACCAAATATGAAAGCATTCTGACTAGTGGATCTGAAGAAGAAGATTTTTAAAGAAAGTTCCTCATATTGCACCAAGTTAAAAATATGGGCTACCATAGGGAGCCCAAATATTAACCCAGAGAACCAATTTGAACAAACTTGAATCTGACTCCCCTAGAGATGTTGTAAACCAAATATGAAAGACTTCTGATAGCTGAATCTGAAGAAGAAGATTTTTGAAGAAATTTCCTCCTATTGTATGTACTAAGTTAAATTTCAGGTTCCCATATGGAGCCCAAATATTAACCCAGGCACTCAAATTGAACAAACTTGAATCTGACCTCCCCAGAGATGTTGTATACCAAAAATGAAAGCATTCCAACCGATGGACCAGAAGAAGAAGATTTTTTAAGAAAGTTCCTCATATTGCACTATGTTAAAATTTGGGCTACCATAGCGAGCCCAAATATATACCTAGGGATGCACTTTGAACAAACTTGAATCTAACCCCCCTAGAGATGTTGTATACCAAATATGAAAGCATTCTGACTGGTGGATCTGAAGAAGATTTTTAAAAATTATCCCCAATATTGAACTAAGTTAAAATTTGGGTTTCCATAGAAAGCCCAAATATTAACCTAGGGACTTGGTGTGAACAATCTTGAATCTGACCCTCATAACAATGATGTATAACAAACATTAAAAGATTTTGACTGGTAGTTCTGAAGAAGATTTTTTAAGAATATTCCCCATATTGCCCTAAGTTAAAAATTTGGGCTACCGTATTGAGCCCAAATATGACCCAATGGGCTTTATATTAACAAACTTGTATCTGCCCCCGCCCCCTCCCCCCCCCCCCCCCCAGGGATGTTGTATACCGAATATCAAGATTCTGACCATTGGTTCTAGAGAAAAGATTTTTTTTAATTTTTGAAAATATGCGGACTCAGCATTTTTTTCGATGCCCTTTCCAGAACACTCTAACATAACCAGGCATTTTTTTTTTTACAATTCAATTCTACTGGTCCTAAGGATGCTTCATACCAAATAATTGAACAGTTCTCTGTTCAGGGAAATATGGGCGTTTGAAAATATTTGTATTTTTGGCTCCTGGGGATGCAGGATTATTTTTTTTTGCTTTTGCACGAGTCAAGTACTTATGACCCAATAATACCACATACCAAATTTGGTTCAAATCGGACCATCAGTTCAGAAAGTTAAAAAATTTATAGTAATTTATATATTTTTTATACTTACCAATGACCCAGACTTAGCTGGTGCTAACTCTAACAAAACCAGGGCCAAACACAAATTTTGCCCCCATTCCCCAAAATTTGCATTCAAAACCGAAAGAAATCATGTCCTATAGGACCTCCATACTACGCCCCCACTGCGCATGCGCAGTGTCAAGGACGTCCCGAAATTGGCGCCAATTATCATTCTTACTGGCAGTGCCTGGTCAGCGCTATGTACTCAGCGGGGAGGCAAGAGTTCCCAACTCCTGGGAGGGCCATCCCCGTCTGGGTCATTGGTAAGTATAAAAAATATATAAATTACTATAAATTTTTTAACATTTTTATACTGTACCAATGACCCAGACTTAGCTGAATAGTTTGTTTGTTTGTTTGTTGGTGGTTAACGTCACATATTTATGCACAATGGCTAATCGTGACACAACATGGCGATGAAGTCAAGGATAGTCAATCGTTGATCAACATGTTGCCCATTTTAGAGGACTTTCACCCCAAGCATTGGTGACTGGGTCCTATTTTACTAGTAAAGCGGAACTGGTTTACCGCAGTAAACAAGTGCTGCTTACTTCCCGGGGTTCCCACGGGGATAGCTGAATAGTAAACAGGCTGGAGGGCCTAGGACATAAAGGAAAATCCAATAAGCTCAACTATATAATAAAGAGGTAACCCCTTAAGGAGAAAAGGAGTATTAGGCTTTACATGTATCTTTCTTATTTAATATTAAATTAGAAAGATACAATACCCTTAATAATTGAGCACAATAATATTCATGTTCTCTATTTACATCCAGTATAACCCTTATACTAATTATTTTTAAAGTAAGCCAATAAATAAAGTAGTCCAGAGAATTGAGACGCTTTATAATCTTTTAAAAGTGTCCGAGTATTGTATATTAAAGCCCGTTTGACACTTGACATATACAAATGCTTCACACCGAGCTACACTTTAAAAATAAGACATGAATGAATTTTAACATTAATATTACACTTTAAAACCATCCCGGAAGCGACTCAGAAATACTGACTTTGGAGGAGGCATTCCCTTGCTTTTCACTATAAAGCAGGTGACCTAAGGGAACACCCACCCCCCCCCCCCCCCTTCCCCTTGCCCTGGGTCAAATAGCCCAGAGCGAAGAGGGCAGCCGGACGGAGTCACTGCCGGAACAGAAAGCCTGCATAACTATAGTTGCAACTGTTTAGTGGACGACATTCTGAGCAACAGATAACGGACCTAAACAATGCAGTTCTCCAGAAATGGACTCAATATTTCTGAGATAAAAATTCGTGAATGTGGATGGCTGAGACCAATAAGCAGCCTTCATTAAATCTGTAATAACAACACTATTAGCATAAGCCCAAGAAGTAGCAAGAGCTCTTACTTCATGAGCGGAAATCTTAAGCACAGACTGCTGAGAAGAAGATAAACTCTCATAAGCAGTACGGATAGTTAATTGAATCCATCTAGCAATAGAATGGACCGAAATGTCCCTTCTATTAGGCATCAAAGACAGAAAGAAACGTTTTCGTCCCTTTCTGATAAACTGAGATCTCTGTTTATAGATACGTAGTGCTCTAACAGGACAGACTAAAGGCCTACGCCCGTCTGAAGACGGAAGGGCCTTAATAACAATAGGTTCCGGATATTTATTAGGAGCCTGATTTTTAGCTAAAAAACCCACATTAGTAGTGAAGGTGATAGTGTTCCCGACACTACGATAGTGAGAATCATCCACCGACAGTGCATGAAGCTCACTGACTCTTCTAGCAGAAGAGAAAGCTAAGAGAAAAGCTGTCTTATAAGATAAGAATTTGAAATCTACTGTCCCAAGAGGTTCAAATGGCTTTTCCTTCAATTTAAGAAGAACCCAAGCTAAATTCCATTTAGGAATTAATCTAAGAGTTCTGGGTCTATTTATCGAGAAGTTTCTAACCAACTTAGATAAAGAGACATTAGATCCAATTTGTAAACTATCATGATGTGCATAGGTATCAGATAACATAGACCTATAACCCTTAATAGTAACAGGCTGCAGTTTGATTTCGTCAAACAAGTATACTAGAAAGTTTGCAATGTCTGGTATAGAGGGATCGAATATATCTACAGAATGATCCCTACACCAACGACGAAAAACCTTCCACTTAGCCGCATAGTTTAGCGAAGAGGAGGTCCTCCTACAGTTAGAAATCGCGTCCACTGCTCGTCCTGAAAAGTGCTTGCCATGCAAGAAGGACCGCACAACGGAAAAACGTGAAGGTTGAGACCTTGCGGGTTGTGATGGAGTTGGCGCGATTTCCCCTGCGAAAGAAGATCCTCCCGTGGAGGAAGCTTTCGCGGTAGGTCCCACAACAGACACCTGAGTAGATTTATCCATGGTCTCTGTGGCGAAAGAGATGCTACCAACAGAATCTTGCATTAAGATTGTTTTATCTTTAGCAATACTTGTTGAATTAACGGCGCTGGAGGATACGCATATCCTATCATTCCGTCCCAAGGGATCGACAGAGCGTCTACTGCAAATGCTCTTGGATCCGGACACGGAGACACATACGTCTGCAACTGATTGTTGAGATGTGTCGCAAATAAGTCTATCATTGGCCGTTCCCATTGGTAGCAAATCTGATTGAATACTTGTTTGTTGCGAGTCCACTCCGACGGCAACAAGCGGCCCTTTCGTGAAAGGGAGTCTGCTAGCACATTCAGACGACCCGGTATGTGACGGACCGAAAGAAGAACCTGAAGTTCTAGCGCAAACAGAAGGATTCTTTCCGTTAGATTGAACAACGGAACTGAATGAGTGCCTCCCTGATTCCGTATATACGCTACTACTGTCGTATTGTCGGATAGGATTTGGACATGAGCATTGTGAATAATGTCCATCCAATGACGTAACGCAAGCCAAATTGACATCATTTCCTTGATGTTTATGTGCTTGCACAGGAATTGCGGATCCCAAAGACCCTGGCATCTCGAATCCGTTGGGATCAATGATGCACCCCAACCTGTTTGACTGGCATCCGTCATAATGGTAAAACTCGGATCCGGCAACTGCAGCGGAACTCCCTGAGTTAACCACTGAATGTTTGCCCAAGTCTGAATCTCTTGTTTCACTTGATCTGACAAGAGAACGTCTACGTTGAGCGAATGAATTTTCACACTCCAATTCTGAGTCAAGAAAATTTGGAGAGGACGCGTGCGTAACCGCCCCATCGGAATGAGATCCGCAGCGGCTCCGCACAGACCTATCAGTCTCATAAATTCTCTCGCTGTGACTTTGTCTGCGAGCGTAACAACTGACTAATTTCGCTCTGGTTAACGGCAGACTAACGAGATTGTTGTGCGTCTCGAAGCTCATTCCCAGATGAGTGAATGACTTGGACGGCACCAGATCCGACTTCTCCTCGTTTACTATAAAACCGAGACGGCGGAGCAATAGAAGTAGATTCTGAACATCGTTCTGAAGCGTTAACTCGTTGCCGTACCTCTGAAGAATGTCGTCCAGGTAGGCCGACGTTACCGCAGACGAATGAGCTCGGAAATAGATCATTACCGAGTTCATTACCCGAGTGAAAGCCCAGGGTGCTAGATTCAATCCGAAGCACATCGCCCGGAATTGATACACCACTCCTAGGACTGCGAAGCGTAGATACTTTCTGAATGTCGGATGTACTATGACGTGAAAGTACGCATCTTTGAGATCTATGCTTGTTGCATAATCGTTCACCCGAATACTCGCTCTGACCGACCGAATCGTCTCCATATAAAATTTCGGAGAGACGATCAGCTTGTTTATCCAGCTCAAATCTATGACTGGACGGAACGAGCCGTCTGGTTTCGGAACCAGAAACAGATGGCTGTAGAATCCCGGTGTCTCCTGGTTTTCTACGACCTCTACCGCGTTCTTCATTAAAAGAGACTGCACCTCTGATAACAGAGCGTCTCTTTTCTGCAGATTTGACGGAAGTTGAGTCCACTTTGGACTTCGAGTTAATGGAGGCTTTCGTTTGAAGGATATCTTTAGACCTTCCGAAGTCACTCCTCTCACCCAAGGGTCGTCCGTAATCGACACCCATTCTTGTGAAAAGCTCGACAACCTTCCGCCAACCGGTACGCAATAGAGGTTTAAGCCATCACCTCCTGGACCTGCGAGGCCTGCGGTAGGAGAAACCACGTCCTCCACGACCCGCACCTCGTCCCGTCGACCTCGGGGCGTCCGACCGGTTGTCCCGGCCCGAAGGACGTCCCGAACGAGAGTCGCTACCCTGACGGTCTCTCGAATAAGACCAAGAGGACGCACCGGAACCTCTATAGGAACCTCTCTTGGGCGCATTAGACCCAGAAGTGCCTGTCTTATTCTTGTCTGCTGTATCCGGCTTCTTAGAAGTAGATTTGAACAACAGAGAATCCGAAGCTTTCTTTGTAATTTTATCATAAATAGCAGAAAGCTTGCCGTCAAAGAGAAGTTCTCCGGAGACCGAAGCGACTCTAAGAGAGTTCTTCACCTTAGTATCCACGAGTGTGGATGTAGCTAGGGCTGCGTCACGTCTAACCAACTCCAGGTTTGCCACAGAAAGGGCGGAGTTACACGTGGAATAAGCTACTGCCCTTGAAAGAAGTCTTAAAGAGGATTGTATATCCTGAAACTCTTTCCCTTGAAGGCGCAGTGATAACGCCTTAGTAAGGTGATCTGCGTAAGATAAGGCATCTAAATTGGCTCTGTTAGACGAAATAGCTGTTTCCAACACCGCGGTTGGAATAGAAGCCGACGACGGTAATGATAGATCTAAGTCTTCCGCCTCGTCGTCCATACGCAGAGGAACTCTCGGGATACCCTGTCCTGCCGTGTCGAATTTATTCCTTGCATTAATGAAAGGCAGGTTGAGAGTATTGGCGGACAAGAAACCTGCTTTCCCCATCTTGGAAGCAAGTTTAAATATAGCGTCGTTCAATAATTCAAATGTTCTTGCAACATTATTGGACTGCGACGGAAACTCGGGAGCGATGTCCCTGAACCGCTCAAAAAATTCAGAGTCCAATGATGCTATAATCCTCTTGTCCGGAACCGCAGCAGTCTGGCCCGACGGAACAACTTGAGGGAGAAAGTGCCGGATGAAGTCCACGGCAGCTTTATGTTGTTCCGAAAGGGATAGCTCCAAATCATCCGTATCCCTTTCACCATCCGGTCGGACCTCATGATGCTCCCGGTCGTCCGCCCCCGATGCTTCGGCGGAGCGTACCGACCCAGCGCCGTCGGATAATTCTCGATCCGACACCGTTTCTGTCGGCTGCTGGGATGCTGCGATAAGCTGTGCTATCTGCACAAGAATGTCCGGCGTCGAGACCTGCGGAGGCGCAGTCTTTCGCTGCTTCGCCGAGGGCAGCTCCGCATCAGATGGCTCCCGCATACTTTTTCTATGCGAACGTCCAGAGTCCATCGGTCTCGAGTCCCTGGCTGCCGGATGGTGTGACCTGGTCGCCAAAGAATCCTTGATCGGCGAAGCTGGTAAGATATCGGCGGTCACGCAGCCAAGGTGCTGTCGTGTGCGCCGACGAGAAGAAGAAGCCTTAACAGTCTCCGCGGACTGCCTATACAACGGAGCGTCCCGAGCGACGGACGTATGCTCCGCTTGCGACACATTTTGTACCACAACATCTGGTCCCAGATGTTGTTGTACGAGAGAGGGGCCTCTCTCGCTCGCGGCCCGGCTGGACCTGGACGAGCTAGGAACCGGACTCAAAGGCTTCCTCCGATCTCGCTTACTATCCGCCGTCACTGGGTGTGCACATTGAATGTTTATAGTGCTCGCATCACCCAACATTTCCTCCTGGACCGCATCGGACGAACCCGGCTGCCGAACCATTCGGTGAATGGACGCTACACCGAGCGAGCTAGCGGACGACATTTGTCTAATCTCTATGAGCACTTTTGCAGCTAGCTCTGAATTCATTTGTGACGACGGAAACGCACTTGCAGAAGATAACATGGAAACATCACCCTGTTCTTGTTCCTCTGAAATAGAAAGTGAGTGAGTAGAGTGACCTTGAGGAGAAAGAGCCGGCATAGCCCTTTCTCCAGTAACATACCGTGACACACGTTTCCAATGTTTGTCATCCCAATATTGACATATAGAACAGGGATTAGTGCGAGAACACTGTCTACAATTAATACAATGATCATGAAAGTCAGAGGAAGATTTCTTCCCATTACAATTTGAACAATATCCTTTCATTGTGAAAAGTCAACAACAAGTCCTAGTTACTCGCACAAACCCCTGACACAAAGGTACATAATAACATGATCCATTAATAAATGAAAAAACAATTGCAAATCAAAATAATTTTGAAAAAATATTTTTTCAGCGAAGCCCAAGTTGCTGAAAAGTAACGTTGAGCCCCGATGGATCCGATGGCAAAGTGTGGTCAAAAATTTTAAATTTATATTAAATAATTAATGAGACACTTACGGATAATATAAATGTATCTTATAGTGAGATAAACTACACCAAAGGCAAACAGCCCCCCTCAAAAAAGGCTGTTGTCAATGTAAACAAACAGTGTAAAACACCAGAAAACATGACTCCAGGCACTGAAAAAACTGGCCCGAAATCAGTCATCAAAATTACACTCTATCTGATGCAAGACAGAGACTCCCAGGGGAGAATCTGCAGAACATCAGATGGAAGATGCAGAACACAACGTTTATACACCCATGGGTGAAAACGTAACTATGGGGAAAATAACAGAAAACATTCTGTATCCAAGCAACTCTCCCAGGAAAATTTTAGAAATGAACTTTCTCAAAAATATGCCAAAAGCATGGGAGAATTGCAAGGGGGGACTTTAGAAGGCTAGGGGAGAGGAAACACTGAATAAGCAGTGCAACATTTAGCAAGAATGACAACAAGAGGCCCATGCCTTGAAAATAGGCAACTTAACATAATTTCATCAAAAAATTTTAAGTACAGCCCTGATTATTTTTTGTCACTTCTTTTTCCTCTCCTCCTTCTATATCCTCCTTAGAATCACCATTTCTCCAAAAATTACGTGTCTGGCATCCTTTAAACTGAGATTTACAAGCACAAGTGAGATGTTGACTGATGAAGGGCCAAACAGAGAATGATAATTGGCGCCAATTTCGGGACGTCCTTGACACTGCGCATGCGCAGTGGGGGCGTAGTATGGAGGTCCTATAGGACATGATTTCTTTTGGTTTTGGATGCAAATTTTGGGGATTGGGGGAAAAATTTGTGTTTGGCCCTGGTTTTGTTAGAGTTAGCACCAGCTAAGTCTGGGTCATTGGTACAGTATAAAAATATAGAAATTTTGGACGGGGCCAAAAATCTTACCCCTGCCATTACAAAGCCAAATATTGCTTCACAAAATTTGTTTGAACAAACTTGAATCTACACCTCAAAAGGAAGCTCCATAACAAATATCAAGGCATTGTACCCACTGGTTCATGAGAAGAAGATTTTAAAAATATTTTGGGAGCATTTTCCCCACCCCTTCCCTATGGGGTTGGGCATGCTGAGTTGGACAAAAATGCACCATTACTCACACAAACTTTCACTTGAATTGGCACAGTGGTTTTGAAGGAGAAAACCAAAACATGGTGTTGAAGGACGGCAGAAGGACGGATGATGGATGACGGACGGAGAGCGATGGGATTAGCTCAGCTGGACTAATTTTGTCAAGGTGAGCTAAAAATTAAAGGAATAGATCAAATCAGTGGTTTAGTGATCCACTGCTGGAACCTATGTAACTTTCTCGAAGTGGAATCCAGTTTTCAGAGTTTTCAGAGTCAACATTGTAGACTTTATCTCACTGTCGCTGCATTGTCAGTTATTTATTTATTTGGGTTTAATGACACTTTCGACAGTCAGGGTGTTGGACAATTTTATGGGTGGAGGAAGCTGGAGTACCCGCAGAGAACCACCGAGCAATGGCAAGCAACTGTCAGGGTCCCCAACATACTAACTCCACACAAGCAGGGTTCGCATTGGTTAAAGACAAGTGCACCATCGGCATGCAGTACGCCTTTGTACACAATGCCACAGTGCTCCCAAAGGGGCAATGGTGCTTTAGCATTGCAAAGCTTTCTTGGGCTCAAGGGATCAAATACACTACCACCCATGCTATTCTGTAGATTAGGAGGCTTAAAGCATAAAACAAACCAAGAACATGAACTTTTGATGGCAAAGAAATAATTTCAAAAATAAAAATACAAAATAAACAAGAGGCCCCAAGGAGCCTTAATCGCTCACCGGCCAAAGTGGTTCAAAGAAGTATTTGGGGTCACATTTAGTTAGACATGGTTCATCAACACTACAAAGGAATGAAGTCATGAGAGACAAATTTTAAGGAACTAGGGACATGGCTTGAACAAACTTGAATCTTACCCCCCTAAGGATGCTGCATACCAAATATCAAAAGCATTCATCTGCTGGATCTGAAGAAGACTTTTAAAGAAAATTCCTCATTTTGAACTAAGTTATCATTCGGGCTCCGACAGGGAGCCCAAATATGGATCCAGGGACTTGGCTTTAACAAACTTGAATCTCACCCCCCTAAGGATGCTACACACCACATATCAAAACATTCTGACTGCTGGATCTGAAGAAGAAGATTTTTTAAGAAAATTCCTCATTTCGAATTAAGTTACAATTCAAGCTCCCACAGTGAGCCCAAATATGGCCCTAGGGACATGGCTTGAACAAACTTGAATCTCACCCCCCCCCCCCCCCAAGGATGCCGCATACCAAATATTAAAACATTCTGACTGCTAGATCTGAAGAAGAAGATTTTTAAAGAAAATTCCTCATTTCAACTAAGTTATCATTCAGGCTCCCACAGTGAGCCCAAATATGGACCTAGGGACATGGCTTGAACAAACTTGAATCTCACCCCCCTAAGGATGCTGCATACCAAATATCAAAACATTCTGACTGCTAGATCTGAAGAAGAAGATTTTTAAAGAAAATTCCTCATTTTGAACTAAGTTATCATTCGGGCTCTCATAGTGAGCCCAAATATGGACCTAGGGACATGGCTTGAACAAACTTGAATCTCACCCCCCTAAGGATGTTGCATACCAAATATCAAAACATTCCGACTGCTGGATCTAAAGAAGATTTTTTTTAAAAATTCATCATTTTGAACTAAGTTATAATTCGGGCTACCACAGTGAGCCCAAATATGAACCCAGGGACTTGGCTTGACCGAACTTCAATCTCCCCCCCCCTCCCCCCCCCCCCCCCCCCCCCCCCAAGCATGCTGCATACCCAATATCAAAAGATTCTGCCTGCTCGATCTTGAGAAGAAGATTTTTAAAGAAATTTGCCTGAAATGCACTAAGTTCAAATTTGGGCTCCTATACTGAGCCCAAATATGAACCCAGGGGGCCAATTTGAACAAACTTGAATCAGATCCACCCCACAATGTTGCATACCAAATATCAAAAGATTCTGCCTGCTGGATCTGGAGAAGAAGAGTTTTTAAGACATTTGCCTGAAATGCACTAAGTTCCAATTCGAGCTTCTATACTGAGCCCAAATGTGAATCCAGGGAGCCGATTTGAACAAACTTGAATCAGATCCACCCCACAATGATGCATACCAAATATCAAAAGATTCTGCCTGCTGGATCTGGAGAAGAAGATTTTTTAAGAAATTTGCCTGAAATGCACTAAGTTTGAATTCGGGCTCCTATAGTGAGCCCAAATATGAATCCAGGGGGCCGATTTGAACAAACTTGAATCTCCCCCCCCCCCCCCCCACCCCCCTCCACCCCCTTGAGATGATGTATACCAATGATACGTTAAGCTCCCTTCAGTGAGCTAAAAACTGCCGCCCAGATGCAATTTTACAAATGAAAGTGTCAATGACACTGAAGCTCAACTTGTTTAAGACATGTACATGAATAGTATGTGACACAGCAATGACAAACATCTAGGTAATGACCTGATAACAAAGGTACATGTAAAGTATTGTAACGGTCTGTACATAAATGCTGACCGTAGCCTGTAACAAATGTGTAGGTAAAGTATTGTAAAGGTGGGCGACAGTTAGATGCTAAACTAGAAAAGAAATCTTTGAGTCGGTCTGACTGAACCCAAAAATATTTGTTCTCATAGCACAGTGATAACAAAGGCACCCAAAAACACTCGTTCCTGTCACAAGGTGATAACAAAGGTACCCCAAGAAGTTTCGCGAAGATCAGTTCATAAATACAGACTCTAGCCCAAGCCGTATTGACATGTGCACTTACGGAGTATAAGTAGCACTGAACAAATCAAAGTTCATCTAATTTGCATAATTTCTGCATGAGAAAAAACCCAGGTATTATATGTAATGTATTCCATGTTACTAAACATTCCTACAAAAATTTATTCAAATCAGAACTTTCATACAGAAGTTCTGTACAAAAAACTGATTGCACTAATTTTGGTACAAAAAGGCTGCTGGTGGCCATCTTGAATTTTGGACAGCACCCAGAAACACTCGCTCTCGTCCCACGGTGATAACGAAGGTATCCAAGAAGTTTCGTAAAGATCGGTTCATAAATACAGACTCTAGTCCAAGCCATATTGACATGTGCACTTACTGAGTATAAGTAGCACTGAATAAATCAAAGTTCATCTAATTTGCATAATTTTTGCACGAGAAAAAAACCTGTATTATATGTGATGTGTTCCATGTTACTGAACATTCATACAGAAATTTATTCAAATCAGAACTTTCATACAAAAGTTCTGTACAAAAAACTGATTGCACCAATTTTGGTAAAAAATGGCCGCCGGCAGCCATCTTGAATTTTGGACTGCACCCCAAAACACTTGTTCTCATCCCAAGGTGATAACAAAGGTGCCCAAGAAGTTTTGTCAAGATCGGTTCATAAATACGGCCTCTAGCCTGAGCCGTATAGAAGTTGTGTACAAAAAAACTGATTGGACCTAACTTCGGTACAAAATGGCCACTGGCAGCCATCTTGAATTTTGGACTGCAACCAGAAACACTCGTTCTCATCCCAAGGTGATAACAAAGGTACCCAAGAAGTTTCGTGAAGATTGGTTCATAAATACAGACTCTAGTCCGAGCCATATTGACATGTGCACTTACTGAGTATAAGTAGCACTGAATAAATCAAAGTTCATCTAATTTGCATAATTTTTGCACGAGAAAAAAACCTGTATTATATGTGATGTGTTCCATGTTACTGAACATTCATACAGAAATTTATTCAAATCAGAACTTTCATACAAAAGTTCTGTACAAAAAACTGATTGCACCAATTTTGGTAAAAAATGGCCGCCGGCAGCCATCTTGAATTTTGGACTGCACCCCAAAACACTTGTTCTCATCCCAAGGTGATAACAAAGGTGCCCAAGAAGTTTCGTAAAGATCGTTTCATAAATACGGCCTCTAGCCCGAGCCGTATTGGCATTTGCAGTTAAAGTCCTGTAAGTAACATTAAATAGATCAAAGTTAGTCTAATTTGCATAATTTACGAAACGAGAAAAAAACCTGTATTATATGTGATGTATCCCATGGTACTGAACATTCACACAGAAAATTATTCAAATCAGCACTTTGATATGGAAGTTCTGCGCAAAAATCTAATTGCACCTAATTTTGCACAAAATGGCTGCCAGCAGCCATCTTGAATTTCAGACCGAACCCCAAAACACTCATTCTCGTCCCACAGGTGATAACAAAGGTATCCAAGAAGTTTCGTAAAGATCAGTTCATAAATACGGCCTCTAGCCCAAGCCGTATTGGCATTTGCACTTGCAGTGCTGAAAGTATCACTAAATAAATCAAAGTTAGTCTAATTTGCATACTTTACGCACAAGAAAAAAACCCGTATTATATGTGATGTATCTCATGGTACTAAACATTCATACAAAAAAATTATTCAAATCGGGCTTTCATATGGAAGTTGTGTGCAAAAATCTGATTGCACCTAATTTTGGTACAAAATGGCTGCCAGCGGCAGTCTTAAATTTCGGATCAGACCCCAAAACACTTGTTCTCGTCTCACGGTGATAACAAAGGTACCCAAGAAGTTTCGTAAAGATTGGTTCATAAATACGGCCTCTAGTCCGAGCCGTGTGTACGGCGAGACAGGCAGACAGACAGACAGATGGCCGACGGGCCATGGCAATACCTCAAATTTGGCTTCGCCAAAGTTGAGCTAAAAATGGCCTGAGAAACAGAAGATCTACTTTGTGGTGCCTTAATGAAAATTACTCAGAGATTTGGTCAAATAGCTCTGTCACACAAGATATAATAGATCAAATGCCTGTATTAACGCCTTGCATGCTGCTGGCGGATATTCCTACCCAGGAAGGATTAACTCTTCACTGTAATAAGTATAATTTGGACACAATTAATTAAATTTCCTCTCTGTAAATTGAATGGACTTTATTAACCAATGATTTCTTGAGTTCAATATGGATAAATTTTTCATCAAATCTGATCAAGGCTGCTTCACAACTAGTGTAAGCTCATTTGTAATTTCATGTATTTTTTTTTGTAAAAATAAAAACTCACTTCATTTTGAAAGAAGGTATCATAAGCTTTAAAAAAAAATTAGGGTGGTATTTTTTCTGAACATTTTAAGTGTTTGAAATCCAATATGGCGTCCAAAATGGCCGGCGCACATCAAAAATGCGATATCTTCGCAAGTATATATGATACAATTACAAATGAAGTATCTAAATATATATTTTTTGAGACAAGGAAACTAATGGAATCATCAAATTTAAGTTATATGCATGATCTACCTGCCAAATTTCAAAATGGCATCCAAAATGGCCGCCTCACACCCAGAATTGTAGGCTACTAGTATACATTTGCAAACATTACCGAGCCAACAACATTTTGTAATTACAAACCAAGTATCATTTGAAAACATGTATTTATCACAAACAATACATAATTAGCAAGCCAAAAAACATATCCAAATACAATGGAACACTCTAAATACTGTTCCATCTCGTTAAAACACGAAGATGCAGAAAGTCATACTGATTAAGTCCATGTCTATCAAGTAGTAGTTTTTAACAATGGACATCAAGTGAATTAATATTCAAGAATGTCATAGAAAATAACATCTTAATCTTCACAACCCTCATTTATCCCTGGTTGGATAGCTTTGTTGTTGCAACTGAAAACTCTGCATCCGCAAAGTTCTGTACATGGGATATTATTCTTGCGACAGCTGCACTTTCCTTCGCATCCACGTTTGCACCAGCACTTTATGAGATGCAATACTGCTTCAGGAGCTGGTGGATTCAAACAGCGAACAGGAGAGAAGTGACTTGAACCTGTATCAAATGTCCAACCAAATGCAGCTGGTCCTGGGAGACATGGGTGATTTTCACTAGCTTTTCTCCAAATCATGGATATGTAGTGTGCCCGACGAATGTGTAAGTCCAGTGAACCAGAAGTTTGTGGGAGGTTTTCTCCTTCGGCTGCACGATTTGTGTAGAGGAACCAACAGAGCTCATTTACTTTTGTGTAGATTTTTGACCGATTCAAAATACAGACAAAGCATTCCAACTGAGAGCATGCATCAGTGGGCAGATCGTTGTCATTCCCAAGCATTGCTAGTGCGTCCTGGATCTCATCATCATGATCACCAGACATGAATGCTTTGAAGCACGAGTTTTTGGTTCTGCCAGCAAATCTACCAGACATATCGGAACCTGTCAGAGCATGAAAACCCAACAGTGCAGAAGCACGCTTTGATCCCAAGTTGTTGTATATGCCCTGCACAGAAATGTTCCTCTTCATCCTGCCCTTTCCTGTAAGGAAGGCTGTAGATATTGGTAAGCTTGGATACATGTAAACAAGCAACAAAAAGATGTCCGTGTCTGGCGAACTGACAACAAGCTCTGTGTCATTGGGAACAGTTAGAGCATGCAGTACAAGCAAAGTGTCTGCTTCCTCTTGGCTGTGAGTGAGGAGTGAGTCTGGAATATCAACATTGCCCTTGGTTTGTGTTCCTGATGTCACCATTAGTTTTTTTAATCTGTTGTTGGAGCTCTTGCTGTGACGTACAACCTTGTCAGCCAAATACTCGGTCAGTTCTCCTTTGGTCCGGATATCTGAGACAAAAGTCCTTCAGGGAAATATTCTGGATTAAAGTGTTGTTTTTCACATGGTAATATGTTGACTTTCCCTTTGTCCTCTTTGTCTTCATCTGTTCCTTAAGTGATGTTTTTATGTACCGGTCGAACACTAATCTGACCTCATCATACTGCGCTGACATGTTATAGATTATCTGGAGAAAGACATTTGCTTAGTCTTGGCATGTTTACATTTGTTCCGTTTTGGTAACTGAATTTACCACAGCCATTCCATCAATGATGGTCACTCGCTATGATGATGACTCATCTGTTGGGTCCACATGTGCATGTTCCACTGCTGTGTCTGCCAACTGTAAGGGTATTTCCATTGCTTGGTTATCAGATGGATCACTTCCAGTTGCCCCATTCTTGGCAGCTTGGACCTGTTGTGTTGTATCCAGCTTCCCAAGATGATGAAGTACTGAAGCCTTATCATATGCCAGCAGGAGGGATCCATCTGAAGCAAACAGATTAATTTTAGCGTCAACTTTAGTCCGTTTTGCTATTGTGGTGGCCATCTTGGATTTTGGGCCGTTAGAATGCTCAGAAAAAATGCCAACCAAATTCTTTTTTGTGTTTATAGTATCATTTAACAAAATCAAGTGAGCTTTTGCTTTTACCCAATAACGTACATGAGCTTTTTTTCATGACAAATGAGCCTACACTAAACAGCCATGGCTAGATTTGATGAAAAATATTTTGAAAATACTCAGTGGGTTAAGTGTTAAATGTCTGGATGACAAATAGGTCTATAAACAAAAGGAATTTGGTGGCTGTCACAGTCAGCTGGCTGACAGGGTAATTTCTCAATATGTTACTAGATTTTTTATTTAATTTACAGGAGTTTACTCAATAACCTATATGCAATTAACAAATCAACTCTGTACCGAAGGTATGGTAAAGGGTTTTGTTTCTGGATAAAATTTTCAATTAAGAGATATTCTATTAACTGGTAGAGTGCTGGAAGCCCATATTTGGGCTTTATTCTGAAGTGCCGGTACCACAATTTAAAGGCTTCATGTTCTGTGGATATGGTTCATATTATCTTTGAAGTGATGTTATTTTATCTGTTAGGATTTGCCTTGTTACATTTTATGGGAGAGTGCCTACTCTCCCATAAAATGTAACAAAGCAAAGATGCACAGAGAAATTGTAAGGACCAAAAATAATTTAGCACTCTACCAGTTAAATGGGCAAGACTATATTTGTGATGATGATTGAGGCTTTTTATGGGTGACAGATTAACAGATAAGTTGTAACATTCCCGGTACTTACATTTGCTATAATGGTGATGAGAATATGTGCAAAGTTAAATGGCAGTGTCTCTGGGGTAGCCTTTTCAAAACAGTGATTTAATGATGCAATTCCATTACTGTCACAAAAGAAACACACATTCCTCAACAAATATAATGGAACCTCAGGATCCTGAAATTGCAACAATATTAATGTTAATAATTATTCTGTAACATATTCACACAGTGCATCTTTCTGAAAATACAAGTTTGCAGATAACTGAATGATTAATTTGAGAGAGTAGAAGATAGTATTGAAACGATCAACTAGTCATGAACAATGTCATCCGTGGATTATACCTGTTAGAAAAGCTTTTATCAGTAACTTATGGACACAACACTAGGCCTTAAAATTCTCCCCATTCTCAAGAATAAGTTTGATTCTCGTAAACTCCTACTATGTCATCTGTGGATTATACCTGTTAGAAAAGCTTTTATCAGTAACTTATGGACACAACACTAGGCCTTAAAATTCTCCCCATTCTCAAGAATAAGTCTGATTCTCGTAAACTCCTACTGTGAGATTCAATCTTCAGTTTTAGAATGAATTAGAATTTGAGAGACATGTTAAATGAAACCAGTACAAATTCCACAGTAAACTACAGCACCGCCAGGTGTGGCTAAATATGCCTGTTAGCCATTTTGAATTGCACAACAACAAAATACTAGGGCTGCACAGTATACCAGTAAAATGTTAATTACCGATATTGAGAATGATACCAGATGAATACTGGTATTGTTTTAAAAGATCCAGTGTATCATAAGAAACGGTATTGGATCAAATTATCAAAGTTGGAGTCGATATATTATTAGGGAAAAACAGTGAGTGTATTCTATCATGTCTGTCAACTTCTCTGATAAAGTACACGTCAATCAATCTTCATTCGACCAATGAAAAATATAAATTTTAAATAATTTGTATATTTTTTATACTTACCAATGGCCCAGACTAGCTGGTGCTAACTCAATTTAAGTCTGGGCCAAACACAAATTTTGCCCCCAAATCCCCAAAATTTGCATACAAAACCAAAAAAAGTTAAAAAATTTATAGTAATTCATATATTTTTTATACTTACCAATGACCCAGACTTAGCTGGTGCTAACTCTTAAAAATATAGGGCCAAACACAAATTTTGCCCCCCAATCCCCAAAATTTGCATCTAAAACCAAAGAAAACATGTCCTGAATGGCCCTCCACACTTCACCTCCACTGCGCATGCGCAGTGTCAAGGACGTCCCGAAATTGGCGCCATTAATCATTCTTGTAACCAGTGCCTGGTAAGCACTATGTACTCAGCGGGGAGGTATGAGTTCCCAACTCCTGGGAGGGCCATCCTGTCTGGGTCATTGGTAAGTATAAAAAATATATAAATTACTATAAATTTTTTAACATTTTTATACTGTACCAATGACCCAGACTTAGCTGAATAGTAAAAAGGCTGGAGGGCCTAGGACATAGAGCAAGTTGAAATGCGCTCAATTATATAAAATAGAGTCATCCCCTCTAGGGAAAAAGGAGTATTAGGCCTTACATGTATCTTTCTTATTTATGATAAATTAGAAAGACACAACACCTTCCAAAATTGAGCATCATAACATCCATGTACTCTATTAATATCCAGTATAATCCTTATACTAATAATTTTTAAAGTAAGCCAATAAATAAAGTCTAGAGAATAGAGACTCTTTATACTCCTTAAAAGTGTCTGAGGATTGTATAATAACGCCCGTTTGACACGTGATATATTCAAAAGCTATACTTTAAAAACTATGACCTGAATGAATTTTTAAAACATAAACTTCTCACTTAAAAGCCATCCCAGTAACAGCTCAGAATTACTAACTCCGGAGGAGGTATCCCCTTGTTTTCATAATAAAACAGGTGACCCAAGGGAACACCCTCCCCCCCCCCCCCCCCCACACTTTTTCTTGCCCTGGGTCAAATAGCTCAGAGCGAAGAGGGCAGCAGGACGGAGTCACTGCCGGAACAGAAAGCCTACCTAGCTATAGTAGCAACTGTTCAGTGAATTACATTCTGAGCAGTAGATAATAGACCTAACAATGGAGGCCTCCAAAAATGGACTCAATATTCTGAGATAAAAATTCATGAATGTGGATGGCTGAGCACAATGAGCAGCCTTCAAAAATCTATAATAGCGACACTATTAGTGTAAGCCCAAGATGTAGAAAGAGCTCTTACTTCATGAGCCGAAATCTCAAGCACAAACTGCTGAGTCAATGATATACCATAAGCAGTACCGATAGTTAATTGAATCCATTAGCAATAGAATGGAGCGTAATGTCCTTCTATTAGGCATCAAAGACAGAAGAAGCTTACGTCCGTACTAATAAACTGATATCTGTTTATAAATACGTAAACTCTAACCGGACAGAGTAAAGGCCTATGCCCGTACGAAGACGGAAGGACCTTAATAACAATAGGTTCCGGATATTATTAGGAGCCTGACTCTTAACCAAAAATCCAACCTAAGTAGTAAAGGAAGTAGTGTTTCCGTCACTACAAAAGTGAGAATCGTCCACCGATAGTGCATGAAGCTCACTGACTTCTCAGTAAAAGAGAAGACTAACAGAATTACTGTGTTAAAAGGTCAGAATTTGAAAACTTCTGTTTCCAGAGGCTCAAATGATTACTAGCTAAATAAGAACCGAAGCTAAATTCCATATAGGAATTTAATCTAATGATTCTAGGTCTATTTATCGAAAAGTTTCTAACTGACTTAGATAAAGAGACATAAGACTCAATTGTAAACTATCATAGAGTGCATAGATATGAGATAACATAGACCTATAACCCTAATAGTAACAGGCTGCAGTAGATCTTGTCAAACAAGTATACTAGAAAGTTGCAATGTCTAGTATGGAGGGATCAAAAATATCAACATAATGATCCCTACACCAATGACGGAAGACCCTCCACTTTAGCCGCATAGTATAGCGAAGAAGAGGTTCTCCTACAGTAAGAAATCGCGTCGAAAGCTCGTCCTGACAATGCTTGCCATGCAAGAAGGACCACACAATGGAATACGTGAAGGTTGAGACCTTGCAGGTTGTGATGAAGTTGACACGATTTCCCCAGCGAAAGAAGATCCTCTCATGGAGGAAGTTTTCGCGGTAAGTCCCACAGTAGACACCTGAGCAAATTTACCCACAGTCTCTGTGAAGACAGAGATGCTATCAACAGAATTGTATTATGGATGTTTATCTTAGCAATACTTGCTGAATCAACAGCACTAGAGGATACGCATATCCTATCATTCCGTCCTATTAGATCAATAGAGCGTTAACAACATAAGCTCAGGGATCCGGACATGCAAACACATACGTCTGCAAATGAATAGGGAGTTGTGTCGCAAATAAATTATCATTCGGCGTTCCCATTGATAGCAAATCTGATTAAATACTTGTTTGTTGAGAGTCCATTCTGACGGCAACAAGCGACCCTTACGTGAAAGGGAGTCTGCTAATACAATCAGACGACCCGGAATATGACGGACCGAAGCAGAACTTGGTGTACTATAACAAACAGAAGGATTCTTTCCGTTAAATTGAATAACGGAATCGAATGAGTGCCTCCCTAGTTCCGGAGAAACGCAACTACTGTCGTATTATCGGACAGGATTTGGACATGCGTTTCTGAATAATGTTCATCCAATGACATAGTGCAAGCCTAAAGAACATTATTCCCTGGAAGATAAGTGCTTGCCTAGAAACTGTGGAACCCAAAGACCCTGGCACTTCGAATCCGTTGGGATCAATATTGTACCCCAACCTGTTTGACTGGCATCTGTCATAATCATAAAACTCGGATCCGGCAACTGCAGTGGCACTCTCTGAGTCAACCACCGAATGTTGCCCCAGTCTGAATCTCTTGCTACACTTGATAGACAAGAGAACGTGTATATCGAGCAATTCATAGATTACTGAAGAGTTGCCGTCGAAGAGAAGCTTCTCCGAGACCGAAGCGACTCTGAGAGAGTTCTTCACTTTACTATCCACGCGTGGATGTAGCTAGGGCTGCGTCATGTCTAACCAACTCCAGGTTGCCACTGAAGGGCGGAGTTATACGTGGAAAAACTACTGCCCTTGAAAGAAATCACATTGAGGATCATATCCTGGAATTCTTTCTCTTGAAGACATAATGATAACGCCTCAGTAAGGTGGTCTACGTATGATAAAGCGTCTAAGTTAAGTCTATTAGACATCATTGTCGTTTCCAACATCGTGGTTGGAATTGACATAGACGCCGAAAAAGAGAATTCCCAGTCTTCAACCCCGCCGTCTAGACGCATATGAACTCTCGGTATGCCCTATTCTGCCAAAATAAATTATTTCCTAGAATTGACAAAAGGCAGAAGAGCATTGCGGACAAGAAACTAGACTATCATGCTTGGTAGCAAGCTTATATATAGCGTAGTTAAATAATTCGAATGTTCTAATGACATTATTGGACTGTGTCGGTAAGTCAGAGACAATGTCCCTGAACCGATCCAAAACTCTGTGTCCAATGACGCTATTAGTCTCTTATCCAGCATCGCAGCAATGTAGTCCGACGGAACAACCTGTGGAAGATAATGCCGGAAGATATGTATGGCAGCTTCCGTTGTTCCGAAAGGGAAAGCTCGAAATCGTCTGAATCCCTTTCGCCATCCTGTCGGACCCTATAAAGTGTTCGGTCGTCCAAACCTGATGCAACAGCGGAGCGCACCGACCCAGCGCCGTCGGATAATTCCTGATCCGACCGAGAATCTGTCGATTGCTGGGATGCTGCGATAAACTGTGCTAACTTGGATAGCATGTCCGTCACTGAGGCCTGTGGAGAAGCGGTTTTCGATGCATTGCCGCTGGAAGCTCCATGTTTGTTACCCCGTGCATACTTCTATTATGCGAACGAACAGAGTGTATAGGCCTTGTGTCCCTTGGCTACCGGATGGCATGACCTGTTCGCCGTGGAATCACTGAATGACGAAGCTGGCCAGATACTCGAGGTCACGTAGCCAATGTGCGGTCGTGTGCGCTGCTGTGAGGATGAGTAAGCATTATCGACAGTCTCTCGGACTGTCAATATAACGGAGCGTCCCAAGCGGCGGACATATGCTCCGAATGCGAAATATCTGTACCACAACATCCGGTCCCATATGTTGTTGTACGAGAGAGGGACCTCTCTCGCTCGCAGCCCGGACGCACCTGGACGAGCTAGGAACCGGACTAACAGGCTTCCTCAGATCTGTCCTCTAATCCGTCGTCACTGGGTGTGTACTAAAGTTTATTATAGTGCTCGCATCACCCAAATCTCCTTCCTAGACCGCAACGGACAAACCCGGCTGCCGAACCATTCGATGAATGGACGCTACACCGGGTGAGCTAGCAAATGTCAACTCCGTCAATCCCACTAGGGACCTCTTAGGCGATTGACATATTCCATGAGCACTTATTGCCGCTAGCTCTTCATTAACTATGACGACAGAGGCACACTTTTGAAAGACATCTCCGTAACTTTGCGAACAAGAAACCAGACATGCTTGTTAATAGCAAGCAAATAATAATATATATAGCGTCGTTCAATAATTCGAAAGTTGTGTGACATTATTGGACTATGTCAGAACTGAGGGACGATGTCCCTGAACCGAACCAAAAATTTCTGTGTCCACCGACGCTATCAGTTTCTTATCCGGCATCGCAGCATTCTGGTCCGACGAAAGAACCTCTAGAAGATAAAGTCAGATGACATAAACAACAGTTTATGTTGTTCCGAAAGGGAAAGATTGAAATCCTCCGAATCCCTTTCGGCATCCCGTCAGACCGGATGAAATTTTCGGACGTCCGTACCTGCTTCCGCGGAGCGTCCCGACCCAGCGTCGTCGGATAATACATCATGCGACAGATTCTGTCGTTGCTGGGATGCTGCGATAAGCTGTGCTATTTGGGATAGCACGCCCGTCACCGAGGCCTGTGCAGTAGCGGTCTTGCGATGCATTGCCGCCGGAAGCTCCGTGTACGTTGACTCCCGCACACTTTCTTATGCGAACGTCCGGAGTCTGCAGGCCTCGTGTCCCTGGCTACCGGATGGTGTGACCTGGTCGCCGATGATTCTCTGATTGGCAAAGCTGACTGGATATCCGAGGTCGTGTGCGTTACCATGAGAATGATGAAGCCTTATTGACAGTCTCTCCGTACTGACTATATATCGGAGCGTCCCGATCGGCGGACGTATGCTCCGAATGCGAAACATTTTGTACCACAACATCTGCGGCCAGATGTTGCTGTACGAGAGAGGGGCCTCTCTCGCTCGCAGTCCGGATAGACCTGGACGAGCTAGGAACCGGACTGAAAGGCTTCCTCCGTTCTCCCTCTAATCCGCCGTCACTGGGTGTGCATTTGGTTGATTTATAGTGCTCGCATCACCCCAAAACTCCTTCTAGACCGCAACGGACAAACCCGGCTGCCGAACCATTCGATGAATGGATGCTACACTGGGCGAGCTAGCGGACGTCAACGGCCGTCGATCCTACTAGGGTCCTCTTAGGCAATTGACGTATTTACATGAGCACTTTTCCGCTAGCTCTTCATTAATTGTGACTACGGAGGCACACTTTTGGAAGACATCACAGATACATCACCCTATTCTTGATTGTCTGAAATAGAGATTGATAAAGTAGAGTGACCCTGCGGGGAAAGGACCGGAATGGCCAATTCCCCACAAACATAACGTGACATACACTTCCCATTTTGTCATCGAAATTAACACATACAGAACAGGAGTTAGTGCGAGTACACTGACTACATATACAATGATTATGAAAGTCAGAGGAAGATTTCCTCTTATTACAATTGAACAATATCCTTTCATTGTGAAAAGAAAACAAAGTCCTAGTACCCGCACCAACCCCTGACAATCAAAATACATAATAATATGATCCATTAATATAGAAAAAATAATTGCAATCAAAAAATTTTGAAAAAATATTTTTTTCAGAACAGCCCAAGTTTCTGAAAAGTAACGTTGAGCCCCAATGGATCCCAAACCTAAGTGTGGACAAAAATTCTAAAAATATTTAAAACAATTTATGCAACACTTACGAACAATAATAATGTATTTAGTTATGATTAAATTAACATCCAGATATTATTTTCAAGAAATCCCCCCCTCACACAGAGGGCTGTAGTAAATGTAAACAATAAGTGTAAAAACACTAGAACAAGACTCCAGGCACCCAGGCCCGAAATCTGTTACCAATAATACACTATCTGATGCAAAACAGAGACTTCCAGGGAAGAAACTGCAGAACATCAGATGGTAGATGCAGAACACTACGCCTAACCACCCATAAGTGAAGACGTAAATATGGGGAAAAGAACAGAATTCATTCTGTTATCCAGCTAAAACTCCCAAGAAATTTTAGTAATAAAATTACAGAAAATATGCCAAAAGCATGGGAGAAGAGCAAGAGGGGACTTAAAGGAAAGGGAGAGAGGAAAACACTGAACAAGCAGTGTAATTTGATTAACAAGAATGACCACAACAGGCTGTTGCCTCGAAAATAGGTAACTTAACATAATTTCATTAAAAAAATTTAAGTTACAGCCCTGATTATTTTCTGTCACTCATTTTTCCTCTCCTCCTTCTATATCCTCCTTAGAATCACCATTTCTCTAATATTTATGTGTCTAGCATCATTTAAACTGAGATTTACAAGCACAAAGATCAGTCAGATGTTAACTGATGAAGGGCCAAACAAAGAATGATGAATGGCGCCAATTTCGGGACGTCCTTGACACTGCGCATGCGCAGTGGAGGTGAAGTGTGGAGGGCCATTCAGGACATGTTTTCTTTGGTTTTAGATGCAAATTTTGGGGATTGGAGGGCAAAATTTGTGTTTGGCCCTATATTTTTAAGAGTTAGCACCAGCTAAGTCTGGGTCATTGGTACAGTATAAAAATATAAGTCCTATCTGGTCCTCCATACTTTTGTGATCTGCGCATGCACAGTATCCAGGAAGGTACTGAAAATTGGCACCAACCATCATTCTTTCTACAGTGTCTGCTAAATGTTATAATCAGCAGGGAGGAATGAGTGCCCACTCATGGGAGGGCCATTCCCATCTGGGTCATTGGTAAGTATAAAAAATATACAAATTACTTAAAATTTATCATATTTTTATACCACAACCAATGGCCCAGACTAGCTGCATCATAAAAAGGCTGGAAGGCCTAGGACTCAAAGGAAAATCCAATCTCTTAATTACTTCGATAAAGGATATCTCCTACAGGAGAATAGAAGACATAGGAATTACATATGTCCTTCTCTTTTACAAGAAAAGAGAATGGCATAACACCAACAATGTAATTGAGAATTACATAATTTCTCCATTTAATGCCAGCATAACCCATTATGCTAATTCCGTGAAGAAAACCAATATATAAAGCTAGTCCAGAGAATGAGACGCTTTATTCTCATTTAAAAGTGTCCGAGGATTGTATATTAACACTCGTATGACACGTAATATATACAAATGCTTCACAGTGAGCTACACTTTAAAAACAGTACATAAATGAGACATAGTTATTGCTTCACACCGAGCTACACATTAAAACTACCCAGCACCGAAGTTGGACTACTATCTCTGGAGGAGGTATTCCCTTGCTTTTCACTATAAAGCCAGATAATCATAAGGGAAAAACCGTCCCCCCTCCCCCTGTTCTGAGGTCAAATTCCCCAAACGAAGTGGGCAGCGGAACGGCGTCAGTGCTTGAGCAGACTGCCTAAAGACCTTATAGATGTAACATTAATGGACGACATTCTGAGCAACAGAAAGAGGACCTGAAGATCTAAGGTCACTGGAGATGGACTCTAAATTTCTAAGGTAAAACTTGGTAAATGAAGAGGGCTGTGTCCAGTATGCAACCTTCATAAGATCAGTAATGGCTATACTGTTAGAATAAGCTCAAGAAGTGGACAGTGCTCTAACCTCATGCGCTGAAATCTTGTTGACAGAATTTTGATCCGAAGATAGATTTTTGTGGGCAATATGCATTGCCAACTGAATCCATCTAGCGACAGAATGAACAGAAATATCTTTTTTGTTAGGAATAAGAGAAAGAAAGAAACGTTTTTTTTTCCTTCCTAATAAAATCTGATCGACATTTATAAATGCGCATTGCTCTGACTGGACACAGCAAGGGTCTACGGTTATCCGAGGACGGTAAAGCCTTAATGACAATAGGCTCCGGCCGCTTATCCGGAATCTGATTATTAGCCAAAAATCCGGTAAGGGTAATAGTATTACCCACACTAAGGTAATGGGAATCATCAACAGATAATGCATGAAGTTCACTAACTCTTCTAGCAAACGCAAAGGCTAAGAGAAACACCATATTATAGGTCAAGAATTTGAACTCTACATCTTCTAACGGCTCAAAAGGGGCTTCTTGAAGCTTCAACAGAACCCAAGCCAAATTCCACTTAAGAAAAAGCTTCAACAGAACCCAAGCCAAATTCCACTTAGGAATTAATCTGAGGGCTCTAGGTTTATTAATAGAGACATTTCTAACTAGCTTGAATAAAGTATCTGAACCAATAGCCAAGTTATCATGGTGAGCACAAGTATCTGATAACATAGACCTATAACCGTTAATAGTGACAGGCTGCAGTTTGAGTTCATCAAACAGGTAGACCAGGAAATTGGCAATCTGTGGAATGAACGGATCATATATGTCTATCGACTGATCCATACACCAATGGAAGGAAAACCCTCCACTTCGCTGTATAATTCAACGAAGAGGAGGCCCTCCTACAGTTAGAAATTGCATCCACTGCTCATCTTGTAAAATGTTTTCCATGCAAGAAGGACCGCACAACGGAAATACGTGAAGGTTGAGACCTTGCGGGTTGTGATGCAGTGTGCAGTGTGAGCTATCATTCCGTCCCAAGAGATCGAGAGAGCGTCTACTGCAAACGCTCGAGGATCTGGACACAGCGACACATACGTCTGCAACTGATTGTTGAGATGCATTGCAAATAAGTCTATCATCGGACGCTCCCATTGATAGCAAATCTGATTGAATACTCGTTTGTTGAGAGTCCATTCTGACGGTAACATTAGACTCCTCCGAGAAAGGGAGTCTGCCAAAACGTTCCGACGACCCGGAATATGACGGACTGATAGAACTTGATGCTCTAGGGCAAACAGAAGGATACTTTCCGTTAAGTTGAATAACGGAATGGAATGAGTGCCTCCCTGATTCCAAATATATGCTACTACCGTCGAGTTGTTGGACAGAATTTGCACATGTGAATTCTGAATAATGTTCATCCAATGACGTAGCGCAAGCCAAATTTACATCATTTCTTTGATGTTTATGTGCTTGTTTAGGAACTGTGGACCCCAAAGACCCTGGCACTTCAAATCTGTTGGGCTCAATGTTGTGCTCCAACCTGTTTGACTGGCATCCGTCATAATCGTAAAACTCGGATCCGGCGATTACAGTGGAACTCCCTGAGTTAACAACTGAATATCTGCCCAAGTCTGAATCTCTTGTTTCACTTGATTTGACAAGATGATGTTTGTATCGAGCAAATGAATCTTCACACTCCAATTCTGAGTCAGAAAGGTTTGGAGTGGCCGAGTACGTAGCCGCCCCATCGGAATAAGATTTGCGGCGGCCCCGCACAAACCTATCAGTCGCATGAATTCTCTCGCTGTAACTGTATCGGAGTGAAGACAAAAGCGAACGTAACAACTGATTAATTTTGCTCTGGTTAACGGCAGACGAACGAGATTGTTGTGCGTCTCGGAACTCATCCCAGGTGGGTGAATGACTTGGACGGCACCAGATCCGACTTTTTCTCGTTTACTATAAAACCTAGACATCGGAGCAATTGAAGCAGATTCTGAACATCATTCTGAAGCATTAACTCGTTGCCATACCTCTGAAGAATGTCGTCCAGGTAGGCCGACGTTACCGCAGATGAATGAGCTTGGAAATGAGTCATTACAGAGTTTGTTATTCGAGTGAAAGCCCAGGGCACTAGATTCAGACCGAAGCCCATTGCTCGGAACTGATAAACGACTTCTAGGACAGCGAAGCGAAGATACTTTCTGAATGCCGGATGTACCATGACGTGAAAGTACGCATCCTTGAGATCTATGCTTGCAGCATATTCGTTCACTCGAATGCTTGCTCTTACCGATTGAATGGTCTCCATATAAAATTTTGGAGCCACCATCAGCTTGTTTATCCAGCTCAGATCTATGACTGGACGAAACGAGCCATCTGGTTTCGGAACCAGAAACAGATGGCTGTTGAAACCTGGAGATTTCTGGTTTTCTACGACCTCTATCGCGTTCTTCTCTAGAAGAGATTGGACTTCTGATAGAAGCAAACCTCTCTTCTGAGGATTTGACGGAAGCTGAGTCAATCTTGGACTTCGCGTTAATGGAGGTTTTCTTTTGAAGGACAGTTTTAGCCCTTCTGAAATCACCCCTCAAACCCAAGGGTCGTCCGTAATCGACAACCAATTGATTAAGAAACTCGATAGCCTTCCACCCACTGGAATACGATAGAGGTTTGCACCATCACCTCCTGGATCTGCAAGGCTTGCAGGAGGAGAAACCACGTCCTCCACGACCTGCATCTCGCCCCGTCAACCTAGGGGCGTCTGACCGGTTGTCTCGGCAGTATGACGGCCCCTACCTGAGACCTTGACAGTCTCTGGAGTAAGACCTAGAGGACTTATAAGAACCTCTATAGGAACTTCCCTTGGACGTACTCGCCCCAGGAGTGCCTGTCTTACTCTTCTCCGCTGAATCCGACTTTTTAGAAGCGGACTTGAACAGCAGAGTCTGAAGCTTTCTTAGTAATCTGATCATAGATTATGGAAAGCTTGCTGTCGAAGAGAAGCTCTCCGGAGACCAGAGCGACTCGAAGAGAGTTTTTCACCTTACAATCCACCCGAGTGGATGCAGCCAGGGCAGCATCACATCTAACTAACTCCAGATTTGCCACTGAAAGGGCAGAGTTATACGTAGAGTATGCTATGGCCCTCGAAAGAACTCTTAAGGAAGTCTGTACATCCTGGAATTCTTTTCCTTCGAGACGTAATGATAACGATCTGGTAAGGTGATCTGCGTACGATAATGCGTCTAAGCTGATCCTGTTAGATGAGATTGTTGTTTCCAACGTAGTGGCTGGAATAGACATAGACGACGGCAAAGACAATTCTAGGTCTTCAGCCTGGTTGTCCAGATGCAGAGGAACTCTCGGAATGCCCTGTCCTGCCATTTCAAATTTATTTCTTGAATTGATGAAAGGCAGCTGTAGAGCATTGGCCGCTAAGAAACCGGACTTGCCCGTCTTGGAGGCAAGTTTGAATATAGCATCATTCGAAAGTTCAAATGTCCGTGAGACATTTCTAGACTGGGTCGGAAACTCAAACGCCATGCCCCTAATCCGACCGAAGAAATCTGTGTCCAGTGACGCTATCAGTCTCTTATCCGGCAACGCAGCATTCTGGTCCGGAGGAACAACATCAGGAAGGTATTGCCGGATGAAATCTACGGCTACCTTATGTTGCTCAGAAAGGGAAAATTCCAACTCCTCTGAATCCCTTTCGCCATCCGGCTGGACCACTAAATAATCTCGGTCGCCCCTTCCTGACTCTGCAGCAGAACGAACCGACCCAGCTTCCTCAGACAATACCTGGTCGAAAAAAGTTACTGATGGCTGCTGGGATGCTGAGATGAGATGAGCTATCTGCAATAGCAAGTCTGTTACGGAGGCCTGTGGAGCCGCGGTCTTACGTGATTTTGCCACTGGAAGCTCCTGGGACGTTGAATCCTGCATACTTCTTTTATGCGAACGTTCCGACTGTAAAGGCCACGTATCCCTGGCTACCGGATGGCGTGACCTGGTCGACGTGGAATCCCTGGTCGGCGAAGCTGGCTGGATATCAGCGGTCATGTAGCCAAGGTGCGGTCGTCTGTGCTGCTGTGAGGATGAGGAAGCCAACAGACTAGTCTCTTCGGACTGTCTATGCAACGGAGCATCCCGAGCAGGTGGAGTGGACGTATGCTTCGACTGACATACGTTACGTACAACAACATCTGGGCCCAGATGTTGCTGTAAGAGAGAGGGGCCTCTCTCGCACGTGGTCCGAGTAGACCTGGATGAGCTAGCTACTGGACTGACAGGCCTCCTCTGTACTATCCTTGGATTCGTCGTCGCTGGGTGTGCGTGTTCAATGTTTATAGTGCTCGTATCACCCGAACACCTTCCCTGGACCGCAACAGATGAACCCAGCTGCCGAGCCATTCCATGAATGGTCGCTTCACCGGGCGAGCTAGCGGACGACAACACCGTCGATCCAACTTGGGGCCTCTTAGGCAATTGTCATATTTCCATGAGGACTTTAGCTGCTAGCTCTTCGTTAGACTGCAATGACGGAGGCACACTTCTTGAAGACATCACGGAAACATCCCCCTGTTCTTGTTCCTCTGAAAAAGAGATTGAAAAACTAGAGTGACCCTGCAGAGAGAGGACCGCGATGGACCTCTCACCGCTAACAATATACCGTGACACAAGTCTCCAATGTTTGTCATCCCAATTGACAAACACTGAGCAAGAATTAGTGCAAGTACATTGACTACAAGAAACACAATGAACATGAGAATCAGAGGAAGACTTCCTCGCATTACAATTTGAACAATATTCTTTCATCATGAAAAAATATAAACAGTCATAGTACTCGCACTAACCCTTGAAAACAAAGATACATAATATAATATAATCCATTATAACATTTCGAAAAAATAATTCAAAAGAAAAAAAATTTTCGAAAAAATTTCAGGAGAGCCCAAGTTCCCAATGGGAACAATGAGCCCAAATGGATCCCAAAAAAGCCTAAGTGTGGACAAAAATTTTAAAACATATTTAAAAATTAATGTAACACTTACGGACAACATTAATGTATCTGGCTATGAGCAGAACTAAACAGAAGATAAGTAATCACTATCAGAAGTAACCGTTGTCAACGTAAACAAAAGTGTACAAAAACCGGAAACATGTCTCCAGGCACTGTAAACATGCCCCAAAATCAGTTACCAATTTAAACACTATCCGATGTAAAACAGAGACTTCCAGAGAAGAAACTGCAGTACATCGGATGGTAGATGCAGACCAAAACGCCTAACCACCCATGGGTGAGGACGTAAGCATGGGGAAAATCAGAATAAACATTCTGTTACCAAGCCAAAACTCCCAAGAAATTTTAGAAAAAAAATTACAAAAATTATGCCAAAAGCATGGGAGAATAGCAAGGGGGGAATAAAGGAAAAGGAGAGAGGAAACACTGAACAAACAATGGTAAATTCATAGCAAGAATGACAACATCAGGCCCATGCCCCGAAATTAGAGAACATGAAATAATTTCGTAAAAAAATTATAAGTTACAGCCCTGAACACATCCTGCCACTGTTTCTTACTCTCATCCTTCTATTTCCTCCTTAGATCCACCATTTCTTTCATAATTATGTGTCTGGCATCATTTGAACTGAGATTTACCGTATTTCATCTAAATTTTCGGACGCCAAAAAATAATTAAATTTTCCAGCGTCCGAAAACTTCAAAAATGGCCAAAATACATGTGGACAGCAAATGTGGGTGGAAATTTTGAAAAAACACACTGCAGCGGTTAATAAATTTATTGTGCACGAACTACCGGGGGTACCTCGGAAATGGGAAAGATAAAATAGCTGTTCAATACGGCGACTTGAATCATTAGCATAAATGAATAAAATGAACATACCAAATGAATTAAAAATTTCCGATTGTTTGTTGTGTTTTTATTTACTTTCCCAATAAATCCTTGAGAAGAAATCACGTTTGATCTACCGGTACTTGAAAAGTTTTGATGTTTCCACGAATTATGTTGAACAGTAATTAAGCCATGTGCTTGTGTTGTTACTGTTGGATAAAAAACCTGAGCGGGCTTCAGTGTTTTCAAAACGGACCAATGTAGCCATTCAAAGGGAATGAAGTGCGAACAATTTTTGAGTGGTGTGTATATTGGCTTAATTGTTTGTTCAGTTAAAACTGTTCACTATTGATGGAAAAGTGTGCCGGTAAACTTGAAAGAAATGGCATTATCTTAGTGTGGTGCTGCTAATACATAAATACAGGGCGAATACTGAAGTCAGCATTCAATCACCAGCATTTGATATCACAAGAACTCGAGATGGAAAAATTCCTAGTGAAATACCAAACAGCAGAAGAAGCCAGACCAACAGTACAACTGACACCCTACAAGCCTTCAGAAAAGAGACCAGTCGGACGTCCAACTAAAAGAAAGAGAACAGATTCTGATGAAACTGCAGCCAGCAAAGAAACACCACAAAGAGATTTCAACGGTTGAAACTGATGCCATTAAAGATAGCAATCACCATCCAACTGTCGCAAGGGGACACTATAAAAATTATAATATGAAGGAGAAGAAGGAAGCAGTTGAAGTAATCAAGTTGATTGGCCTACGGCAAGCCGCCATGAAACTGAAAATACCAAAATCGACACTCAGTGACTGGAAAAAGATAAATTTTGATGAAGAAGGAAGAGACAGATCAACAGGTCATTTATCCAAGAGTGGGCGACCTGTTACCTATGGAGACGACCTAGATGACAAAATCTCTGAATGGGTATTAATCCAACGAGATTTGCAGCTACCCGTATCAGTGGAATCATTATGCGCCTGTGCCAGAGAAATGGTCAAGAATGAGAATAAAGAAAGCGATTTCAAAGCCAGTACAGGCTGGGCTGAGAAATTCATGGCTCGTCACAACTTTTCACTCCATATCAAGACATCTTTAGCCCAAAGATTACCAAAAGATTTAGAGCAGAAAATCGACAGCTTTAGAGAATTTGTCAAAATTAGAAGAGCAGAAAATGAGTTTGAAAACCAGTTTATAATTAATATGGATGAAACCCCAGTCTACTTTGACCTTATCCCCAACAAAACTGTCAACTTGATTGGAGAGAAATCAGTCAGGATCAGAAGTACAGGATCCGAAAAACGACATCTCACACTGGTTCTGGCTGTATCTGCGAGTGGCGATGTCTTACCACCAATCGTAATTTTCAAGGGTAAAAGAGAACTCAAGTTAAAAGCACCAAAAAACTGGATAATTAAGGTTCAAGAAAAAGGTTGGATGGACGAGCATTTGATGAAAGAGTGGGTGAAGGAAATTTATTGTAAACACACCAAAAAGGAGAGATCACTATTAATAATGGACAGCGTTAGGGGCCATCTGACTGATAACGTTAAGAAAGAATTAAGAAAGAGCAATGCCGTTCCCACAGTAATACCAGGGGGCTGCACATCTAAATTACAGCCACTCGATGTCAGCATCAACAAGCCTGTGAAGGGGGATCTTAGAAGAAAATGGACCGAATTTATCCAGTCTGGGACCAAAAAAATTATCAACAAGGAAGAAGAACGTATAAAGCCTGCCTCCAAACAAGATATTGTTGATTGGATTTTATTTGCCGTCAGCAATCTAGAAAAGCAAAAAGAGATGATCAGAAAATCCTTCAAGGTCTGCGGTTTAAACAACCACCTGAATGGGGCAGAGGATAAATTCATCAACCAGTCTGAATACATAGGAGAGATGCTATTTGACAACCAGAAGGAGCTGGACATTGCTTGTCAACTCTTTATTGACCCCAAGAAAATCATGTCTGTAGAGACTGCCATGTCTGAAATTTTTAATTCAGACGATGAAGATGACCTGACTGAGGCAGGTATTTTAAATGAGCGTTAACTGATGTACCGGTAATATGAAATGTAACTTATTTGTTCTTGTATTGAAAATTCTTGTATTCTTGTATGATCTTGTTATGTATTCTTGGATGTATTCTTGTATATTTTTGTATGTACGTGTATATTGTAGAATTTTGTATTTCATTTTATCAGTTGTATTAGAATATATTTGTGAATTTTATTCAGTCGTTAGTTATTTTTGCCACCCAACTCGGACCCTGTGCCCGTCCCCTCATACTAATTAATGACATACAAGTTTAGATTATTGACCCGGTGCCCACCCCCACAATGCTGTCCATGTTAACCACGAAAGTACTGCCCCCCCCCCCCACCCCAATGTGGAACGCAAAATGCAAAAGAAAGACCAATACGAATTATGAGTTTTATTCAGTTTGCACCCCCCCCCCCCCCCTCCGATGTGTGGAAACCTGTTACTATTGTTTAGAAGGACGACTTAATGACATACATGTCTTTTGATTATTGATTTAGAAATACCCCCCCCCCCCCTTCCAATGTGCAACGCAGATGCTACAATTTATAAAAGCGAATACAAAATAATAATTTTAATGACTGGTATTTGCACCACAGTTCCCGTATTTCCTATTTTTTGTTTTTGGAAGCGTGCCCTCCCCACGAGCACTGCTGATGTCGGAGAAAAATAATATTGAAACCCGATACGGTCTGATAGTGTTCGGGTCCATGTGTTAATTTTTTGTGAAACCCTGCAACAGCACGTATTGACCTCATTGTCGTTTGTTCTATTTTTAATGTTGGAAAATTTTGTTGGTGTTCAGTGCACTGAATATGTTTATTCGAAGCAATAATTATCCTGTTCTGTTGCTGGTGCATGGTTTATACTGCATTATATGGATTTATTTATGGGACCCTTTCATCATTGTCATCATTTAAGGTCAGTTCACCATAACATTTGTGAGATTTTCTTTTTCCAAATCTCGAAGGAGTCGAATGAAAGCACACTTTTTGAAAACAAAAATTTGATTGGTCAGTTCGTCAGACATGTCAGTTTGATAAGGAAAACAATACTTACCTGTCAATAAATAAAGAACAAGTTTGCAAATAGTGTTGTTTTAATAATTCTATTTCCATTGTACAATATAGTGTACATACAATACATGTTTTTAACATAAAACAAAGAAAGATGAAATATTCAACTGAAAAGAAAATCATTGTCATTTTGGATTTATGATTACTGGGATTTTCCCACCACATCAGTCCGGGACGATCTTTGAGTGGGTGTCCGAAAATTTCGAGGCTTAAAAAAAATTATTTTTCGATGAAAAAATGGTGTCCTAAAACAAAAAGTGTCCGAAAATTTAGATGAAATACGGTACAAGCACAAATATCAATGAGGTGTTCCTAATTTTAGGGCCAAACAAAGAATGACATTTGGCGCCAATTTCGAGACCTCCTTGACACTGTGCATGTGCAGTGGATAAAAAGTATGGAGGACCATATAAGACATGTAATTTTCGGATTTTCCTTTATGTCCTAGGCCCTCCAACCTTTTTACTATTCAGCTAAGTCTGGGTCATTGGTACAGTATAAAAATGTTAAAAAATTTATAGCAATTTATATATTTTTTATACTTACCAATGACCCAGACGAGGATGGCCCTCCCATGAGTTGGGAATTCATACCTCCCCGCTGAGTACATAACGCTTACCAGGCACTGGTTGCAAGAATGATAATTGCGCCAATTTCGAGACCTCCTTGACAGTGCGCATGCGCAGTGGAGTAAAAGTATGGAGGACCATATAGGACATTGAATTTTCGGATTTTGATGCAAATTTTGGGGATTGGGGGGCAAAATTTGTGTTTGGCCCTAGAATTTAAGGAGTTAGTACCAGCTAAGTATGGGTCATTGGTACAGTATAAAAATATTAAATTGTGTGTAAATAATGACGATAAACCGATATTTTTGTAAATACACCGGTATTCAATCAATACTGATTTGAATACCGGTATATACCGGTTCATCGATATACCGTGCTGCCCTAACAAACATTTCTGTAAAAGAGAAAGGAATCAATATTAAAATATATAATCAACATATTATGGTGCACATACACCCTCTCCTTAAAAGCTATAAACCAATTTAGTTCCAGCTTCAGTGCCAAAGACAAACTGTAAAAATCAAAATGCTAAAACTTACCGATATCTCACAGTAATTGTTGAGAGCACTGGTTTCTTGTTGCGAAAGTTCCTGAAAAATTTGAAAGAATGAAATTAGCATACATCATCATTAGGAAACAATAAACTGCCAAAAAATGAAATAATACCCACTAGTTTATTGTTAGTAGTGTGTATCTGGACACAAATGAAATTTTCATATGCTTACATTGGATCAATTTTAATCCACCCCCACTATCATCTAATGCCTTCATGCTCTCTGACCTATTAATTACAGTACACACAGGATGATTACCATATGTACTTTGCCCCTTACTGTACTGTGATCACAAAACTGGTCTCTCTCTTTGGTGAGTCGATCACAATCAGGTCACAACACACTTAAACCAGGAGACAAGCTTTCAGAAATAAAATATTGTGAAATAAAGATTGAATCAAGATAAACCAACAAAAAATTGTAACAAATCAGGTACTGTCATTTGTAAATAAATATACTGGAATCCAGTGGAACCTTGTAAATTGAATAGCTACTTTGCTGGCGAAAAGTATTCAATCAACAGGAGTATTCAATTAACCATTTATCTAACATGAAAGACAGATGACACTTGCAAACAAAATTCTTGAATTAGGGCTAGGTGATACGGGAATCTGAATACCGGTAACGATATCAAAAAAAAATATCGCGATATACCGGTATATCGTGTAGCAGTGTGTGAAACACATATTAAATGCAAGGGATATCATGAATAAATGAATAAAAAAGATATTTTGGGAGCAAAAGATAGAAGTATCACTTACTGCTCTGGGAAAATGAGTGATTTGAATGGAAGACCATAATAATCCATGTCTACAAAGTTATTGAACCTATTGTTTAATACGAAAATAAGCCATAAAATTATTATGGGTTTACTGGCTTTCAACTGAATCTGGGATACAAGTAAATTAGTCTTTGTCAATTTAATTCCTGTAAAAACATGGCCAGCCTCTCTTGACTGATAAGCATTTAATTACTGAGCCAGTCAATTGTCACATTGTGTTAATTGCTTATGTGTGGCTTCATGAAAACAGTGGCAAACAAAATTTTTATCAAAACAACGGGTGTCCAGTTGATGGAATTCCGAGGGCCTGGTTTCACAAAGAACCAGTAGTAGCTCCTCCCCTATTTATTTATTTATTTATTGATGCTTAACGCCACATCAGCAGCTTAGGCTATATCGTGGCGAGAAAACAGTGGAAAGTAAAAACTCATTTTCAGCTATGAAGTAAAAAGACCAAATAAAATTAGAAAATAACTACAAAAGATCTGATTAAAACAACAGAGAGTAATGAAAGAAGAGAAGTGAAGAACTTCTAAATCAACCTGATGAATTGAGACTTCAAGAGTCTTGATTAAGAGATTAAAAACAATTTTAAAATTTATTAAAAAGGTTGATTTCCTTCAAGAACGACAGAACTTTATGAGGATTTGTTCTGTAAAATAGGTCTCGAAGAGACACAACATTAAAATACTGTCGTCTACTAAGATTAAAATCAGCACAATGTAAAAGAATGTGTTCCACTGACAGCACCTGCTGGCAGGGAACACACTCTGGTCGCGCAGTACCCTCCAACAAAAAGGAATGTGTTAGTCTTGTATGACCAATATGACACCGCGTCAATACTGCAAGGTCCTTTCTACAAAGGTTACTAGACGGGTAGTGATCACAAATATCTGGTCGGAATCGATGGAGCTTGTTATTTGTCGCTCCATCCCATTCCGCCTGCCACATAGATTTGATGTAACTACTGATATGTGGTTTGAAGTCACTGAACGGAATCTTAAAATCAATGAGAGGTTTGGATAAAGCCTGTTTTGCTGCACTGTCTGCCCTGGTGTTACCAGCGATACCTACATGTCCGGGTAACCAGCAAAACACGATATCATATCGGCCAGACACGAGAGTTGATAACTTCTCACGAAGTTCCAAAATGAGAGGGTTCTTCAACTTGGGGTTGAGCAAAGCAAGTAAAGAGGAAAGAGAGTCAGAAAAAATAATCGATTTCTTCTCCTGTACATTTTCGATATGTTTGAGCGCGAGTTGTAAAGCTTTAACTTCAGCTGTGAAAATAGAACTTTGATTCGGTATTCTGATTGAAGTGACATGATCATCAGTGACAACAGCTGATGCTACTTTGTCACCATCTTTTGATCCGTCTGTATAGATTCTTGTATATGTACTGTACTTGGACTTAATTTCAGCATATTTCTGCTTAAACTGCAGAGAATTTGTTTCAGACTTTTTAGTAGATGCTAGGTCCAAAATAACTGTTGGCTTTTTTTTAAGATGCCAAAGAGGAGTTTGTGGTTCACGGTTCTCTTTTATTGTAACTGGTTCAATTTTGGCAGACTCCATATGAGGTTTAATTCTAATTCCCAATGAAGGGATATGTTTCTGATGACGGTTAAAAAATTCAGTATTTTGAGGTTCTGAGACACAATTGTATGCAGGGTTGGACGGATTAGAAAAAAGTTTTGAAACATATTGGAGTGAAAGTTTAATTCTGCGCTTCTCAAGAGAAGGCTCCTCTGCCTCAACAAGCATCGAATCTACCGGTGATGTTCTAAGAGCACCAAGGCTGATTCTTATGCCACTATTATGAATGGCATCAAGAGGTTTGAGATATGACTTTCTTGCAGAACCGTAAACCACACAGCCGTAATCTAATTTTGATCTGACAAGTGATCTATACAGATGGAGTAATGTTTTTTGGTCAGCACCCCAATCAGTGCTACCAACTACCTTCAAAAGATTCAGTGCCCTTTTACATTTTACCTTTAGTTGTTTTATATGAGAAGTGAAATTCAGTTTGCTGTCAAACAACAAACCCAAGAATTTCACTTCCTTAACAACATTAATACGACTCCCGTCTATTTTCAATTCCGGATCAAGATGGTGCTTCCGGAGTTTACAGAAATGAACACAATTAGTTTTCGTTTTTGAGAATCTGAAGCCGTTTTCTGTAGCCCATTTCTGGATTCTGTTCAAACACAGCTGTAGTTTGCGCTCTATAGCATTCATTTTTTTGCTGCTATAGCAGATTAAAAAGTCATCTACGTACAACGACGAATCAACCATATTCTCAATTGCATCAATAATACTATTGATTTTCACTGAGAAAAGGGTAACAGATAAAATACTTCCCTGAGGAACCCCCAATTCCTGCCCGTGAGGATCAGATAACGTTGACCCAACACGAACCTGAAACTGGCGGTCCCTCAAAAAGTTTTCAATAAAAAGAGGCATACGCCCCCTCAACCCCAAGTTAAAAAGATCTTTTAAAATCCCATACGTCCACGTTGTGTCATATGCCTTTTCCAGGTCAAAGAAGATGGCGACCACATGTTCTTTTCTGGCAAAGGCATTTCTTATAAACGTTTCTAATCTAACCAAATGATCCACAGTACTTCTCTGGTTTCTGAAACCACACTGAACATCTGCAAGCAGATTGTTCGATTCCAGAAACCAGACAAGTCGATAATTGATCATCCTCTCCATGGTTTTGCACAGACAACTTGTTAAGGCAATAGGCCTATAATTACTAGGGTTGCTGTGATCTTTATCAGGCTTAGGGATAGGAATTACAGTAGCTTTTCGCCAGGAAGGTGGAAACTGGCCAGTCACCCAAATGTCATTAAAAATAGATAATAAAAGTGCAAGTGAAGTTTGAGGCAGATGTTTTAAAAGTAGATAGTGAATGTCATCAGGTCCAGTGGCAGAATCCTTTGCTCTATGCAAAGAGTTACTTAACTCTTCCATAGAGAAAGGTTCGTTGTAGTCCTCTAAGTTATTCGATGTAAATTTAATCTTGTGTTTTTCTTGTTGTTTTTTAAGTTTGAGAAACTCTGGGTTACTATTTTCAGACGACGAATGTTTAGAAAATGTGGAGGTCAACTTGTTTGAAATTTCTTGTTTTGATGTTATGAGTGTGTTGTTATTTTTTAGGTGTTGTACAGCTGATTTTGTTTCTTTTCCTTTAATCTTTTTAATCATTTTCCAAATTTTAGTGATAGGAGTGTTTCGAAACGTAAGTTTCCCATGAACTTTTATTTTTATGTTTTAAAAGTCGTCTTGTTTTTGCCCGATTTATTCGTAATCTATCCAAATTTTGTGTAGTTGGTGACTTATTAAATTCCCTCTCAAATTTCTTGCGATCTTTTATAGCCTGTTTGCACTCAGTATCAAACCATGGTTTAGTGAAACGTTTTGGATTTGCCGAGGTTTTAGGAATGACTTGGCTTGCAATGTCAATCAACTCTGTGGTGAAGTGTTCAATCTGGTCAGTACTGTCTTGAAATTTCTCCCGTGTGAGGCGTTCAGAACAAAGCAATGAGAAAGTGTCCCAGTCAGCCTTTTTAAAGTTCCACTGGGGCACCCTCTCATCATCCGCCGGAACTACACTCTCCAGCACAATCGGAAAGTGGTCACTCCCGCACAAGTCACCTTCTGCCTTCCATGAAAAATCCAGGAAGACAGAAGGGCATGCAATTGTTAAATCAATTGAAGTGTAAGAACCAGATGCAGGGTGCAGGTAAGTATCTGACCCATCATTGAACAAGCACAAGTCATATTTTGTAATGAACTCTTCTACAGTTTTACCTTCTGCATCTTCTTGACTGCAGGAATTACCCCAAAGGGGGCTATGTGCATTAAAATCACCCAACAAAATGTATGGGGTTGGGAGTTGTCGGACCAGCAGCTCAAGGTCATTCAGTTGTAAGGCTTTACTTGGTGAAACGTAAATAGAACAAAGTGTAACTGTTTTGTCCAAAGTTAGGCGTACCGCCACCGCCTGTAAATTTGTCTGTAGTGGTACAGAACTGTGAATGATGTCATTCCTAACCAAGACACTCGTTCCACGAATATGAAGATCATTATCATCTGCCCAGGCATTATACGGTGTATAATGCTTAAAGGCTGAATGATCGTGAGCCTCGGGTTTCTTTAAAAGAGTTTCCTGCAGGCAAAAAGCAGCAGGTTTATATTTTTGGCCGAGAAGACCCAGTTCATTAAAATTGGCTCTAAAACCTCGACAATTCCATTGTATTATATTGTTATTAAATGTACTATCCATGTTTGGCTGGTGATTTAGATGGTGGACATATAGGAGATATAGCCCCCATGTTTCGTCTGGGTGACGATTTGCGTGGGGACTTACCCTGAGAAGAATTCAGGGGTGGTTGACTGGAGAATGTGTCATCGATGCACTCATCGACTGACATCTCTTCTATCCCGTCAAACATGTTGTTCGTCGTGACAACATTTTTCAAAAACTTTGGTGTTCGATTTGAGATGAATTTTTGTTGTTCTTTGTCTTTTTTCTTCTTTTCTTTTTCTTGACTTCGTCTCTGACTCTGACTTAGGTTTTGTTGTTGTGGTCTGTGATTCTGATCTGGTTTTGGTTTGTTAGATGCATTTCTGTTTTCTGGCTTGGTTTGTTGGTCTTTAGTTGGCTCTGGTTTAGGTGTTTGATTTGTTTGCTTTTGTTGTGCTATTTTATCAGTAATAATTGTAGAGGTTGATGTAGTTTTTGTTGATTTCGGTCCGACGTTATTGGAGTGTTCTATGGTAAACGCTTGCAATAACGATGGAATAGTGCTGTCCAGCCAAGTCCAGGGTGTCTGACATTCTACAGATTTAGTTGGCAATTTTTGCGATAATTTGGTGGCATATGATGGCATTGATGAATTCATCCCAGGCATTGACGATACACTTTCTCGGGCCTCTTTAAAACTTAGTTGTCTTTCACACTTAATTTTTTGTATTTGTTTCTCTTTCCTCCAAACAGGGCAATCCTTCGATGCTGCTACATGGTTGCCCTGACAATTACAACATTTAACAGCATTAGTACAGGGGTCTTGATGTTCCTGACCACACCTGAAACAAATAGCCTTTCCTCTGCAATTATTTTGTCCATGTCCAAATTTCTGACATTTGAAGCATCGAAGTGGATTTGGTATGTATAAATCCACTTTGATGTTCGAGTATCCAATCTTGAGTGACTTTGGTGGTTGAGTTGATTCAAATGTGAAGATGTAAGTATTTGTTTTTATTGTATTTCCATCTTTTTTAATTTCAATCCTTTTGACAGCTGAAACACCTTGAGGTTCTAATTCTTTTCTAATTTCCATTTCGTCAATGCCCGCTAGTTCTCTAGTTCTCACTACTCCCTTGCTGCTATTTAGGTTTCGGTGAGGAAAGACATTTACCTTCATATCTACCAAATGATCAGTTTTTAATAAATTCCTAGTTTGGGCTGCATTTTTACATTCTACCAACAGCATACCTGATCTTAATTTCTTTACATTAGCAACATTGCCTGCAATTCCCTTTATCGATTTTTCCAAGGCGAACGGATTGATATTTGTTGCTACTTTGCCTTCTTCATTTGAGCAGATGAGAACAAATTTTGGCCATGGTACAACTGGAGGAGCTGGATGTCCTAAGTCAGAGTCAGAGTCTTCTTCACTAAAATTGTAACTACGTTTGGTAATTTTTGGTGGTATTTTATCCATATTAAATGATTTTAAAATTCTTCTGTTCATGGCTCTCACCCTTACTCCGAGCCCAACCTTGGGGGTTACGTCGCGGAATTCCAGCGAACAACACCAAGAGTGCATGAACAGCATACTCCCCCAGCGTTGATGCTAATGCATACCGCTGGAGGATTGACCCATCGAATGTTTATGGGAAGTGCCAGGTCGTGGCAGCCATTCAACCAACCATTTCAATAAAAACGAGTACATCAAGAACTACTACTGATGATCAACGCAGACAGAGCAACAAAACGAAAGTTGTTAAACAAGTATTAAGATCATTAAAAGTCTGTATAGGGAAGTAGTGTTAAAATCCGAATAAAAGAAATGACTGGTTGAATGACCACTCAATGCCCCCCGACGTGACACCCGATATTTTGGGGGTTGGGGGCTCCCGATTGGTCAGACCGGGCCATTCGACCATCTGTCTACACCCGAAATTGGGGCCAAAGCAGTGTGTTGGACATTATCTCCGAAATGGAGACCAGGGCTCCATCCCGGAGACTGCCCTAACCGGGGCCCGAGTCCTCAACTACCAGGATTCCTTCTTCCGGGGCCTTCAGAACGCACCTCACGGGAGAACAAGGTGCCTGCCAGATGGTATTAGCAGGGTTGATCATTTTGGTCCGGGGCTGCGTATTCATGTATTTCGCAGCGAATCAGCTCAATTGAGCAAACCTGCCAATCAAAAATTAGCAAACCTGCCCAATTGAGCAGGCCGTCCTCTATCCGCCACCCGAGGACCGGCCTAGTAGGGGACGATCAAGCCCCCCTAGGAGCTCCTCCCCTTCTCCCTATCTTCCAGCAGTGAACTTTCTCAGATGACAATGTCAAATGTCATCTGTCACATGTCTTCCCGTCGGTCTGTTGATATTAAGCACGCCTCCAAGACGTGATCACCCTTCACTTTCATGATAGTCTGCAGGTGTCAATCACCAGCTGACAATGTTTTCTCCCAGTGATGGCATCACACCTCTGTCATATTTGACAAAAATTGTTGTTCATTTCGCAATTGTGAATATGTGTGATTTGAAACATTTTTGTGTCAGATTGCTGACAATGAATTAAGCGATAAGTATGGCTTGCTGATTACAGTTCAAACAAATGCGACCAACAGCAGGTGACCGCGTTTTTACACCGTGAAAGTTGGGGTGTGTTTTCCGTGTAACAACAAACTATTTGTGTGATGTATGCTACTTTAATTATTCACTAATTAAAAATAACGAAACAAATTTAGCAAACAAGTATTAAATTTTTATTTAATAATTTCTCCATGAATGCTTGCATGTCGGTGACGATAAACGAGACAGAACGTTACTCCCGTCATCTCTCGCTGTTTATCATTTGTTCACGAAATGAGGAAAGATAAACTTCCTGTATTTTCAAAGCAACTTTCTGTGCGATTTTACGAAAAAACACATGTTAAAATTTTATTATCATGTGACCCAAACCAATATCGTTACAGATGATATACCGGTATTGCAAAAAAATAGACGATATTTAACCGGTACCAATTTCAATACCGGTATTTACGGGTATATCGAAATATCGCCCAGCCCTATCTTGAATAACTATTTTTTTTTTCCTGACAAAAACAATGCTTATGACCCCTCATTAGAATGAGCTCACTGAACTTGCTCCAATGAGGGGTCATAAGCTATGTTTTTGAGACAAAAAATGAAAAAATAATGAAAATTGAATAGTGATTTTTGAAAATAGCGCTGGCAAGTTTTGACTATTACATTGAGTAACAGGTTAACAGGGATTTGGGCACTTTCTTAGAGATAAACTGGGCATTTATTCTATTGTATCCTATATGACAGAGATCCATGAGTTAATAGATTAAAAGCCTGTATTGAATGTATTGAGGCCAAAAAGGTGTATAAACGAGAGGAATTTGATGCTTATCTCACAACATAATTTCTTCTTAACCCTTTACCCAACGTAACAGCCAAAACCGGCCAATGCTATTCACAAAAATCACCAATTCATTTTTATTATTTTTTTCATTTTTTGGCTCAAAAACATAGGTTATGACCCCTCATTGGAACGAGCTCATTCCAATGAGGGGTCATAACCTATGTTTTTGAGACAAAAAATGAAATGAAAGTGTCAATGACACTGTAGCTCAACTTGTTAAGACATGTACATGTACAGTATGTGACACAGCAAAGACAAACATCTAGGTAATGACCTGATAACAAAGGTACATTTTAAGTATTGTAACGGTCTGTACATAAATACTGACCGTAGCCTGTAACAAATGTATAGGTAAAGTATTGTAAAGGTGGGTGACAGTCATATGTTAAACTAGAAAAGAAATCTTTGAGTCCCAGAGTGGGTCTGACTGAACTCCAAAATATTTGTTCTCATAGCAAAGGCACCCCAAAACACACTCGTTCCTGTCCCAATGTGAAAACAAAGGTACCCAACAAGTTTTGTGATGATCAGTTCATAAATACGAGCTGTATAGAAGATGTGACAAAAAACTGATTGGACCTAATTTCGGTACAAAATGGCCACTGGCAGCCATCTTGAATTTTGGACCACACCCAGAAACACTCGTTCTCATCCAAAGGTGATAACAAAGGTACCCAAGAAGTTTCGTGAAGATCGGTTGATAAATACAGCCTCTAGCCTGAGCTGTATTGACATGTGCACTTACAGTGTATAAGTAGCACTGAATAAATCAAAGTTCATCTAATTTGCATAATTTCTGCATGAGAAAAAAACCCGTACTATATGTGATGTATTCCATGTTACTAAACATTCATACAAAAATTTATTCAAATCAGAACTTTCATACAGAATTTCTTTACAAAAGACTGATTGCACGAATTTTGGTACAAAATGGCTGCTGGTGGCCATCTTGAATTTCAGACCACACCCCAAAACACTCGTTCTCATCCCACGGTGATAACAGAGGTACCCAAGAAGTTTCGTAAAGATCGGTTCATAAATACGGCCTCTAGCCTGAGCCGTATAGAAGTTGTGTACAAAAAACTGATTAGACCTAATTTTGGTACAAAATGGCCACTGGCAGCCATCTTGAATTTTGTACCGCACCCAGAAACACTCATTATCGTCTCAAGGTGATAACAAAGGTACTCAAGACATTTCGTGAAGATCGGTTCATAAATACAGACTCGAGCCGTATTGACATGTGTACTTATTGTGTGTAAGTAGCACTGAAAAAATCAAAGTTCATCTAATTTGCATAATTTCTGCACGAGAAAAAAACCTGTACTATATGTGATGTATCCCATGGTACTAAACATTCACACAAAAAATTATTCAAATCAGCGCTTTCATATGGAAATTCTGTGCAAAAATCTGATTGCACCTAATTTTGTACAAAATGGCTGCCATCGGCCATCTTGAATTTTGGACCGGACCCCAAAACACTTGTTCTCGTCCCACAGTCATACCAAAGGTACCCAAGAAGTTTCGTAAAGATCGGTTCATAAATACGGCCTCTAGCCCGAGCCGTATTGACATTTGCACTTACGGTGCTGAAATTAACACTAAATACATCAATGTTAGTCTAATTTGCATAATTTACGCACGAGAAAAGAACCCGTATTATGTGTGATGTATCCCATGGTACTAAACATTCATACAAAAAATTATTCAAATCAGCGCTTTCATATGGAAGTTCTGCGCAAAAATCTGATTGTACCTAATTTTGTACAAAATGGCTGCCAGCTGCCAACTTGAATTTCGGATCGGACCCCAAAACACTCGTTCTCGTCCCACGGTTATAACAAAGGTACCCAAGAAGTTTTGTAAAGATCGGTTCATAAATACGGCCTCTAGCCCGAGCCGTATTGAATTGTTGACGGACAGACGGACATGGCATAAGCTCAAATTTGGCTTTGCCATAGTTGAGCTAAAAAATTAGTTATTCAATAATTTTTTTTTGCAAGTGTCGTCTGCTTTTCATGTTAGGTAAAGGGTTAATAGAACCTATTTCGCTGAACTGTCTGCCCTGGTGTTACCAGAGATACAAACATGTCCAAACACAATATCATATTGGTCAAACAATTGCGTATTCAATATCTCATAAGTTAAAAGATCAGAGGGTACTTCTACTTAGGGGTTGAGTAAAGCTAGCAAAGAGGAAAAAGAGCCAAAAAAAATATTATCAACTTCATTTCCTGTACATTCCCAATGTGTTGGAACGCAAGTTGTAATGTGCAACCTTCAGCTATAAAAACAAGCTAATTATTGGAAATAGAAAATGTTTTGTTGTTGGAATTAACTAAAAAAAAACAATGAGGGGTCTTAAGCTGAGTTTGAAATAGTACTGGGTGGTTTTGGTCATTAGGTTAGGTAAAGAGTTGACTGGGATAAGATTTACACCTAGGCTGTACAGTGCACAGGGTTAGTTACTAGCTATTTATTTATTTATTTATTTATTTATTTATTTATGTTTAAGCTTAAGTCACATACATATGCACAATGGCTAATCGTGACCGTGACAGTTTTACAGGTGGAGGAAGCCGGAGTACCCAGAGAGAACCACTGAGCATTGAGAAGCAACTGTCAGCCCCTCAACATTCTAATTCTGTTCAAGCTCCGCTCAAGCAGGGTAACAGCAGTTGAAAACATGTGCACCATCAACATGCAGTATGCCTTAGTCGTGGCCCCATGTAGGCAATCAAGATAAAGTGCCTTGCCCAAGGACACAATGTGGGTCATTCCAGACGGGGATCGAACTCGGGACCTCTGGCATAGAAATCCAACAGTCTACAACTGAGCCCCCGCACAGTTACTAGCTAAAAATGAAAGTTTTTTTATGACCAGAAAGTGTGACTAACCCTGTGCAATGTTATAAAAAATTGTTACCTGCCATATCACACACTACCTGAAATTATACACAGACTAAGGCTGCAAAACTGCACAGGAATATAAGGACAGGATTAGTTTGTTACATGTTACATAGGGTGCAGGATTTAAGGAACTAATGGAAATACTTATACAGGTTTTAGAGAATTCTAAAAATAAAAACATATTCTATTTTCAATTAATAGCTTCTTAAAAATAGAACTTTCATTTGATATTCTCACAGAGGTGATCTGGTCATCAGTAACAACAGCGGATGATACTATGTAACCATCTTTAGATCCATCTGTATAGATCCTTTTATATGCACTGCACTTGAAGACTTTATTTCAGAATATTTGTTTCAGAACTGAATCGAGTATGTCTCAGGTTTTTACTGAGGAAGCAAGGTTCAAAATAACACTAGGCTTCCTTAGATGCCAAGGAGGAACATGTGGTTTACAGTTCTCTTTTGTCGAATCTGATTCAAGTATGGCCAGACTCCAAACAGGTCAAATTTGTACTGAAGTATGTTAAATGATTTTGTGTTTGGTAGTTATAGTCAACAAGGTGCAATGCAACCGGTATCCCCCACCAAGAAGTGGTTTACTAAAGGGGACAAAGTTGGGGTTTCGGCTTTTATCTGTAGTTCTATTCTAAAGTTATGAACCAAAAACCATAAAAATTGAAATTTTCAAAGTTGAAAAAAGTCAAATAAAACCCTTAACTCCACAAAAAATGATTGGACAAAACCCATTACTTGTGAATGTCCTTTTCCCCATGATAGTCCATCAGCATACCAAAGACCATTCAAACCAGACATGCACTGACTGAGATAGAGGTCTAAAGTTGTTACGGACAGACACACAGATGGATGGATGGATGGATGGATGGATGGAGATGGACCCCATTACTAGATCCCCTCCAAACTTCATTTTGGCAGGAGATAATTAACAAGGTTATTTAAAAAAAATATTAAATAAGTTGGCTCCACTATAATACTTACTTCTAAAGATGAATGCACTATGTGTTTATGGGCAATGTATGAAGGAAAGTTCATTAAAAATACTTTGGTCATAAAGTTCAAGAGTCTCTCTTTGTCATTAATATTAGAGATTTCAACTCCAAAGTCTTCAGCACAACTTTCCGTCTTTTTTTCTTCTTCACATTCATTTTTTCCTTCAGCTGACTCAGCTTCTGCTTCTTGTTCTCTTTTAATTTCCCTCTCAATATCTTCTGGCAGTGTAAAAACTTGCCTTATTCCAACAGTCAGAATGATTTGCACCACATTGTTTAGTCTTTCAAAATTTTTGAAATCTTTATAAATGCACATACACTGTCTGAAAACAAAAAAAAAAGAATTTTACATTGGTTGTTTGATCTGCATTGACCGATTCATGCAGATGCAGGCCTTTCAATTTGAGTAGTGTTTTACCCTTCACTTAACATGAAATGCAGACAACACTTGCAAACAAAATTCTTGATAACTAGTTTTTTTTCATTTTTTGTCTCAAAAATATAGGTTATGACCCCTCGATGAGCTCGTTTCCAAAGAGGGGTCATAACTTATGTTTTTGAGATAAAAAAATGAAAAAAATAATGAAAATTAAAAGGCAATTTTTGTGAATAGCGCTGGACGGTTTAGGCCGTTACGCTGGGTAAAGGGTTATCCATGCCCCAAACTCTGGAGCTTTTCTCTCAGTTATTAAACTTGTACATGAGATGCCTATACTTACCTGATCTGCTCAACATATTAGCAATAGCTTGGACAAGGTTTAACACACTATGGTAGAATTAAGAGTTACCGCCCTGTTACATATTCCATCACAATCCTCCACAGAGATCTCTTCACTTTAGTGAGGATATTACAATGGTGATCAACTAAAACCAACATGCTAATGGGGAGGATGGGAAGGTAGGAGCAGGTAAGTATACATTAGATATCTCATGAACCGAGCCTTTACAGAGAGAAAAACCCAGTTCAATATCAATATCTATACTTACCTGCTCAACTTGTTAGCAATATATAGAATTTGTAGAAGAAAAAGGAGGAACATATATTATCCCAGCAGTATAAAACCCACCAACTTTAATTACAGGAGGACAGTGCTGACATTTGCCGTCCAAGTCTTGCTGCATTCAGTATAGCAGTTCTGGAAAGTTAAAAAATTTATAGTAATTTATATATTTTTTATACTTACCAATGACCCAGACTTAGCTGGTGCTAACTCTAACAAAACCAGGGCCAAACACAAATTTTGCCCCCCAATCCCCCAAATTTGCATCCAAAACAAAAAGAAATCATGACCTAAAGGACCTCCATACTACGCCTCTACTGCGCATGCGCAGTGACGCAGACGTCCCAAAATTGGCGCCAATTATCATTCTTACTGGCAGTGCCTGGTCAGAGCTATGTACTCAGCAGGGAGGCAAGAGTTCCCAACTCCAGGGAGGGCCATCCCCGTCTGGGTCATTGGTAAGTATAAAAAATATATAAATTACTATAAATTTTTTAACATTTTTATACTGTACCAATGACCCAGACTTAGCTGAATAGTAAACAGGCTGGAGGGCCTAGGACATAGAGGAAAATCCAATAAGCTCAACTATATAGTAAAGAGGTAACCCCTTAAGGAGAAAAGGAGTATTAGGCTTTACATGTATCTTTCTTATTTAATATTAAATTAGAAAGATACACTACCCTTAATAATTGAGCACAATAACATTCATGTTCTCTATTAACATCCAGTATATCCCTTATACTAATTATTTTTAAAGCAAGCCAATAAATAAAGTAGTCCAGAGAACTGAGACTCTTTATAGTCATTTAAAAGTGTCCGAGTATTGTATATTAAAGCCCGTTTGACACTTGACATATACAAATGCTTCACACCGAGCTACACTTTAAAAATAAGACATGAATGAATTTTAACATTAATATTACACTTTAAAACCATCCCGGAAGCGACTCAGAAATACTGACTTGGAGGAGGCATTCCCTTGCTTTTCACTATAACGCAGGTGACCTAAGGGAACACCCCCCCCCCCCCTTCCCCTTGCCCTGGGTCAAATAGCCCAGAGCGAAGAGGGCAGCCGGACGGAGTCACTGCCGGAACAGAAAGCCTGCATAACTATAGTTGCAACTGTTTAGTGGACGACATTCTGAGCAACAGATAACGGACCTAAACAATGCAGGTCTCCAGAAATGGACTCAATATTTCTGAGATAAAAATTCGTAAATGTGGATGGCTGAGACCAATAAGCAGCCTTCATTAAATCTGTAATAGCAACACTATTAGCATAAGCCCAGGAAGTAGAAAGAGCTCTTACTTCATGAGCAGAAATCTTAAGCACAGACTGCTGAGAAGAAGATAAATTTTCATAAGCAGTACGGATAGTTAATTGAATCCATCTAGCAATAGAATGGACCGAAATGTCCTTTCTATTAGGCATCAAAGACAGAAACGTTTCCGTCCCTTTCTGATAAACTGAGATCTCTGTTTATAGATACGTAACGCTCTAACAGGACAGAGTAAAGGTCTACGCCCGTCTGAAGACGGAAGAGCCTTAATAACAATAGGTTCCGGATATTTATTAGGAGCCTGATTCTTAGCTAAAAAACCCACATTAGTAGTGAAGGTGATAGTGTTCCCGACACTACGATAGTGAGAATCATCCACCGACAGTGCCTGAAGCTCACTGACTCTTCTAGCAGAAGAGAAAGCTAAGAGAAAAGCTGTCTTATAAGATAAGAATTTGAAATCTACTGTCCCAAGAGGTTCAAATGGCTTTTCCTTCAATTTAAGAAGAACCCAAGCTAAATTCCACTTAGGAATTAATCTAAGAGTTCTGGGTCTATTTATCGAAAAGTTTCTAACCAACTTCGATAAAGAGACATTAGATCCAATTTGTAAACTATCATGATGTGCATAGGTATCAGATAACATAGATCTATAACCCTTTATAGTAACAGGCTGCAGTTTGATTTCGTCAAACAAGTATACTAGAAAGTTTGCAATGTCTGGTATAGAGGGATCGAATATATCTACAGAATGATCCCTACACCAACGACGAAAAACCTTCCACTTAGCCGCATAGTTTAGCGAAGAGGAGGTCCTCCTACAGTTAGAAATCGCGTCCACTGCTCGTCCTGTAAAGTGTTTGCCATGCAAGAAGGACCGCACAACGGAAAAACGTGAAGGTTGAGACCTTGCGGGTTGTGATGGAGTTGGCGCGATTTCCCCTGCGAAAGAAGATCCTCCCGTGGAGGAAGCTTTCGCGGTAGGTCCCACAACAGACACCTGAGTAGATTTATCCACGGTCTCTGTGGCGACAGAGATGCTACCAACAGAATCTTGCATTGAGATTGTTTTATCTTTAGCAATACTTGTTGAATTAACGGCGCTGGAGGATACGCATATCCTATCATTCCATCCCAAGGGATCGACAGAGCGTCTACTGCAAATGCTCTTGGATCCGGACACGGAGACACATACGTCTGCAACTGATTGTTGAGATGTGTCGCAAATAAGTCTATCATTGGCCGTTCCCATTGGTAGCAAATCTGATTGAATACTTGTTTGTTGAGAGTCCACTCCGACGGCAACAAGCGACCCTTTCGTGAAAGGGAGTCTGCTAGCACATTCAGACGACCCGGTATGTGACGGACCGAAAGAAGAACGTGATGTTCTAGCGCAAACAGAAGGATTCTTTCCGTTAGATTGAACAACGGAACTGAATGAGTGCCTCCCTGATTCCGTATATACGCCACTACTGTCGTATTGTCGGATAGGATTTGGACATGAGCATTGTGAATAATGTCCATCCAGTGACGTAACGCAAGCCAAATTGACATCATTTCCTTGATGTTTATGTGCTTGCACAGTAATTGCGGATCCCAAAGACCCTGGCATCTCGAATCCGTTGGGATTAATGATGCACCCCAACCTGTTTGACTGGCATCCGTCATAATGGTAAAACTCGGATCCGGCAACTGCAGCGGAACTCCCTGAGTTAACCACTGAATGTTTGCCCAAGTCTGAATCTCTTGTTTCACTTGATCTGACAAGAGAACGTCTACATCGAGCGAATGAATTTTCACACTCCAATTCTGAGTCAAGAAAATTTGAAGAGGACGTGTGCGTAACCGCCCCATCGGAATGAGATCCGCGGCGGCTCCGCACAGACCTATCAGTCTCATAAATTCTCTCGCCGTGACTTTGTCTGCGTGCAGACAATAGCGAGCGTAACAACTGACTAATTTCGCTCTGGTTAACGGCAGACGAACGAGATTGTTGTGCGTCTCGAAGCTCATTCCCAGATGAGTGAATGACTTGGACGGCACCAGATCCGACTTCTCCTCGTTTACTATAAAACCGAGACATCGGAGCAATAGAAGAAGATTCTGAACATCGTTCTGAAGCGTTAACTCGTTGCCGTACCTCTGAAGAATGTCGTCCAGGTAGGCCGACGTTACCGCAGACGAATGAGCTCGGAAATAGATCATTACCGAGTTCATTACCCGAGTGAAAGCCCAGGGTGCTAGATTCAATCCGAAGCACATCGCCCGGAATTGATACACCACTCCTAGGACTGCGAAGCGTAGGTACTTTCGGAATGTCGGATGTACCATGACGTGAAAGTACGCATCTTTGAGATCTATGCTCGTTGCATAATCGTTCACCCGAATACTCGCTCTGACCGATCGAATCGTCTCCATATAAAACTTCGGAGCGACGATCAGCTTGTTTATCCAGTTCAAATCTATGACTGGACGGAACGAGCCGTCTGGTTTCGGAACCAGAAACAGATGGCTGTAGAATCCCGGAGATTCCTGGTTTTCTACGACCTCTACCGCGTTCTTCATTAAAAGAGACTGCACCTCTGATAACAGAGCGTCTCTTTTCTGCGGATTTGACGGAAGATGAGTCCACTTTGGACTTCGAGTTAATGGAGGCTTTCGTTTGAAGGATATCTTTAGACCTTCCGAAGTCACTCCTCTCACCCAAGGGTCGTCCGTAATCGACGCCCATTCTTGTGAAAAGCTCGACAACCTTCCGCCAACCGGTATGCGATAGAGGTTTAAGCCATCACCTCCTGGACCTGCGGTAGGAGAAACCACGTCCTCCACGGCCCGCACCTCGCCCCGTCGACCTCGGGGCATCCGACCGATTGTCCCGGCCTGAAGGACGTCCCAAACGAGAGTCGCTACCCTGACGGTCTCTCGAATAAGACCAAGAGGATGCACCGGAACCTCTATAGGAACCTCTCTTGGGCGCATTAGACCCAGAAGTGCCTGTCTTATTCGTGTCTGCTGTATCCGACTTCTTAGGAGCAGATTTGAACAACAGAGAATCCTTAGCTTTCTTTGTAATTTTATCATAAATAGCAGAAAGCTTGCCGTCAAAGAGAAGTTCTCCTGAGACCGAAGCGACTCTAAGAGAGTTCTTCACCTTAGTATCCACTAGTGTGGATGTAGGTAGGGCTGCGTCACGTCTAACCAACTCCAGATTTGCCACTGAAAGGGCGGAGTTACACGTGGAATAAGCTACTGCCCTTGAAAGAAGTCTTAAAGAGGATTGTATATCCTGAAACTCTTTCCCTTGAAGGCGCAGTGATAACGCCTTAGTAAGGTGATCTGCGTAAGGCATCTAAATTGGCTCTGTTAGACGCAATAGTTGTTTCCAACACCGCGGTTGGAATAGAAGCCGACGACGGTAATGATAGCTCTAAGTCTTCCGCCTCGTCGTCCATACGCAGAGGAACTCTCGGTATACCCTGTCCTGCCGTATCGAATTTATTCCTTGCATTAATGAAAGGCAGGTTGAGAGTATTAGCGGAACCTGCTTTCCCCGTCTTGGAAGCAAGTTTAAATATAGCGTCGTTCAATAATTCAAATGTTCTTGCAACATTATTGGACTGTAACGGAAACTCGGGAGCGATGTCCCTGAACCGCTCAAAAAATTCAGAGTCCAATGACGCTATAATCCTCTTGTCCGGAACCGCAGCAGTCTGGCCCGACGGAACAACTTGAGGGCGGAAGTGCGGGATGAAGTCCACGGCAGCTTTATGTTGTTCCGAAAGGGATAGCTCCAAGTCATCCGTATCCCTTTCACCATCCGGTCGGACCTCATGATGTTCCCGGTCGTCCGCCCCCGATGCTTCGGCAGAGCGTACCGACCCAGCGCCGTCGGATAATTCTCGATCCGACACCGTTTCTGTCGGCTGCTGGGATGCTGCGATAAGCTGTGCTATCTGCACAAGAATGTCCGGCGTCGAGACCTGCGGAGACGCAGTCTTTCGCTGCTTCGCCGAGGGCAGCTCCGCATCAGATGGCTCCCGCATACTTTTTCTATGCGAACGTCCGGGGTCCATCGGTCTCGAATCCCTGGCTGCCGGATGGTGTGACCTGGTCGCCGAAGAATCCTTGATCGGCGAAGCTGGTATTATATCGGCGGTCACGCAGCCAAGGTGCGGTCGTGTGCGTTGACGAGAAGAGGAAGCCTTAACAGTCTCCGCGGACTGCTTATACAACGGAGCGTCCCGAGCGACGGACGTATGCTCCGCTAAAGACACATTTTGTACCACAACATCTGGTCCCAGATGTTGTTGTACGAGAGAGGGGCCTCTCTCGCTCGCGGCCCGGCTGGACCTTGACGAGCTAGGAACCGGACTCAAAGGCTTCCTCCGTTCTCGCTTACTATCCGCCGTCACTGGGTGTGCATCTATTATGTTTATAGTGCTCGTATCACCCAAAATTTCCTCTTGGACCGCATCGGACGAACCCGGCTGCCGAACCATTCGGTGAATGGACGCTACACCGGGCGAGCTAGCGGACGACATTTGTCTAATCTCCATGAGCACTTTTGCCGCTAGCTCTGAATTCATTTGTGACGACGGACGCACACTTGTAGAAGATAACATGGAAACATCACCCTGTTCTGGTTCCTCTGAAATAGAAACTGAGAGAGTAGAGTGACCTTGTGGAGAAAGAGCCGGCATAGCCCTTTCTCCAGAAACAACATATCGTGACACACGTTTCCAATGTTTCTCATCCCAATATTCACATATAGGACAGGGATTAATGCGAGAACACTGACTACAATTAATACAATGATCATGAAAGTCAGAGGAAGATTTCTTCCTATTACAATTTGAACAATGTCCCTTCATTGTGAAAGAACAACAACAAGTCCTAGTTACTCGCAAAAACCCCTGACACAAAGATACATAATAACATGATCCATTAATAAATGAAAAAACAATTGCAAATCAAAATAATTTTGAAAAAATATTTTTTCAGCGAAGCCCAAGTTGCTGAAAAGTAACGTTGAGCCCCGATGGATCCGATGGCAAAGTGTGGTCAAAAATTTTAAATTTATATTAAATAATTAATGAGACACATACGGATAATATAAATGTATCTTATAGTGAGATAAACTACAGCAAAGGCAAACAGCCCCCCTCAAAAAAGGCTGTTGCCAATGTAAACAAACAGTGTAAAAACACCAGAAAACATGACTCCAGGCACTGAAAAAACTGGCCCGGAATCAGTCATCAAATTACACTCTATCTGATGCAAAACAGAGACTCCCAGGGGAGAATCTGCAGAACATCAGATGGAAGATGCAGAACACAAACGTTATACACCCATGGGTGAAAACGTAACTATGGGGAAAATAACAGAAAACATTCTGTAACCAAGCAACTCTCCCAGGAAATTTTAGAAATGAAATTTCTCAAAAATATGCCAAAAGCATGGGAGAATTGCAAGGGGGGATTTTAGAAGGCTAGGGGAGAGGAAACACTGAATAAGCAGTGCAACATTTAGCAAGAATGACAACAAGAGGCCCATGCCTCGAAAATAGGCAACTTAACATAATTTCATCAAAAAATTTTAAGTACAGCCCTGATTATTTTTTGTCACTTCTTTTTCCTCTCCTCCTTCTATCCTCCTTAGAATCACATTTTCTCCAAATATTACGTGTCTGGCATCCTTTAAACTGAGATTTACAAGCACAAAGATCAGTGAGATGTTGACTGATGAAGGGCCAAACAGAGAATGATAATTGGCGCCAATTTCGGGACGTCTGTGTCACTGCGCATGCGCAGTAGAGGCGTAGTATGGAGGTCCTTTAGGACATGATTTCTTTTTGTTTTGGATGCAAATTTTGGGGATTGGGGGTCAAAATTTGTGTTTGGCCCTGGTTTTGTTAGAGTTAGCACCAGCTAAGTCTGGGTCATTGGTACAGTATAAAAATATCAGAAGTCCCGGCTGAAAACATTCTTCAAGTTGAAAGAAGTGAAAGTGCTCTCTGACCTTGAGTGAGCTCCCTTTAAAATGTCTGATGCAGAAACTCTGCAGAACAAAACCAAAGAGGTGGATAACCTTTGGGTATCATGTGCTCTCACTGACTCCAGGAAACTATTAGGATGTTTCAAGTTTATGAATCTACAGTATGCTCATCGTGGAAAGGTCAAAATCCATGTGTGGGCAATATTTTCACGCATACTGACATAAAACAATGGAATTGCCACCAAATATTCAATAAATGAAGCACCGGGTATGACCTCCTGCTTCGTTCATTGAATATTTGCTCAAAACTACAGATTATTGATGGAGAAAAGAGCCTGTGAGCAACAATGTCCACACATGGAATTTGACCATTCCACGGTGACTATACTGTAATAAGACTGACTATCCATCGAGCTATGGAGCCTTTCACTACTGCCTGAAGGACACCTGGCTGATATGTCATGAAAAGTTGATCAATGTCATTCTGTTCATCTTTTGTTTAGTCAATATAAGCATCAAGTGCCCAATAAGGACAAAACAACAAATCCTTTGGATCTGAAGCCAAATTCTGAAAATGTGGAATGAACACAGGGTACAATAAACTCTCTAACCTATGTGTCTTAGACAAGAATTTGGACTGTGGTAGAAGACATATCCCTCCACCTCAGAGAATAAAATCTTGAATTTTGAGATAACCTATTTACCGTTCATCTGGATATAATAAAGAGGACAGATTACTGGGTTTTGTCCAGTACAGCCATCGTGGACAGGTCAAAATCTATGGGTGGTCATTTTTCCATGCATATAATTCAGAGATGATCCGCTATGACACCTAGCAAAATTTCCACTAATTAAGCACCGGGGTAATCCCAGTGCTTCATTGGTGAAAATTTTGTGCTAGGTGTCATCTCTGAATTATAAGTGTGGAAAAAATGACAACCCGTGGATTTTGACCCATCCATGATGGCCCTACTGTATGACAGTTCACAGATTTCGAAAGCATCTACTGCAAGCACAGGGGGCGTCATCTGTCTTAAACAGTTTGAGCATTGAAGATAGGGGTCTTCCTGCAGGAACATTTTTAAACAGTGCTATCAAATAGGGTGATAAGACACAACTTTTTGACGAACTGTAGTTCCAGACTAACAACTTTTCGGTTATCTGCTTTTTCATTTAGATAACCACCAATCATTCCTCTCAAATTTTTGGGCCTGCACCTTCAAAACAAATACAAGATAATAGATCTAGCCACTGATAAGGTATGAATCTTGGAGATCCTGGCTTCTTAAGCAGGAGGAAAACTGTTTCATGTTGAAAACTTTAAATCTACTGAAATAGGTTCAAATGGTTTCTCACACAAAGTCCACAGAACCATAGGAAGATCTCAATTCAGTAACAGGGTCTGCTGAATAGGATTAGCATTAAAAATGCCTTCGGTCAATACTTGTCTGTGCCGAGACTTCAACCATTCCAACATGGGTAGATTGTAGTTTTTGTTGATTGGTAACCTGCAACTGCAGTTACTTTACATTTTCAATCAATATGCAAATAGACAAAGAAATCAACTATATTTGTTACAGAGGTAGAATTTGAATTGATATTCTGTTTTCTACACCACTCGTTGTGTATGTCCAGTCAAGATTGATAAACTTTCCTAGTGGAGTGTCTCCTTGGTCAATATGGAAAAGCTTGTTTCACTTCAGATATCCTAGTCACTTACAATGTAGTTTGTACTTTGGGGATCAAGGTGCACTACTCAACCATGACATTATGTTAGCATGTCTCAAACTACAGAAGTTTTTGTGGAATGTCCACTGATAGTTCTGGTGGAAGAGGAAAACAATTTTGCCATAGAGCATATGGTGCAATAAGAATCAACATGCAAGCTTCCTTCACTACATTTTTGAGAACTTTTGGTATGAGAATGGGTGGTGGAAAGGGTATGCATACATCTTGTGCCACTATTTGCTCATGGCTGTCCATCGACTTGGAGGTGTGCTGAGGCACTTGCTCACAATGGTGCATGCAGATTTCAAAACCAGCGAGCAATCAAGAACGCACATTAAAAATCCTGCTGAAGCCAGATGCGTTTTTATCGAAAAAGCATAAAACACACAATGGTCAGGTTATTAACATTGTTAAAAAATCCACCAAGACACAATTCCACAAAGTAAGAATTGGTCTGTCCATTTCATTTTTTCTTCTGCATCAGATTTATTCAGGTAAAGTTTATTTGTTACATTGTATTTCATGTAGATCCTGTGTAAATACCAGCTCATGACATAAAGATAATGTTTCAGAAAAATCCAGCATAAGGCAGGATGTTCGATGATGTTTTTCAATAAACCATCCAAGTTTAGTTCAGAGGCATGGTCAATGAACCATTGTTAGTTTGAGCTGACTCCAAAATCTGTTATGCAGTGAGTGGAACAAAGTCTCATCTACATGCCCATTTGTCAATCAGAGTTGCATCATCAACTATCAGGGAATTTTGATTTTAATTCGGAAATTTTCTCAAACAGATATCAATTTGTGTAAATGGGTTAAAATAGATTGTTATCATTTCATTATTTTCAGGAAAAAGTACCTCCTCAAAATTTATTTGAAACTGAAAATAATGTTTATGTGCACAGTTTTATTGGATATGTAGCAAGTTTGTACAAATCTGAGACGAATTGCACAATACTTTTTCTTGAAAATTTGGCGGATGAAACAATGTTGAGGTAAGTTTTCCTTCTGGGATAAAATCAATGCATGATATTACATCGGGAATCAGCATGTTGACTTATAGGTTATGCTTCCATTTCCTTACATAGCACATGTGCTGAAATAATGACCATGTGGGTGTGCCTCAAGAACAAAAAATCTGCTTTTTGCCTTTATCCTAATGTAAATTGTGTTTTATTGGAGTTTGGCGTCATGTTCAGGGTTTAACCCTTTACCAAACATGAAAAGCAGATGATACTTGCGAACAAAATTATCGAATGACTATTTTTTTTCATTTGACTCATCAAAAAACATAGCTTATGACCTCTCACTGGAACGAGCTCAGTGAGCTTGTTCCAATGAGGGGTCATAGCTAGGTCTTTGAGGCAAAAAAATGAAATAATAATGAAAATTGAATGGCATTTTTGTGAATAGCACTGTCCGGTTTTGGCTGTTATGTTGGGTTAATGTTTCATCACACCCACTTAACCCTTTACCCAACATAATGGCCAAAACCGGCCAGCGCTATTCACAAAAATCACCATTCAATTTTCATTATTTTTTAAATTATTTGTCTCAAAATCATAGCTTATGACAAGCTTGTCCCAATGAGGGGTCACAAGCTATGGTTTTGATGAAAAAATTCAAAAAAATTTGTTATTCAAGAATTTTATTTGCAAGTGTCGTCTGCTTTTCATGTTAGGTAAAGGGTTAACAGAAATATAAACTCATGTTTAACCAATCATTTATAATCATGATGCAACTAAATTTGCTGTTCACTTTTGAGAACTCACATTTCAGCCATCAGGTCTTAGGTCAGAGGCAGAATTATAATAGTAAAGAAGCCTTGATCCACTTTCTGAGGATCTTATGGGGAACAAAATGTGAAAAGAAGATGACTTTTGAGAAGATATAAAATTATATATCAATTTCATGAAAATAATGATCCAATGAACAACACTAATGTGGCTGATTTTATCATATTTAGAATTACTTGAAGTTACCTCTGAGGCCATACAGCAACATAGTCCACAACAGCAAATATTTCACTGGCTGTTAACTGTAATCCATCATTTGCATGTAGTCTCTCATCATCTGAAATTGAACAGACATCATGATGTTAATACCTAATTTAACTATTAAGGAGTGGACATTGCCATACATTAAAGATGGGCGATATATACTGTAAATACCATTCAGAATCAGTATCGAGCCAGTACTGATTACATAGCGAGAGAATTTCAAAATACAGACATTTCAGTATTGAAATATATTCCCGACATAAGTTAGAAAACAAAAGGTCAACTAACAGAACATTACACATGGCAAGAAGAGCTGACGATTGACTATGTATTTCTACAGGCAGTCACTACCAGTTATTTGATGGAACAAAGATGTGAGAGAAAATACCTAGTGGTGTATTTTCTCTCTGTTAATTTGTTTCATCAAATGACCAGTGGCGAGCACCTGTGTTTAGAGCTGAAATGGTTAAGGGGTTTTCTTGATCGATTAAGCATGTGGATTAACCTTGGTTAACCCATGGGTGGATACAGGGGGTGGTGGATAGGGTGGATTTCCACCCCCCTTTGATATTTGAAAGGGGAGACAACAAGCAATTTTTCAAAGTCAAATTCAACCTGTATTGAAATAATCTTTACACGAGGAGTTCTCGCATCGTATAAACGATTGGTACAATGTATGGTCTGTAGTCTGTACCTCAATGAGGTACAGACTACAGACCAAACATTGTACCAATCGTAGTCAACATAAATGTTGATTCATCAACGAAAATAATCTGATACAAGTTATTTGGATGAAATATTATCACCATAAGAGTTCATGCGATGAATAATGACTGGCTAGTCATAAGCCGAGGGTGCTTGGAAATATAACGTTCACAAATTTCCTGTTTTGAAACAGGTAACTCAAACCCGTGCATTGCGATAACGGCGAGGTCCGATAAACGCTCAGTTGTCATGCTGCTTCGCAGCCACGTATGGATCCTCCGGACGCATGAGAACGACCTCTCGGCCTTCGTACTTCCAATAGAAAGAACAACAAGTATTTTGAGTAGTTCCCTAACATTTGGGAAAAATGTGGAATCTGCATGTGCGGAAATAATTGTTGTTACAGACAAAGAGATTGTTGTGTGATCTTTCCAGTAGTTATGCCATCTGAAAAGTTCACTTTGGAATGCAACTGGTACTGGGAGTAAGTGGTTCCATTTTCCTTCAAGAATTTTGAAAAGCGATTCGATTTCCAAATGTGACTTTTGGTCTATGACCTCTGGCATCAGCTCATAATGAGCGTGTTTATCCTCACTGAACCAAGCCTAGAGTTGGAACAAATGATATCTAAAAACGGAATTGCAACCGTTCGTTTCCAGTACTCTGAAATAGAGTCTGATGGGCAATTGTCGCGAAATACTTGTCTCTTACACATTCTTGGGCGTTCCTCGCGTGACCCAACTGTTTCGGCAACCTGTGTGATTTTTGAGTATATTAACTCGTATCGAGAGTCAATATGGTTGCGGAGATCTTTATAAGACTCGTGCACTTGATCAATTATTGCAAAGCCCAAATACACTTCCAAAAGTTTACCTTGCAGGGATGTAACTAAGGGTTGCATCGGTTCCATCATTTCCATGGCACACACAAAACTCACAATGTGCCCGAAATTAGTGAATGTGTGTCGCAAACCATTTGCTTTTGTTTTCGTGTCTCCATCCCAGTTCCAATAGCTATCACTTGGATAGAATTTTTCATCACCAGTTGGGCAGCAAATCTCGTTCAAGGTTACAACAATTGGCTCATATAACTCGAAAATGGTTTCAAAAGTTTTATGACACTCAACACATCGAGTTTTGCACAAATTTTTTATTTTGCGCTTTTTAGTTTCTGGTGAGAGCGCATCGATTATGTCTTTCAAGAAATTCTGGTGCTTAGGTGAGTTGTCAAAGAAGCTATACAGTTTGTGACAAGCGTCAATCATATTCTGGGTTTGAGGTATATTACACCACTGACATATAACCAAATTGAGGGAATGCAAACAACATCCTTGATATGCTGCATCGGGTGCATACTTTCCAATTTCTGCTTGGACACTCTTTTTATCCGAACTCATAGATGCAGTAGTGTCATAAGACTGACCTCGGCAAAGGTCCAGGTTTATTTTATTTTTCTGCAAGCATTCCCAAATTGCCGCTGCAATGTTCCTTCCAGTGATTCTCTTCAAAGGACATAAATCAATCAAGACTTCGCGTTTCTGCGGCTTAGAAGGGTCACTTATAGAATCTAGAAGTCTAAGACAAACCGATAAAATCTCATCTCCATGTGACGATGACTCATCGACAATTAAAGAAAAGTGAGAATTTTTTTGGAGACACCGCTGAAAGAACTCGTGAATGTTTCTGCTGCAATATGTAGTATCTCGTTTTGAACAGTTTTACTTGTATAGCGCACATTCTTGGCACCAGATACCAAGTGTTCCTTGAGAATAGGAACGTTTTTTGCAAGTAATCGAAACAAAATTTCCCTCATTCTGCGTAGTGTCACTGGAGAAATCTATTTTGTCATCTCGATGACCATGGAGACCTATCTGTTGTCTAGCACACATAAACACAACATTAACAATGTAGGGTAGGATTGAAGTATTGGTGGTCAGATTATCCTGAGCTAATTTATTCAACTGCATTTCAAGTCTCAAGTCAGGTTTCGCCGATTGATGCTGAATATTTGTTGCACGTTCCATCGCGAGCTTATGGTATTTCTTATTTTCGTGGTCCTTCAGAAGCTCATTAGACTTGTTGTAGTTTTTAAAGGGCGATGTGACGAACATCCCGAGAAGCCTTTTTTCCTGTTCATTAAGGAATAAAACGCAACATAGACACCATCCCCCTTTAAGTTCATCAATAGCACTTTAACACAACCATTTCCACGTTTCCAACCATTTATACTGGAAAGAAGCGACTGCTTTTTCAAGGTACCGAATGCATAATTTTATGCAGCGGATCTGGTTTCCAACACTTTGTCTTGAAGTCGACCTTATCCGCATCGTTCAGATTAGCATAATTCTTCACAGTATGTCCAATATCAAATTGAGAGATGGGATTATGAGTTGCGCCCGATTTTTCCGCTGCCGGTTCACTTTGCGCTGATGTTGTCACAGAATCATCAGTGTTACATAAGGTCGGCATTAATATAATTCCGGGACTGTTGTCATCAGCCTCAAGAGAGGATTGAGCATTGGAACTCACAATGTTCGTTCTGGTAACAAAAGAATCCAATTTCCTCTGCTTAGGTGGTGGCTTGTTAGAATCCATTATTAGAATCCATTATCAAACATGACAGTCTACACTCAAATTAAACTACTAAAGAAGCTCCACAGAAGTGTCAGTCAATTGAAACGAACTTACAGAACAATGTCCACTGATTCGAACAGTATGATATCGAGTGCTGGCGTCACTCGTGCGTAGCAATGTCGAATATTCGAAAGAGCATGCATGGCCATTGGGGGAAATCGACATTCACCTAAATGACACGCGAAATTGACATGAGAAGTACAAGTGCAATCAGCATCCATTTGTCGGCTATATACCACAAAGAATGTTAGCCAGATGTTAGTTATATATTTATTTATTGGTGTTTAAGGTCACATACTTATGCACAATGGCTAATCGTGACCGTGACAATTTTACGGGTGGAGGAAGCCGGAGTACCCGGAGAGAACCACCGAGCAACAACGAGCAGCTGTCAGCTCTCCAACATCGTAACTCTGAACCGCAGCAGAGGCAGGGTTAGATTGGTTGAAGACATGCGCACCATTGCCGCGCAGTACGCCTCAGAACACAGCGTCATCGTGCCCCCATGTAGGCAATCGGGGGGAAGTGTCTTGCCCAAGGACACAACGCGGTTGCCGCAGGTGGGATTCAAACCGAGGACCTCTTGGCTTGCAGCCTGCACCTCTACCAACTGAGCCACCGCGCCCCCGCCAGATGTTAGTTGCATGTATCTTTATGTATTTAAGGCTGTCACACAGAAATAAAGTCAAGTCCAACCTATTTGACTTGAATCATGTTGCGATCCATAGAAATGTAGTGTAAAAATCGGTCATATTAAATTGCCTCCAGTACACAAGGAAATGCATCCAGAATGTGTCTCCTGTGATCAAAATTTCAAAAATTTTCCTGGGGAGGACCCATGAAACGCCCCCCCCCCTCCCCTCCCATTCAATGGGGGGATACCCCCCTCTCAAGCTCACCATCCACTCGCACCTGCGGTGCTCGGTTCGTGGCTCCGACACTCAGTTTTCCACCCTCCCCCCCCCCGCCCTTTTTTCAATCCTGGATCCGCCACTGTAACCGATTAATCACTTGTCCAAATAAATATCTGAATAACTGCCATATCGTTGATGATTTACAGCATGAACCATTTAACCAACGTAACAAATGAAAGTGTCAATGACACTGTAGCTTAACTTGTCTGTGTGTTGTGTTTAATGAAAAGGATAATGTTCAATGTTCATGAAAGGATTATGAAATAAGACAAGAATTGTGATAATTGGGAATATGTTAATTTCTGTTCCCTGTATGCTATGCTTTCAATAAAAATGAAAGTGTCAATGACACTGTAGCTCAACTTGTCAAGACAAAGACATGCACATGTATAGTATGTGACACAGCAATGACAAACATCTAGGTAATGACCCGATAACAAAGGTACATATAAAGTATTGTAATGGTCTGTACATAAATACTGACCGTTGCCTGTAACAAATGTATAGGTAAAGTATTGTAAAGGTGGGTGACAGTCAGATGCTAAACTAGAAAAGAAAACTTTGAGTCCCAGAGTGGGTCTGACTGAACCCCAAAATATTTGTTCTCATAGCACAGTGATAACAAAGGCACCCCAAAACACACTCGTTCCTGTCCCAAGGTGAAAACAAAGGTGCCCAAGAAGTTTTGTGAAGATCAATTCATAAATACGAGCTATATAGAACTTGTGACAAAAAACTGATTGGACCTAATTTTGGTACAAAATGGCCACTGGCAGCCATCTTGAATTTTGGACCGTACCCAGAAACACTCATTCTCGTCCCAAGGTAATAACAAAGGTACCCATGAAGTTTTGTGAAGATCGGTTCATAAATACAGCCTCTACCCTGAGCCGTATTGACATGTGTGCTCACATTGTGCAAGTAGCACTGAATAAGTCAAATTTCATCTAATTTGCATAATTTCTGCATGAAAAAAAAACCCTTAGAACATGTGATGTATTCCATGTTACTAAACATACATACAAAAATTTATTCAAATCAGAACTTTCATACAGAAGTTCTGTACAAAAGACTGATTGCATTAATTTTGGTACAAAATGGCTGCTGGTGGCCATCTTGAATTTCGGACCACACCCCAAAACACTCGCTCTCATCCCACGGTGATAACAAAGGTACCCAACAAGGTTCGTAAAGATTGGTTCATAAATATGGCCTCTAGTCTTAGCTGTATAGAAGTTGTGTACAAAAAACTGATTAGACCTAATTTCGGTACAAAATGGCCACTGGCAGCCATCTTGAATTTTAGACCGCACACAGAAACACTCGTTCTCGTCCCAAGGTGATAACAAAGGTACCCAAGACATTTCGTGAAGATCAGTTCATAAATACAGACTCAAGTCTGAGCCGTATTGACATGTGTACTTAATGTGTGTAAGTCGCACTGAAATATCAAAGTTCATCTAATTTGCATAATTTCTGCACGAGAAAAAAACCCGTATTATATGTGATGTATCCCATGGTACTAAACATTCACACACAAAATTATTCAAATCAGCGCTTTCATATGGAAGTTCTGTGCAAAAATCTGATTGCACCTAATTTTGTACAAAATGGCTGCCATCGGCCATCTTGAATTTCGGACCGGACCCAAAAACACTCGTTCTCGTCCCACGGTGATACCAAAGGTACCCAAGAAGTTTTGTAAAGATCGTTTCATAAATACGGCCTCTAGCCCGAGCCGTATTGGCATTTGCACTTACAGTGCTGAAATTAACACCAAAAAACATCAAAATTAGTCTAATTTGCACAATTTACGCACTAGAAAAAACCCCGTATTATATGTGATGTACCCCATGGTACTAAACATTCATACAAAAAATTATTCAAATCAGAGCTTTCATATGGAAGTTCTGTACAAAAAACAGATTTCTGCATCATCGGGACAAAATGGCGGCTGGCAGCCATCTTGAATTTTGGACCGCACCCAAAAACACTCGTTCTCGTCCCACGGTCATAACAAAGGTACCCAAGAAGTTCCGTAAAGATCGGTTCATAAATACGACCTCTAGCCCGAGCCATAGCCAATTGTTGACGTACGGACAGACGGATGGACAGACGGACGACGGGCCATGACAATAGCTCAAATTTGACTGCGTCAAAGTTGAGCTAATAACATGAGGTGTAGACAAAACTAAAGAAATGAGTGGTGGGTTAATGTGGTCCCCACAGTTAATGTATGTGGCCCTCACAGTTAATGTATGTCAACCAAAGTTACCAAGTTACAGTGAAATTATTCCAAAACAAGTCATCCTATCAAGTTACAATGAAATCCCTTCATAAATACGGCATGTATTGACTGTGCTAAAGGTTTTTGGGTTCGGGCCTGTGTAGCCATCACGGTTGACTGATCACAACCAAAAGAGGATGTCCTCATCTAGACATTATACTGAGTCATCTTACCAAGTTACAATGAAATCCCTTCATAAATACGGCCTGTAGTCTGTGCTCAAGTTTTTGGGGTTTTGGGATCGGGCAGCCGTCATGGTTGAATGACGCGACCAAAAGGGGACGTTCTCATCTGGACATTATCTGGAGTTATCCTAGCAAGTTACAATGAAATCCCTTCATAAATATGACCTGTAGACTGTGCTAAAGGTTTTCGGGGTTCGGGCCCCTGTAGCCCTTACAGTTGACCAATCATGACCAAAAGGGGACATTATCATCTAGACATTATATGGAGTCAACCCACCAAGTTACAATGAAATCCCTCCATAAATATAGTGACAAATGGGAGCAAAATGGGGGCGAGTGGAAAATCGCTCATCTCAAATAAAGTTTGCGAGAGTGTTTAACTTCAACTGAATACAACTGAACACAAATGGAAATTTTTACGGTGAAAATATATGTAACCCACTAAAATTAGTTCTGGATTTTAAATGGCAGATTATTAAAATCATGGAAAATGAATGTGTAAATTCTAGTGTTGAAACGATTAGTCGACTAGTCGAAGTCGATTTGATTTTTTTAGAAATCGACTCTGAAATCCGCCTAGTAGGGAAACCCAAAGATGAAGTTGTAAAATGCCAAAAGTGGGGGTTAATGATTACAAACATCAGACGTTTCTGCTTCGTGGTGGACCTATTTTAAATTGTATTGAGAAGTGGATATCAATGCAATCATTGTCGTTTGCTGATGCCGATAATGTTACAACTTCGATTTCAGCAGCATTACAAGCACTGATTTCACCTAACCTAATCACTGGCACGCGTTGAAGAAAAATACTTTGATGTACAACTTTAAAGATGCCATTAATTCATGCAAGAGTTCTGTCCCTCACCCAAGTCGCCCACACTTTTTAATTGATATAAAAATAAAATACATGCCTGAATTTCGCTAAGTCCTTTCTCCTCTCATTCGCCCGCAGTACTCTGCACTCCACACAAGAGTCAGTTAAAGCGCCGTAACTCTGCAGTTTCTTTAGAGTTTCCGTGCTTAAACTGACTCTTGTCCATGTATATAAAAGTGAATCTTCTTTGAGCCAATTACCCTGTCTTCCTCAAAGGTAAATCAATACCATAGCTCCATATTCTATGATTATACTGTACTGGTTTGGGTGCGAGCTGGCGAAGACCAGATATGAAGGTGAGGAAACTGTCCATCACAAAGTTTGACCCAAGAGTTTTTAATTAATTGCACCGGCAAATGGCAGCACACTTCAAACATTTTACAAATTCACGAAACTTCTGTTTTAACATCATTGGGTACATTTTCCACTGAACGGACAGAGGGCTAGGAGGCATGCACTTCCCAGGTATCCTAATTTTTTTTTTACTGAATGGTTAAAGCTATAATATGCACGACGTTTTAAAAAACTCAAAAAACAAAAAAAGAGAACAGCTTCGTTCATGACTTTGACAAGGAAACTTCATCAAACACCTGTCAAACGAGTCATTAAACAAAAGGGTTATCAACTTACATGTAACAGTCTCTTATCACCTAATTTACTGAGACAATTATGTTTTCAATAGAAAAGCCGACTAGTTGATTTTGAATTGATTACTCCCGTCGACTAGTTGACTTTGCAAAATAGGTAATCGTTTCAACACTAGTAATTTCCAAATCGGGCACATTAATTTGTGTCACTGGTGAATTGGTGCGACAGGTGTCACATCGTGTATAAAAGAAAATAAGGAACGGGGCAACACAGGGACCAGCCTAGGGGGGAATTTTAGGGACACTTCAAGTCTCCCTCCAGAACAAATAGGGAGACTGCAGTGTCATGTAGGGAAACTTCATAGGCAAGTGGGGAAAATTAAGAATATTCATGTACCACCCCGCCGCCCCTTCATATTTTCAATTTGTGGTCCTCCATTAATGTCCAAATAATCCAGGTCCAATTGTCTATGATGCGTCTGTGCCAGGTTAAAAAATCACAAAGTAATTATTGACTGAAAATCCCCCACTGCTACCCTCTCCTTCATGACCCCTCCCCTCTTCTTCGTGCCAATCCCCCAGCACCCTCTACTAAGCTAATAATTTCCTAAGCCTGAAAGTGTGGGTACTGGGACGTTTCGGCCTTGGGACGTTTCGGCCTCGAGATGTTTCGGCCTCGAGACGTTTCGGCCCGAGACGTTTCGGCCTCCATATATTGAGGTACCGGAGAAAGGAGAAAATTTTTGAAGTGGGTCGAGGACACAAGAACACGTGATCAGGCACTCGCGAAATTCTGAGTGAGGCGAAAGTGGAACAACGCAAACAATTCTGAAGATTTTTTTTATTTAGGATATGTAGCCCTATGACCGAGCTTGTTCTCAGTAATGCCACATTACCGACCTGCAGTGCCTGACAGTGTTAAATCAAAAGTTACGATGGGGACTGCCTTCTAATTAGAGAGACCAAAGCATTAAGTGGGGTGCCTAGGTTGTTGTTATCATTATGTTGGATACTCGGACAGTCGTTTGCATGAGGGTTACCCCTCCCGGCGATGATTGCACCGATCCCACTTATTATCTATGGTTGTGTTCTGATCATACTCCAGATATTGCCGAATGCCAAACGCTGAATGCTGCGCACACTCCACACGAAGGATAATCGAATATCGAATGTTGAACGCTGAACTGGAATACTAAAAGTCACCAATATCGCTTCAGGCGAGAGGGGTCCCCCAGATATGATTGTTCTTAGAAGTAGACGATGGGAAGTCGGTCCCATGAAGGCTATATCTCGGGTGAAAGCACAGATTCGGAGCTGGCACACCGAATTTTGAGGAACGCTGAACGCTGAGCTAACTTCACACGAATATAGGTCGACTGTTGAACGCTGAACTGGAGTTGTAAAAGTCACTAACATCACTTCAGGTGAGAATGGTCGCCCAGATATGAATGTTGTAGATGTAAACGATGGGCAGTCGGTCGCATGAAGAATAAACCTCGGGTGAAAGCCTGGATTTGACATATGGCACACTGAATTTTGGAGAATGCTGAACGCTAAACGCTGAGCTAACTTCACACGAATGTTGGTCGAATGTTGAACGCTGAACACTGAGCTAACTTCACACGAATGTTGGTCGAATGTTGAACGCTGAACACTGAGCTAACTTCACGCGAATGTTGGTCGAATGTTGAACGGTGAACACTGAGCTAACTTCACAGGAATGTTGAACGAATGTTGAACGCTGAACACTGAGCTAACTTCACACGAATGTTGAACGAATGTTGAATGCTGAACACTGTAAAACCGGGACTAGATGAAGTGCACTTGTAATATTGTAATAATGTATTGGCAATTCCGACACTTGAAATTATTACTTGGAGAAGAAGCACCAAGTAAGAATGCCAAGTGTTGGAATTGTCAGCAAAAATAAAATATAACAAAATTTTATAGTGATTACCCTGCAACTTATTCCGAGTGGTACGGCAGAAGTAGGTAGGCACGCGCAGCGTGCAGGTGTGGTCATATCGTGTTCACCAACAACTTATTTTCGTTGAAACTGTTTATTTAGAGGTAGAGTTCATATCGTGCCAGGCGTACCGTACTTGTACTTGTTAAGTGAATTCGGAGTCTAGTTTCAAAATATTGGATATTTATGTGTGAGTCCTGCCCATATCGAAAAAGTTCTTCATTCTCATAAATTCTTTGATTTCCATGTGAGTACAACCATAATAAAAACCATAATCAAATTTATTTTATATTTAAAACTATAAATATGAACAAGTAATACCCTAGTCTTCATCAAAATATTACCAAAAACCTAAGACGTTTCGGCCCGATTCTCGAGACGTTTCGGCCCGATTGGAGGCTGAAACGTCCAGGCCGAAACGTCTCAAGGCCGAAACATCATAGAACCAAAGTGAAAACAGGACCAGATGTAAGAAGGTTGCTTGGGAGGTACTTTGTTAGTTAATAAACAAAATAAATTCTGGGGTTGAGTATTTTGTAAAAGAAATGTCATTCCACATCATTCTTATGGCATTCCGGTGTCATTCCGTGTCATTTTGTGTCATTCCGGTGTTTAGGAGGACCTTTTTCAAGATCGTCCACATGCACACTTGTGTCCTGTACAAAGCTTTTCTTGTCATCACTAAAGCTTTTTTTCATGTGTTTCAATTCCATTCGTGTTTTTCTGGGAATAGACAGCCCAACAGTTAACAGTCAGAAAAACAAAATGAAAGTTAAAAAATTTATAGTAATTTATATATTTTTTATACTTACCAATGACCCAGACTTAGCTGGTGCTAACTCTAACAAAACCAGGGCAAAACACAAATTTTGCCCCCCAATCCCCAAAATTTGCATCCAAAACAAAAAGAAATCATGTCCTAAAGGACCTCCATACTACGCCTCTACTGCGCATGCGCAGTGACGCAGACGTCCCAAAATTGGCGCCAATTATCATTCTTACTGGCAGTGCCTGGTCAGCGCTATGTACTCAGCGGGGAGGCAAGAGTTCCCAACTCCAGGGAGGGCCATCCCCGTCTGGGTCATTGGTAAGTATAAAAAATATATAAATTACTATAAATTTTTTAACATTTTTATACTGTACCAATGACCCAGACTTAGCTGAATAGTAAACAGGCTGGAGGGCCTAGGACATAGAGGAAAATCCAATAAGCTCAACTATATAGAAAAGAGGTAACCCCTTAAGGAGAAAAGGAGTATTAGGCTTTACATGTATCTTTCTTATTTAATATTAAATTAGAAAGATACACTACCCTTAATAATTGAGCACAATAACATTCATGTTCTCTATTAACATCCAGTATAACCCTTATACTAATTATTTTTAAAGCAAGCCAATAAATAAAGTAGTCCAGAGAATTGAGACTCTTTATAGTCATTTAAAAGTGTCTGAGTATTGTATATTAAAGCCCGTTTGACACTTGACATATACAAATGCTTCACACCGAGCTACACTTTAAAAATAAGACATGAATGAATTTTAACATTAATATTACACTTTAAAACCATCCCGGAAGCGACTCAGAAATACTGACTTGGAGGAGGCATTCCCTTGCTTTTCACTATAAAGCAGGTGACCTAAGGGAACACCCGCCCCCCACCCCCCCCCCCCCCACCCCCCTTCTCCTTGCCCTGGGTCAAATAGCCCAGAGCGAAGAGGGCAGCCGGACGGAGTCACTGTCGGAACAGAAAGCCTGCATAACTATAGTTGCAACTGTTTAGTGGACGACATTCTGAGCAACAGATAACGGACCTAAACAATGCAGGTCTCCAGAAATGGACTCAATATTTCTGAGATAAAAATTCGTAAATGTGGATGGCTGAGACCAATAAGCAGCCTTCATTAAATCTGTAATAGCAACACTATTAGCATAAGCCCAGGAAGTAGAAAGAGCTCTTACTTCATGAGCAGAAATCTTAAGCACAGACTGCTGAGAAGAAGATAAATCTTCATAAGCAGTACGGATAGTTAATTGAATCCATCTAGCAATAGAATGGACCGAAATGTCCTTTCTATTAGGCATCAAAGACAGAAAGAAACGTTTCCGTCCCTTTCTGATAAACTGAGATCTCTGTTTATAGATACGTAACGCTCTAACAGGACAGAGTAAAGGCCTACGCCCGTCTGAAGACGGAAGAGCCTTAATAACAATAGGTTCCGGATATTTATTAGGAGCCTGATTCTTAGCTAAAAAACCCACATTAGTAGTGAAGGTGATAGTGTTCCCAACACTACGATAATGAGAATCATCCACCGACAGTGCATGAAGCTCACTGACTCTTCTAGCAGAAGAGAAAGCTAAGAGAAAAGCTGTCTTATAAGATAAGAATTTGAAATCTACTGTCCCAAGAGGTTCAAAAGGCTTTTCCTTCAATTTAAGAAGAACCCAAGCTAAATTCCACTTAGGAATTAATCTAAGAGTTCTGGGTCTATTTATCGAAAAGTTTCTAACCAACTTAGATAAAGAGACATTAGATCCAATTTGTAAACTATCATGATGTGCATAGGTATCAGATAACATAGATCTATAACCCTTTATAGTAACAGGCTGCAGTTTGATTTCGTCAAACAAGTATACTAGAAAGTTTGCAATGTCTGGTATAGAGGGATCGAATATATCTACAGAATGATCCCTGCACCAACGACGAAAAACCTTCCACTTAGCCGCATAGTTTAGCGAAGAGGAGGTCCTCCTACAGTTAGAAATCGCGTCCACTGCTCGTCCTGTAAAGTGCTTGCCATGCAAGAAGGACCGCACAACGGAAAAACGTGAAGGTTGAGACCTTGCGGGTTGTGATGGAGTTGGCGCGATTTCCCCTGCGAAAGAAGATCCTCCCGTGGAGGAAGCTTTCGCGGTAGGTCCCACAACAGACACCTGAGTAGATTTATCCACGGTCTCTGTGGCGACAGAGATGCTACCAACAGAATCTTGCATTGAGATTGTTTTATCTTTAGCAATACTTGTTGAATTAACGGCGCTGGAGGATACGCATATCCTATCATTCCGTCCCAAGGGATCGACAGAGCGTCTACTGCAAATGCTCTTGGATCCGGACACGGAGACACATACGTCTGCAACTGATTGTTGAGATGTGTCGCAAATAAGTCTATCATTGGCCGTTCCCATTGGTAGCAAATCTGATTGAATACTTGTTTGTTGAGAGTTCACTCCGACGGCAACAAGCGACCCTTTCGTGAAAGGGAGTCTGCTAGCACATTCAGACGACCCGGTATGTGACGGACCGAAAGAAGAACGTGATGTTCTAGCACAAACAGAAGGATTCTTTCCGTTAGACTGAACAACGGAACTGAATGAGTGCCTCCCTGATTCCGTATATACGCCACTACTGTCGTATTGTCGGATAGGATTTGGACATGAGCATCGTGAATAATGTCCATCCAGTGACGTAATGCAAGCCAAACTGACATCATTTCCTTGATGTTTATGTGCTTGCACAGGAATTGCGGATCCCAAAGACCCTGGCATCTCAAATCCGTTGGGATTAATGATGCACCCCAACCTGTTTGACTGGCATCCGTCATAATGGTAAAACTCGGATCCGGCAACTGCAGCGGAACTCCCTGAGTTAACCACTGAATGTTTGCCCAAGTCTGAATCTCTTGTTTCACTTGATCTGACAAGAGAACGTCTACATCGAGCGAATGAATTTTCACACTCCAATTCTGAGTCAAGAAAATTTGAAGAGGACGTGTGCGTAACCGCCCCATCGGAATGAGATCCGCGGCGGCTCCGCACAGACCTATCAGTCTCATAAATTCTCTCGCCGTGACTTTGTCTGCGTGCAGACAATAGCGAGCGTAACAACTGACTAATTTCGCTCTGGTTAACGGCAGACGAACGAGATTGTTGTGCGTCTCGAAGCTCATTCCCAAATGAGTGAATGACTTGGACGGCACCAGATCCGACTTCTCCTCGTTTACTATAAAACCGAGACGTCGGAGCAATAGAAGAAGATTCTGAACATCGTTCTGAAGCGTTAACTTGTTGCCGTACCTCTGAAGAATGTCGTCCAGGTAGGCCGACGTTACCGCAGACGAATGAGCTCGGAAGTAGATCATTACCGAGTTCATTACCCGAGTGAAAGCCCAGGGTGCTAGATTCAATCCGAAGCACATCGCCCGGAATTGATACACCACTCCTAGGACTGCGAAGCGTAGATACTTTCGGAATGTCGGATGTACCATGACGTGAAAGTACGCATCTTTGAGATCTATGCTCGTTGCATAATCGTTCACCCGAATACTCGCTCTGACCGATCGAATCGTCTCCATATAAAACTTCGGAGCGACGATCAGCTTGTTTATCCAGCTCAAATCTATGACTGGACGGAACGAGCCGTCTGGTTTCGGAACCAGAAACAGATGGCTGTAGAATCCCGGAGATTCCTGGTTTTCTACGACCTCTACCGCGTTCTTCATTAAAAGAGACTGCACTTCTGATAACAGAGCGTCTCTTTTCTGCGGATTTGACGGAAGATGAGTCCACTTCGGACTTCGAGTTAATGGAGGCTTTCGTTTGAAGGATATCTTTAGACCTTCCGAAATCACTCCTCTCACCCAAGGGTCGTCCGTAATCGACGCCCATTCTTGTGAAAAGCTCGACAACCTTCCACCAACCGGAACGCGATAGAGGTTTAAGCCATCACCTCCTGGACCTGCGAGGCCTGTGGTAGGAGAAACCACGTCTTCCACGGCCCGCACCTCGCCCCGTCGACCTCGGGGCACCCGACCGATTGTCCCGGCCTGAAGGACGTCCCGAACGAGAGTCGCTATCCTGACGGTCTCTCGAATAAGACCAAGAGGACGCACCGGAACCTCTATAGGAACCTCTCTTGTGCGCATTAGACCCAGAAGTGCCTGTCTTATTCGTGTCTGCTGTATCCGACTTCTTAGGAGCAGATTTGAACAACAGAGAATCCTTAGCTTTCTTTGTAATTTTATCATAAATAGCGGAAAGCTTGCCGTCAAAGAGAAGTTCTCCTGAGACCGAAGCGACTCTAAGAGAGTTCTTCACCTTAGAATCCACTAGTGTGGATGTAGCTAGGGCTGCGTCACGTCTAACCAACTCCAGATTTGCCACTGAAAGGGCGGAGTTACACGTGGAATAAGCTACTGCCCTTGAAAGAAGTCTTAAAGAGGATTGTATATCCTGAAACTCTTTCCCCTGAAGGCGCAGTGATAACGCCTTAGTAAGGTGATCTGCGTGAGATAAGGCATCTAAATTGGCTCTGTTAGACGCAATAGCTGTTTCCAACACCGCGGTTGGAATAGAAGCTGACGACGGTAATGATAGCTCTAAGTCTTCTGCCTCGTCGTCCATACGCAGAGGAACTCTCGGTATACCCTGTCCTGCCGTATCGAATTTATTCCTTGCATTAATGAAAGGCAGGTTGAGAGTATTAGCGGACAAGAAACCTGCTTTCCCCGTCCTGGAAGCAAGTTTAAATATAGCGTCGTTCAATAATTCAAATGTTCTTGCAACATTATTGGACTGCGACGGAAACTCAGGAGCGATGTCCCTGAACCGCTCTAAAAATTCAGAGTCCAATGACGCTATAATTCTCTTGTCCGGAACCGCAGCAGTCTGGCCCGACGGAACAACTTGAGGGAGAAAGTGCCGGATGAAGTCCACGGCAGCTTTATGTTGTTCCGAAAGGGATAGCTCCAAGTCATCCGTATCCCTTTCACCATCCGGTCGGACCTCATGATGTTCCCGGTCGTCCGCCCCCGATGCTTCGGCGGAGCGTACCGACCCAGCGCCGTCGGATAATTCTCGATCCGACACCGTTTCTGTCGGCTGCTGGGATGCTGCGATAAGCTGTGCTATCTGCACAAGAATGTCCGGCGTCGAGACCTGCGGAGGCGCAGTCTTTCGCTGCTTCGCTGAGGGCAGCTCCGCATCAGATGGCTCCCGCATACTTTTCCTATGCGAACGTCCGGAGTCCATCGGTCTCGAATCCCTGGCTGCCGGATGGTGTGACCTGGTCGCCGAAGAATCCTTGATCGGCGAAGCTGGTAATATATCGGCAGTCACGCAGCCAAGGTGCGGTCGTGTGCGCTGACGAGAAGAGGAAGCCTTAACAGTCTCTGCGGACTGCTTATACAACGGAGCGTCCCGAGCGACGGACGTATGCTCCGCTAAAGACACATTTTGTACCACAACATCTGGTCCCAGATGTTGTTGTACGAGAGAGGGGCCTCTCTCGCTCGCGGCCCGGCTGGACCTGGACGAGCTAGGAACCGGACTCAAAGGCTTCCTCCGTTCTCGCTTACTATCCGCCGTCACTGGGTGTGCATCTATTATGTTTATAGTGCTCGCATCACCCAAAATTTCCTCCTGGACCGCATCGGACGAACCCGGCTGCCGAACCATTCGGTGAATGGACGCTACACCGGGCGAGCTAGCGGACGACATTTGTCTAATCTCCATGAGCACTTTTGCCGCTAGCTCTGAATTCATTTGTGACGACGGACGCACACTTGTAGAAGATAACATGGAAACATCACCCTGTTCTGGTTCCTCTGAAATAGAAACTGAGAGAGTAGAGTGACCTTGTGGAGAAAGAGCCGGCATAGCCCTTTCTCCAGAAACAACATATCGTGACACACGTTTCCAATGTTTCTCATCCCAATATTCACATATAGGACAGGGATTAATGCGAGAACACTGACTACAATTAATACAATGATCATGAAAGTCAGAGGAAGATTTCTTCCTATTACAATTTGAACAAAGTCCCTTCATTGTGAAAGAACAACAATAAGTCCTAGTTACTCGCAAAAACCCCTGACACAAAGATACATAATAACATGATCCATTAATAAATGAAAAAACAATTGCAAATCAAAATAATTTTGAAAAAATATTTTTTCAGCGAAGCCCAAGTTGCTGAAAAGTAACGTTGAGCCCCGATGGATCCGATGGCAAAGTGTGGTCAAAAATTTTAAATTTATATTAAATAATTAATGAGACACTTACGGATAATATAAATGTATCTTATAATGAGATAAACTACAGCAAAGGCAAACAGCCCCCCTCAAAAAAGGCTGTTGCCAATGTAAACAAACAGTGTAAAAACACCAGAAAACATGACTCCAGGCACTGAAAAAACTGGCCCGGAATCAGTCATCAAATTACACTCTATCTGATGCAAAACAGAGACTCCCAGGGGAGAATCTGCAGAACATCAGATGGAAGATGCAGAACACAAACGTTATACACCCATAGGTGAAAACGTAACTATGGGGAAAATAACAGAAAACATTCTGTAACCAAGCAACTCTCCCAGGAAATTTTAGAAATGAAATTTCTCAAAAATATGCCAAAAGCATGGGAGAATTGCAAGGGGGGACTTTAGAAGGCTAGGGGAGAGGAAACACTGAATAAGCAGTGCAACAATTAGCAAGAATGACAACAAGAGGCCCATGCCTCGAAAATAGGCAACTTAACATAATTTCATCAAAAAATTTTAAGTACAGCCCTGATTATTTTTTGTCACTTCTTTTTCCTCTCCTCCTTCTATCCTCCTTAGAATCACATTTTCTCCAAAAATTACGTGTCTGGCGTCCTTTAAACTGAGATTTACAAGCACAAAGATCAGTGAGATGTTGACTGATGAAGGGCCAAACAGAGAATGATAATTGGCGCCAATTTCGGGACGTCTGCGTCACTGCGCATGCGCAGTAGAGGCGTAGTATGGAGGTCCTTTAGGACATGATTTCTTTTTGTTTTGGATGCAAATTTTGGGGATTGGGGGGCAAAATTTGTGTTTGGCCCTGGTTTTGTTAGAGTTAGCACCAGCTAAGTCTGGGTCATTGGTACAGTATAAAAATATACTGTGTTATAAAATACGTCCGTTGTGTATACATTTTCAGCATCCTAAGCGACGTAACCTACTTCCAAACTGGGTTATTTTGTTGAGTCACGTAAGTCACCTATTTTCGTTTCGACACTTGAAGCTCCGACTGAAACGCAACAAAATAGAAATAAAAAAATCTGCCAAAAGCGACAATGGACAATTGATTGTCGTGTCATTTCAAATAAATGGATGTTTATTTGACGAATTAAAATGCACATTTATCACTCTCGAGCACATTCGATTTATGAAAATAATCGTTTTCATGTAAACCTTGCATCACTCAGTTCAGCCTTGTTACAACCGATAATGTTACAACGCCGCATAATGTTACACCAACGCATAATGTTACAAAAAATGTAGTAAACAACCGATAATGTTATAAACTCCGCATAATGTTATAACTTTTTTCAACCCGTTATGTTATAAAAATCGACGCATAATGTTATAACTTTTTTCAACCCGTTATGTTACAACAAATTAACCGATAATGTTATAACTTCTGTATACTAATTCCAGTTACAGCTATTGTAGATGGACTTTATCACTTACCATTTTATTGCCACATAAAGGTATGTAATATTTATACTAAAGGTTTCTGCTCTGGTTAAGGCGAGGAGACCCCCCCCCCCCCAACTCCCGGGGATTTATCATAGAATGACCTAGTCACATTACATAGACGCGGATTATCCTGGTAACTCAATCGTGTGACGTCATTACCATCATCATCCAGTACCCAACATGGTGAAGGCGGGGTGGTGGAGGAGGGGTGCTATTTTATCCGGTTGGTACGTTTACCAACATGCGTAGTCTCCGCTTCCAGAAATGTAGTGTACCATAGTCCCCTGACGCCTTTGGGGATGGGCAAATGCCTCTGTTTCTGCTTGTTTTGGGCATCTAAAACTCATTTGTCGCATATTTCTTAGTCATAAGAATATCTTATTGTTCATTAATTTGACATTTTAACAACTAACAGTGAACAAAAATGAGGTGGAGTTCAAAGAGGCCAAAAAGTTGGATAGAGCGTGGTATATATGGTGGATGTGGCAGGTTGGTAGCGTCGCACGGAAGCCGAAGAATAAGATGCGAGACTGGGTAGGAAGAGGAATGGGGTTTAGGAGGATTGAAAGGGGTGGGCAGGGATTAGGCTGAGAAAGAGAGGAGGTCATGGATTAGTACATCAGGGTGATTGTGCAGAGAAAGCTATCTGAGTAGTATGTAATGTGGTTTTGAGGACTCACTGGCCGGACCTCGGTGCAGACCTCGGAAGTGACGTCATGCCACGAGACCTAGTGGCGCCATGTTGTGTTGTCATGGTAACCTGCGTGAGCGGCCATGCTCTGACGTCATATCCATAGTGATACGTGGTGTGAGTGCGCATGCGCAGCGCGTGTTGTTGGGGTGATACGTGTTTCCGTCGTCCATTTTGTATACTGGAGGCCGCCATCTTGGTTTTTATGGCAACACGTGGTTGCTATGTTACCCAATTTTTCTGAAATAGGACGGGGTATGTTCAGAGGGTATGTTCCTTTGTACAGGAGTATTTTCTGGAACGACTTCCCTGGATAATTACCACAAACAACCGACAAGTTTTACTATTTCGAATTCTTCCAGAATTCTCTGCTTCTATCTATATATGCAACAGTTTTCCTCTACCTAGCCATGTTCCTTAGTTCTGGAGCATACTCCAGTAGGGTAGAAGAGCCTATTAGTTGGAACAGTTTTACTTATTATTACTATAATTAGCTACTCTGGTCTATTCTTGTTAGTTCTGACCCTATTCCAAGTACTCTTGTTGTTTCATTTATCTAGAACATTTATAACCAATCAGATTGCTTGATTTCCCATAACCTGCACTTAATCGTATAGAGTTATCTCCCCTTATTACAAGGAAGTTATATCCGATTCTCATCACATCTATATCCAATGGCAATATCCCCGGGCACCCCAATTTCGGCACCCCTTTTTGGAAAAACATATGACCTTCGGCACCCCTTTTTGTCATATGTGCTTATGTGAAAGAGCACAATGTGACACAATGTGCCCTAGCACAAAGGCACATGCTTTATGTGCCGATATGTGCTTATGTGAAAAGCACAATGTGACACAATGTGCCCTAGCACAAAGGCACATACGGGTATTTGAGGATACCTATGACCTGGTATTGTATTATTTGAGGATACCTATCGAGGATACCTATCGAGGATACCTTTTATAGGATACTTATCTAAGGATACTATATAGGCTGTACATATCCCTGTAGGTCTCTTGCTGGCCCTTAGTACTATTAATCCACCTGATGCTTCATGTTATCCTATGACTGGTATAAGTAGTATGCAATGCAAGGCATAGGGGTATTGTGGATAGGGGTACTGCCTGGTAGTTTAGAACGGTACTATAGTATGGGCGGTATATACACCTATAGGCCCCTGTTAGTGCTTGGTACTATTAACCAACCGATTGCTTTGTTTTATTATATGACTGGTATATGTAGTACGTTATGGCAGACCTAGTGATTTTGTGGGGGTGGGGGCAATGCTTGGTAGTTTAGAACGGTAGTATAGCATAGGCTGTACATATCCCGGGTTAGTTATAATTTATATAAATGATCTAGATAAATGAAACAACAAGAGTACTTGGAACAGGGTCAGAACTACTGCTATTGCGTACCATCTTACCAGTAACAGGATGATACAAAGCATTTGGTAGGTTAATACTATCAACGGTTAGGATGGGACCTACAGGGGAATATACAACCATACTCTGCTGTCGTTCTGTATTACCTGGCATTGACCCCACTCCAGAATACCGCTCAATAATATGAAGCACCTGGTGGATCAGTAGTACCAAGGGCCAGGAAGAGACCTACAGGGATATGTACAGCCTATGCTATACTACCGTTCTAAACTACCAAGCATTACCGCCACCCCCACAAAATCACTAGGTCTGCCATAACGTACTACATATACCAGCCATATAATAAACAAGAGGCCCCACGTGGCCTTAATCGCTCACCTGACAAAGTGACTCTAAGAAGTATTTTAGGTCACCTTCACCATGTCATGCCTCATCAACATTAACTGGTTGAGTGATAGATTTTGTTTGAAGTTCAACATTTGTTACCTAAAATTAGTTTTATTTAAAATCGTTGGTGTGTGGCCAATCTCCAATGATTTTTAATAAAGCAAATTTATCTCTGCAGACAAACTGGTTTAGCATGAAGCACAAACAAGGAATGTGAAGAGATAGCCTTGGACATCTCTCCCCAACTGTGGATATCTTCCATGTGCTACATGTATATATTTGCATGCAAGAAAACAAAAATTTTCACAAATTTTCCAAAATATTAGTTTTTTTTATCATCATTGGAACAAGCTCAAACAGCTTATTCCATTAGGGGTATGGGAAGATCAGGTATATTTTTGAGACAGAAATGTGAATATATAAATAATGGTGTTTTTTTGTGAATGATGCTGGAGAATTTTGCGTAAAGATATGGTAAATGGTTTGTTCTAGATACAGAATGAAGCAAAAGTATTTAAATTTGATTAGGCAAGTTGTTCCTATAATGCATTTAAAAACTGAAGTAACTGTTTTTTTGCTGACAAACTTTTAGATGTGTGTGTCTGTGTTTGTGTGTGTGTGTGTGTGTGTGTGTGTGTGTGTGTTTGTGTGTGTGTGTGTGGGGGGGGGGGGGGGTAAGAGTGTTCTTGCAAACAAAATTTCTGAATAAATGGAAAATTTTATTTTTTGTGTGAAAGACATAGTGCGTGAATGTTGATTGGAACAAGCTTAGAGAGCTCATTTTAATGTGAAGTCATAAAGCTGTGTTTTACGTACGAAATTCTGGAATAACTAAAAAAATTGCTTTTTTGACTCAAAAAGCATGGTGTGCGACCTCTCATTGGAATGAGCTCAAAAAGCTCATTCCAATGGGGTATTTACAAGCGATAAGTACATGTATGTTTAAGAGACAAAAATTAAAATTTGAATAGCGATTTTTGCGAAGAATGCTGACAAGTTTTGGCAGTTATGCTGGTAAAAAGGTAAGATATGCAAAGTGGTTGTTTTTTAGAGGCGACATTTAATTAAGGGGAATTAACCCTTGATTACTGAGGTAACTTCTAAAAGTACTGAAATTTCATGAAGCAATGTGAATAACAGACAACAGTTGCCTAAAAATTTCATGAATAACTAAAATTTTTATTCCTTTGTCTCGAAAACATGGCATATGACCTTTGTTGCAATGAGCTGAATGCATGTGTTCCAATGAGGGGGTCATAAAATTTGAACGGAGATTTGTGTGAATAATGCATTAGTACTGCTAGATTTAGGTAAACGGTTCACCCTGGATACCACCCCTTCTATAGTAGATCTTTTCTGCAAATTTTGTCTAAGATTCTATCAACTTTACAAATAAATACGTTCATGAATCACAATCAGATCCACCCCACAATGTTGCATACCAAATATCAAAAGATTCTGCCTGCTGGATCTGGAGAAGAAGATTTTTTAAGAAATATGCCTGAAATGCACTAAGTTAAAATTTGGGCTCCTATACGGAGCTCAAATATAAACCCAGGGGGCCGATTTGAACAAACTTGAATCAGATCCACCCCACAATGTTGCTTACCAAATATGAAAAGATTCTGAAGCTGGATCTGGAGAAGAAGATTTTTTAAGAAATTTGCCTGAAATGCACTAAGTGCGAATTCGGGCTTCTATATTAAGCCCAAATATGAATCCAGGGGGCCGATTTGAACAAACTTGAATCAGATCCACCCCGCAATGTTGCATACCAAATATCAAAAGATTCTGCCTGCTGGATTTGGAGAAGAAGATTTTTGAAGAAATTTGCCCAAAATGCACTAAGTTTGAATTCGAGCTTCTATAGTGAGCCCAAATATGAATCCAGGGGGCCGATTTGAACAAACTTGAATCAGATCCACCCCGCAATGTTGCATACCAAATATCAAAAGATTCTGCCTGCTGGATCTGGAGAAGAAAATTTTTTAAGAAATTTGCCTGAAATGCACTAAGTTCGAATTCGAGCTTCTATAGTGAGCCCAAATATGAATCTAGGAAGCCGATTTGAACAAACTTGAATCAGATCCACCCCACAATGTTGCATACCAAATATCAAAAGATTCTGCCTGCTGGATCTGGAGAAGAAGATTTTTTAATAAATTTGCCCGAAATGCACTAAGTCCGAATTCGGGCTTCTATAGTGAGCCCAAATATGAATCTGGGGAGCCGATTTGAACAAACTTGAATCAGATCTACCCCGCAATGTTGCATACCAAATATCAAAAGATTCTGCCTGCTGGATCTGGAGAAGAAGATTTTTGAAGAAATTTGCCCGAAATGCACTAAGTTTGAATTCGAGCTTCTATAGTGAGCCCAAATATGAATCCAGGGGGCCGATTTGAACAAACTTGAATCAGATCCACCCCGCAATGTTGCATACCAAATATCAAAAGATTCTGCCTGCTGGATCTGAAGAAGATGATTTTTTAAGAAATTTGCCTGAAATGCACTAAGTTCGAATTCAAGCTTCTATAGTAAGCTCAAATATGAATCTAGGGAGCCGATTTAAACAAATTTGCATCCGATCCATCCCACAATGTTGCATACCAAATATCAAAAGATTCTGCCTGCTGGATCTGGAGAAGAAAATTTTTTAAGAAATTTGCCTGAAATGCACTAAGTTCGAATTCGAGCTTCTATAGTGAGCCCAAATATGAATCTAGGAAGCCGATTTGAACAAACTTGAATCAGATCCATCCCACAATGTTGCATACCAAATATCAAAAGATTCTGCCTGCTGGATCTGGAGAAGAAGATTTTTTAATAAATTTGCTTGAAATGCACTAAGTTCAAATTTGGGCTCCTATACTGAGCCCAAATATAAACCCAGGGGGCTGATTTGAACAAACTTGAATCAGATCCACCCTGCAATGTTGCTTACCAAATATGAAAAGATTCTGCCTGCTGGATCTGGAGAAGAAGATTTTTTAAGAAATTTTCATGAAATGCACTAAGTTCAAATTCGAGCTTCTATAGTGAGCCCAAATATGAATCTAGGAAGCCGATTTGAACAAACTTGAATCAGATCCACCCCACAATGTTGCATACCAAATATCAAAAGATTCTGCCTACTGGATCTGGAGAAGAAGATTTTTTAAGAAATTTGCCTAAATGCACTAAGTTCGAAATCGGGCTCCTATACTGAGCCCAAATATGAACCCAGGGGGCCGATTTGAACAAACTTGAATCAGATCCACCCTGCAATGTTGCATACCAAATATCAAAAGATTCTGCCTGCTGGATCTGGAGAAGAAGATTTTTTAAGAAATTTGCCTGAAATGCACTAAGTTCGAAATCGGGCTCCTATACTGAGCCCAAATATTAACCCAGGGGGCCGATTTGAACAATCTTGAATCAGATCCACCCCACAATGTTGCTTACCAAATATGAAAAGATTCTGCCTGCTGGATCTGAAGAAGAAGATTTTTTAAGAAATTTGCCTGAAATGCACTAAGTTCGAATTCGGGCTTCTATAGTAAGCCCAAATATGTATCCAGGGGGCCGATTTGAACAAACTTGAATCAGATCTACCCCGCAACGTTGCATACCAAATATCAAAAGATTCTGCCTGCTGGATCTGGAGAAGAAGATTTTTGAAGAAATTTGCCTGAAATGCACTAAATTCGAATTCGAGCTCCTATAGTGAGCCCAAATATGAATCTAGGGAGCCGATTTGAACAAACTTGAATCAGATCCACCCTACAATGTTGCATACCAAATATCAAAAGATTCTGCCTGCTGGATCTGGAGAAGAAGATTTTCAAAGAAATTTGCCTGAAATGCAGTAAGTTCAAATTTGGGCTCCTATACTGAGCCCAAATATAAACCCAGGGGGCCGATTTGAACAAACTTGAATCAGATCCACCCCACAATGTTGCATACCAAATATCAAAAGATTCTGCCTGCTGGATCTGGAGAAGAAGATTTTTTAAGAAATTTGCCTGAAATGCACTAAGTTCGAAATCGGGCTCCTATACTGAGCCCAAATATGAACCCAGGGGGCCGATTTGAACAAACTTGAATCAGATCCACCCTACAATGTTGCATACCAAATATCAAAAGATTCTGCCTGCTGGATCTGGAGAAGAAGATTTTTTAATGTTTTTCCCATTGCCTACAGTGTTAAAAAGTGCTGACTCAGCACTTTTTCAAAGTCCCGAAACTGTACCCTATGATAAAACCGATGGCAATTTTTTTTTACCAATCCTTTCTGTTGGTCCTAAGGAAGCTGCACACCAAATAAAAATTCTCAGTGCCGTGCAGTTTTGGAGATATGGGCGTTTTAAATTTTTTCTATTTTTAGCTCCTGCGGTTCCCACAGGGCTGCGGGAAAATTTTTTTTTGCATAAATCAAGTACTCATGACCCAATAAGCCCTCACATAAAATTTGGTTCAAATCAGCCTCTCGGTTTGGAAAATAGAAATTTTGGGCGGGGCAAAAAATTTTGCCCCTCTCATAACAACGCCAAGTATAGCCCCACAAACTTCTCTTGAACAAATCTGAGTCTACACCTCAAAAGGAAGCTGCACACCAAATATCAAGTCTCTGCTACTGCTGGTTCATGAGAAGAAGATTTACAAAGATTTTGGTGCCCCTTGGGGGCGTGGCACCACCCAGGAGGAGGGGCAACTTCATTTGAACAAATCTGAATTGGCATTAGGTAATAAACATTTAGCCACCATTTGAATAAAATTGGGCTAGTGGTTTAGGAGGAGAAGTCAATAATGTAAAGTTAACGCCGGACGGACGACGACGGACGACGGACGACGGACGACGGACGCTGGACGACGGACGACGGACAGAAAGTGATTAGTAAAGCTCCCCTTGAGCTTTGCTCAGGTGAGCTAAAAAAAGCAATCGGTTGGTTAATAGTACAGGGGCCTATAGGTGTATATACCGCCCATACTATAGTACCGTTCTAAACTACCAGGCAGTACCCCTACCCACAATACCCCTATGCCAAGCATTGCATACTACCTATACCAGTCATAGGATAACATGAAGCATCAGGTGGATTAATAGTACTAAGGGCCAGCAAGAGACCTACAGGGATATGTACAGCCTATATAGTATCCTCAGATAAGTATCCTATAAAAGGTATCCTCGATAGGTATCCTCAAATAATACAATACCAGGTCATAGGTATCCTCAAATACCCGTATGTGCCTTTGTGCTAGGGCACATTGTGTCACATTGTGCCTTTTCACATAAGCACATATCGGCACATAAAGCATGCGCCTTTGTGCTAGGGCACATTGTGTCACATTGTGCTTTTTCACATAAGCACATATGACAAAAAAGGGGCGCCGAAGGTCATATGTTTTTCCAAAAAGGGGTGCCGAAATTGAGGTGCCCGGGGATATTGCCATTGGATATAGATGTGATGAGAATTGGATACAACTTCCTTGTAATAAGGGGAGATAACTCTATACAATTAAGTACAGGTTATGGGAAATCAAGCAATCTGATTGGTTATAAATGTTCTAGATAAATGAAACAGCAAGAGTACTTGGAATAGGGTCAGAACTAACAAGAATAGACCAGAATAGCTAATTATAGTAATAATAAGTAAAGCTGTTCCAACTAATAGGCTCTTCTACGCTACTGGAGTATATTCCGGAACAAAGGAACATGTCTAGGTAGAGGAAAACTGTTGCATATATAGATAGAAGCAGAGCATTCTGGAAGAATTCGAAATAGTAAAACTTGTCGGGTTGTTTGTGGTAATTATCCAGGGAAGTCGCTCCAGAAAATACTCCTGTACAAAGGAACATACCCTCCGAACATACCCCGTCCTATTTCAGAAAAATCGGGTAACATAGCAACCACGTGCTGCCATAGAAACCAAGATGGCAGCCTCCAGTATACAAAATGGACGACGGAAACACGTATCACCCCAACAACACGCGCTGCGCATGCGCACTCACGCCACGTATCACTATAGAGATCACGTCACAACATGGCCGCTCACGCAGGTTACCATGACAACACAACATGGCGACACTAGGTCACGTGACATGACGTCACTTCCGAGGTCCGGCACCGAGGTCCGGCCAATGAGTCCTCAAAACCCCATTACATACTACTTATCTGAGAATACTATAAGAGAGTAGTGCTAGGCGGTATGATAATATAGATGGTGGAGATGTTGGAAGAATGGAAGTGATGAATTTGGGATTACAGGTTCTGGAAAAGGCGGAATCACTAGAACAGGCAAGAGAAGGAGGAGATTGTGGAGGAGGAGTTGTGTTGATGTTTGTGTTGTGGCGGTGTTGGTTATGGTGTTGAGTAGTTATGTATGTTGAAAATGAGCCATTTTGTAGGACCCCGGGGCAGGACCCCGAAAATGACGTCATGTCACGCGATTGGGCGGTCATGTTGGGTTGTCATGATAGTGCACGTGGGTGGCCATGTTGTTATGTCATTATCATAATAGGTGGTAGGAGTGCGTATGCGCAGCGCGTGTTGTTATGGGGACATGTGCTCCGTCTCACCCCTAACAACCCGACAATAGATATCGAATTAATCCAAACAACCCGACAATCTTCAGAAAACTGACCCAAACACTCCAGAAAACATTCCCGAATAAAGGTAGGATAGTATCCTTAATGAGGGTATGAGACGTATGAAGAGGTAATCATTGCGCTCATTTTCATAGCATTCATTTTGAGACGTATGATTGTGCGCGCATCGTGCTCATTTTCATAGCTTTCATTGCTTCATACGACGAAAAAGGGGATTCCGTGGGTTTAGTATCCTTAAAATATAGGATAGTATCGTTACCTAATGTCCGACCATATAATGGACGCGTAATTTATCACAGAAATGGATTTATTACAATAATGGTTGGTTTATTACAATAGTGTTTTTTTTTAACTGAGAGATAAACTGGAATGTGGGGGGGGGGAGCGCAGCCCGTCCCCGGAGCCCTACTGCCCCTTGCCCCTGGTCCTTCGAGTTTCTGGCGAGTTACTAAATCGGTACTGGCAGGATTCGGGAGTGTTTTTGGGAATGTTTTGGACAGTTTCCTGAAGATTGTCGGGTTGTTTAGATTAATTCGATATCTATTGTCGGGTTGTAAGGGGTGAGACAGAGCACGTGTCCCTATTACAACACGAGCTGCGCATGCGCACTCCTACCACCTTTTTTATGATAACGACATCACAAATATGGCCACCAACGTGCACTATCATGACAACCCAACATGACCGCCCAGTCACGTGACATGATGTCACTTCCGGGGTCCTGCCCCGGGGTCCTACAAAATGGCTCATTTTCAACATGCATAACTACTCAACATCATCACCAACACCGCCACAACACCAACATCAACACAACTCCTCCTCCACAATCTCCTCCTTCTCCCTATACTGCCTGTTCTAGTGATTCCGCCTTATCCAGAACCTGTAATCCCAAATTCATCACTTTCACTTCTTCCAACATCTCCACCATCTATATTATCATACCGTCTAGCACTACTCTCTTATAGTATTCTCAGATAGCCTTCTCTGCACAATCACCCTGATGTACTAATCCATGACCTCCTCTCTTTCTCAATCTAATCCCTGCCCACCTCATTCCTCTTCCTACCCAGTCTCGCATCTTATTCTTTGGCTTCTGTGCGACACTACCAACCCGCCACATCCACCATATGTACCTCGCTCCATCCAACTATTTGACCTCTTTTAACTCCACCTCATTTTTGTTCACTGTTAGTTGTTAAATGTCAAATTAATGAACAATAAGATATTCTTATGACTAAGAAATATGCGACAAATGAGTTTTAGATGCCCAAAACAAGCAGAAACAGAGGCATTTGCCCATCCCTAAAGGCATCAGGGGACTATGGTACACTACATTTCTGGAAGCGGAGATTACGCATGTTGGTAAACGTACCAATCGGATAAAATAGCACCCCTCCTCCACCACCCCCGCCTTCACCATGTTGGGCACTGGATGATCATGGTAATGACGTCACACGATTGAGTTACGAGGATAATCCGCGCCTATGTAATGTGACTAGGTCATTCTATGATAAATCCCCGGGAGTTGGGGGAGGGGGGTGTCTCCTCGCCTTAACCAGAGCAGAAACATTTAGTATAAATATTACATACCTTTATGTTGCAATAAATGGTAAGTGGTAAAGCCCATCTATAAAAGGTGTAAATGGAATTAGTATACATTAGTTATAACATTATCGGTTAATTTGTTGTAACATAACGGGTTGAAAAAAGTTATAACATTATGCGTCGATTTTTATAACATAACGGGTTGAAAAAAGTTATAACATTTTGCGGAGTTTATAACATTATCGGTTGTTTACTACATTTTTTGTAACATTATGCGTTGGTGTAACATTATGCGGCGTTGTAACATTATCGGTTGTAACAAGCCTTTCCTCATTTTGGCCAATTTTTAGAGGGCGACTTGTAATCGCCCCAACTATTTTTCTAGGCGACTTTGGGCTTAGAAGGGCGACAAAATCGCCCTAGTCGCCCTCACAGCTGGTCCCTGGGGCAACATTCTGCATGTCTTTGATAAAAAAAAATAGCGAAGTATTAAAACCTTTCTCAGATCTCAGAAGGGCCATGGTTTTTTTTATCTGAACATGCATGTTCGTTTTGTGGCAAGAGTAAGTTCTGGGCGAGTTGTCAATGTACAACCCTCTTACCGTTAGTGTGTCATGTGTGGATGTATAAGCGAACTAATGTATGTCATGTTCGTAACGACGGAAAGGAAATTGTTTGGAACTGTACTTTAAACGTTTCAAACTGTGAGTGATTCTTAAAAATTTCCCAACATCAAAACTTAATTGAATGTTTCTGTTGACACAACTCAAAAGGATGAAAAAACACCCAAGAATAGGGACAAGCGATTATTCGCGTACCTTGGTCAATTTTTGCATGAGCGATGGTGCGCGAGAGCGATTGCATGCCTTTCCCATGTGTCACTGTAAATACGACCTATTACTTTTTGGATTGACCAAGATGTCGATCATTGATTAATCGATTAATCGGTTAACCGTTTCAGCTCTACCTGTGTTGCTTCCAAGATTTTGACAATTCGGCGGCTTTGTGTCTGCTGTAAAATAGTGAACTACAGCTGAACAGTTTACTAAAAAGTTAAAAAATTTATAGTAATTTATATATTTTTTATACTTACCAATGACCCAGACATAGCTGGTGCTAACTCTTAAAATATAGGGCCAAACACAAATTTTGCCCCCCAATCCCCAAAATTTGCATCTAAAACCAAAGAAAACATGTCCTGAAAGGCCCTCCACACTTCGCCCCTACTGCGCATGCGCAGTGTCAAGGACGTTCCGAAATTGGAGCCATTAATCATTCTAATAACCAGTGCCTGGTAAGCGCTATGTACTCAGCGGGGAGGCAAGAGTTCCCAACTCCTGGGAGGGCCATCCCCGTCTGGGTCATTGGTAAGTATAAAAAATATATAAATTACTATAAATTTTTTAACATTTTTATACTGTACCAATGACCCAGACATCGCTGAATAGTAAAAAGGCTGGAGGGCCAAGGACATAGAGCAAAATGGAATACGCTCAATAAAATAAAATAGAGTCATCCCCTGTAGGGAAAAAGAAGTAATAGGCCTTACATGTATCTTTCTTATTTATGATAAATTAGAAAGATACAACACCTTCCAAAATTGAGCTTAATACATCCATGTACTCTATTAATATCCAATATAATCCTTATACTAATAATATGTAAAGTAAGCCAATAAATAAAGTAAGTCTAGAGAATAGAGACTCTTATACTCCTAAAAGTGTCTGAGGATTGCATAATCATGTCCGTTGACATATGCAATATTCAAAAGCTATACTTTAAAAACTAAGACTTGAATGAATTTTAAAAACCTAAACTTCTCACTAAACAACCATCCCAATAACAGCTCAGAATAACTAACTCCGGAGGAGGTATCCCCTTGTTTTCATAGTAAAACAGGTGACCCAAGGGAACACCCTCCCCCCCCCCCCCCCCCCTTTTTCTTGCCCTGGGTCAAATAGCCCAGAGCGAAGAGGTCAGCAGAACGGAGACACTGCCGAAACAGACAGCCTACCTAGCTATAGTAGCAACTGTTAAGTGAATGACATTCTGAGCAGTAGATAATAGACCTAACAATAGAGGCCTCCAGAAATGGACTCGATATTTCTGAGATAAAATTCATGAATGTGGATGGCTGAGCGCAATGAGCGGCCTTCAAAAATCTATAATAGCGACACTATTAATGTAAGCCCAAGAAGTAGAAGAGCTCTTACTTCATGAGCCGAAATCTTCAGCACAACTGCTAAGTCAATGATATACCATAAGCAGTACCGATAGTAAATAGAATCCATTAACAATAAAATGGAGCGTAACGTCCTTCTACTAGGCATCAAAGACAGAAGAAGCTTACGCCCATAGTAATAAACAGATATCTGTTTATAAATACATAAACTGTACCCGGAAAGAGTAAAGGCCTATGCCCATACGAAGACGGAAGGACCTTAAAATAATAGGTTCCGGATAATAGGAGCCTAACTCTTATGCAAAAATCCAACCTAAATAGTAACGGAAGTAGTGATTCCGAAACTACGAAAGTGAAAATCATCCATCGATAGTGCATGAAACTCACTGACTCTACAGTAAAAGAGAAACCAACAGAATTACTGTCTAAAAGGTCAGAATTTGAAAACTACTGTTTCCAGAGGCTCAAATGATTACTTAGCTAAATAAGAACCGAAGTTAAAATCCATATAGGAATTTAATCTAAAGATTCTAAGTCTATTTATCAACAAGTTACTAACTGACTTAGATAAAGAGACAAAAGACTCAATTGTAAACTATCGTAGAGTGCATAGGTATGAGGTAACATAAACCTATAACCTAAATAATAACAGGCTGCAGTAGATCTTATGAAACAAGTATACTAAAAAATTGCAATGAGTAGTATGGAGGGATCAACAATATGAACATAATGATCCCTACACCACGACGGAAGAGCCTCCACTTTAGCCGCATAGAATAGCGAAGAAGAGGATCTCCTATAGTAAGAAATCGCGGCCAAAGCTCATCCAGTACAGTGCATACAATGTAATACGGACCACACAATGGAATACATGAAGGTTGCGACCTTGCGGGTTGTGATAAAGATGACACGATTTACCCAGTGAAAAAAGATCCTCACATAGAGGAAGATTTCACGTTAAGACCCACAGTAGACAAGAGAGTAAATTACCCATGATCTCTGTGAAGATAGAGATGCTATCAACAGAAATGTATTGTAGTTGTTTATCTTAGCAATACCTGCTGAAACAACAGCGCCGGAGGATACGCGTATCCTATCATTCCGTCCTATAGATCAATAGAGCGTTAACAACATTAGCTCAGAGATCTGGACAAGCTAACACATACGTCTGCAATTGATTAGCAAACTGTGTCGTAAATAAATCATCACTGGGCGCTCCCATAGATAGCAAATCTGATTGAATACTTGTTTGTTGAGAGTCCATTCTGACAGCAACAAGCGACCCGTAAGAGAACGGGAGTCCGGTAAAACAATCAGACTACCCGGAATATGACGGACCAAAACAGAACTTGGTGTACTATAACCAACAGACGGATTCTTTCCATTAAATTGAATAACGGAAACGAAAGAGTGCCTCCCTGGTTCCGGAGATACGCCACTACTGTCGAATTAAAGGACAGGATTTGGGCATGCGTTTCTGAATAATGTTCATGCAATGACATAAAGCAAGCCTAAAAAACATTATTCCGCGGAAGAAAACTGATTGCTAAGAGACTGCGGAATCCAAAGACCCTGGCACTTCGAATCCGTAGGGATCAGTATTATATCCCAATCTGTTTGACTGGCAACCGTCATAACAGCCACACTCGGGTCCGGCAACTGCGGTGGCACTCTCTGAGTCAACCACCGAATGTTTGCCCCAGTCTGAATCTCTTGTAACACTAGATAGACAAGAGAATGTGTAAATCGAGCAAATCATGGATTGCCGAAAAGTTGCCGTCGAAGAGAAGCTCCTCCGAGAACAAAGCGACTCTGAGAGAGTTCTTAACCTTACTATCCACGCGTGTGGATGTAGCTAGGGCTGCGTCACGTCTAACCAACTCCAATCAGCCACTGAAGGGCGGAGTTATACGTGAACAAACTACTGCCCTCAAAAGAAATTACATTGAGAATAATATCCCGTAAATCTTTTCTTGAAGACGTAATGATAACGCCTCAGTAAGGCGGATTACGTATGATAAAGCGTCTAAGTTAAGTCTACTATACATCATGTCGTTTCCAACATTGAAATTGGAAAAGACATAAACGGCGAAAAAGAATATATGCAGTCTTTAACCACACCGTCTAGACGCATAAGAACTCTCGGTATGCCCTGCTCTGCCAAAATAAACTATTCGTATAAAAGATAAAATGGCAGAAATGAGCAACGCGGACAAGAAACTAAACTATCATGCTTGGTAGCAGGCTTGTATATATATATATATATATAGCGTCGAAAAATAAAACACATGTTGTAATGACAATATTGGACTGCGTCGGTAAGTCAGGGACAATGTCCCTGAACCGATCGAAAAATCCGAGTCCAATGACGCTATAAGTCTCTTATCCAAGATCGCAGCAATGAAGTCCGAAATAACAATCACTGGAAGATAATGCCAGAAGATATGAAAGGCAGCTTCCGATACTACTAAAGGGAAAACTCGAAATCTTTCGAATCCCTTTCGCCATCCTGTTGGACCCTATAAAGCGTTCGGTCGTCCGTAGCTGATGCAACCGCGGACCGCACCGACCCAGCGCCGTCGGATAATTCCTGATTCGACCGAGAAACTGTCAATTGCTGGGATGCTGCGAACAACTGTGCTAACTCGGATAGCACGTCCGTCACTGAGGCCTGAGGAGAAGCGGTCTTACGATGCATTGCCGCTGGAAGTTCCATGATCGTTACCCCGTGCATACTACCAATATGCGAGCGAACGGAGTGTATAGGCCTCGTGTCCCTTGGCTACCGGATGGCGCGACCTATTCGCCGTGGAATCACTGAATGACGAAACTGATCGGATACTCGAGGTCACGTAGCCAATGTGCGGTCGTGTGCCCTGGTGTGAGGATGAGGAAGCATTAAGGACAGTCTCTCGGACTGTCAATATAACGGAGCGTCCCAACCGACGGACATATGCTCCGAATGTAAAATATCAGAACCACAACATGCGGTCCCCTATGTTGTTGGACGAGAGAGGGACCTCTCTCGCTCACAGCCCGGACGGACCTGGACAAGCCAGGAACCGGACTAACAGGCTTCCTCCAATCTGTCCTCAATCTGCCGTCACTGGGTGAGTACTAAAGTAATTAAAGTGCTCGCATCACCCAAATCTCCTTCCTAGACCGCAACGGACGAACCCGGCAGCCGAACCATTCGATGAATGTACGCTACACCGGGTGAGCTAGCGAATGTCACTCCGTAGGCGATAGACATATTCCATGAGCACTTATTGCCGCTAGCTCTTCATTAACTATGATGACAGAGGCACACTTATGAAAGACATCTCCATAACTCTGCGAACAAGAAACCAGAAATGCTTGGTTATAGCAAGCATAAAATAATAATATATATAGCGTCGTGCAATAATTCGAAAGTTTGTGTGACATTATTGGACTATGTCGGAACTGAGGGACGATGTCCCTGAACCGAACCAAAAATTTCTAAGTCCACCGACGCTATCAGTTTCTTATCCGGCATCGCAGCATTCTGGTCCGACGAAAGAAGCTGTAGAAGACCAAGTCAGATGACATACACAACAGCATATGTTGTTCCGAAAGGGAAAGCTCGAAATCCTCCAAATCCCTTTCGGTATCCCGTCGGACCGGATGAAACTTTCGGACGTCCGTACCCGCTTCCGCGGAGCGTCCCGCCCCAGCATCGTCGGATAAAATATATGCGACAGATTCAGTTGATGCTGGGATGCTGCGATAAACTGTGCTATTAAGGAAAGCACGTCCGTTCCCGAGGCCTGTGCAGTAGCGGTCTTACGATGCATTGCCGCCGGAAGCTCCGTGAACGTTGACTCCCGCACACTTCCTATGCGAACGTCCGGAGTCTGCAGGCCTCGTGTCCCTGGCTACCGGATGGTGTGACCTGGTCGCCGAAGAATCCTTGATCGGCGAAGCTGGTAATATATCGGCGGTCACGCAGCCAAGGTGCGGTCGTGTGCGCTGACGAGAAGAGGAAGCCTTAGCAGTCTCTGCGGACTGCCTATACAACGGAGCGTCCCGAGCGACGGACGTATGCTCCGCTTGCGACACATTTTGTACCACAACATCAGGGGCCAGATGTTGTTGAACGAGAGAGGGGCCTCTCTCGCTTGCCGTCTGGATGGACCGGAACGAGCTATGAACCGGACTAAAAGGCTTCCTCCGTTCTCCCTCCGATCCGCCGTCACTGGGTGTGCATTAGGTTAATTTATAGTGCTCGCATCACCCCAAAATACCTTCTAGACCGCAACGGACGAACCCGGCTGCCGAACCATTCGGTGAATGGACGCTACACCGGGCGAGCTAGCGGACATCAAAGGCCGTCGAACCTACTAGGGTCCTCTTAGGCAATTGGCGTATTTACATGAGCACTTTTCCGCTAGACCTTCATTAATTGTGACGACGGAGGCACACTGTTGGAAGACATCACAGATACATCACCCTAATCTTGATCGTCTGAAATAGAAATTGATAAAGTAGAGTGACCCTGCGGGGAAAGGACCGGAGTGTCCAAATCCCCAATAACATACCGTGACATACGCTTCCCATATTGTCATCGAAATCATACGATACAGAACAGGAGTTAATGCGAGTACACTGACCACATATAGAATGATTATAAAGTCAGAGGAAGACTTCCTCTTAATACAATTGATCAATATCCTTTCAATGTGAAAAGAAAACAAGTCCTGGTACTCGCACTAACCCCTGGCAATCAAAATACATAATAATAATATGATCCATTAATATAGAAAAAATAATTGAAATCAAAATATTTTGAAAAAATATTTTTTCAGAACAGCCCAAGTTTCTGAAAAGTAACGTTGAGCCCCAATGGATCCCAAGCCTAAGTGTGGACAAAAATTTTAAAAATATTTTAAACAATTTATTCAACACTTACGAACAATAATAATGTATCTAGTTATGATTAAAATAACATCAAGATATTATTTTCCAGAAATCCCCCCCTCACACAGAGGGCTGTTGTAAATGTAAACAATGAGTGTAAAAACACTAAAATAAGACTCCAGGCACCCAGGCCCGAAATCAGTTACCAAAAATACACTATCTGATGCAAAACAGAGACTTCCAGGGAAGAAACTGCAGAACATCAGATGGTAGATGCAGAACACAACGCCTAACCACCCGTAGGTGAAGACGTAAACATGGGGAAAAGAACAGAATTCATTCTGTTATTCAGCTAAAACTCCCAAGAAAATTTAGTAATAATAATTACAAAAACTATGCCAAAAGCATGGGAGAATAGCAAGGGGGGACTTAAAGGACAGGGAGAGAGGAAAACACTTAAAAAACAGTGTAACTAAATAATCAGAATGACAACAAAATGGCTGCTGCCTCGAAAATAGGTAACTTAACATAATTTCATTAAAAAATTTTAAGTTACAGCCCTGATAATATTCTGTCACACATTTTTTTCCTCTCCTCCTTCTCTATCCTCCTTAGCATCACCATTTCACTAATATTTATGTGTCTGGCATCATTTAAACTGAGATTTATAAGCACAAAGATCAGTCAGATGTTAACTGATGAAGGGCCAAACTTAGAATGATTAATGGCGCCAATTTCGGAACGTCCTTGACACTGCGCATGCGCAGTAGGGGCGAAGTGTGGAGGGCCTTTCAGGACATGTTTTCTTTGGTTTTAGATGCAAATTTTGGGGATTGGGGGGCAAAATTTGTGTTTGGCCCTATATTTTAAGAGTTAGCACCAGCTATGTCTGGGTCATTGGTACAGTATAAAAATATACCCTTCGGTATTGGTCTGAGTACACAGAATACCATACCGATACCAAGACAAGATAAATCATTCTAAAATCTGATATCAAAACCAAACTTGAAATTTCAATACCCTCCAACTCTACTAACATTTTTTCTACACATTGACATTCAACACCAACGGCTTTGCTGGCAAGTCTTGGCTGCCTAAAGAGAGGTTGCAACCCTCAGGAGCAAAGCACATTTGCATACACAGATGCATAATGTGATTAACATCCCTGTTTGTCATTTGAAAAGAGTTCCTTATCTTGATTCATCTGAAGAAATACTTGTATATGTAGACACTTCTTTTGAAAAGTACCTGGCCATTACCTGTTTACTGCCAAATTGACTGACTGAAACAAAAATAACAATCCACTGCTGGGGTTTTCTCCATTAACCCTATCATGCTACCATGTCTGACATCCTCAAAAATCTAGGAGAGCTAAAAATCACCCTCCTTAAATAGTTTAATTGATGGTAATTGCAAGGCCGAAACTCATCACTTGATTGAACATGGTTGCCTCTCAACTTCTGGGGTGGTGGGATCAATGTGAAACTAACAATTTGGAGTCTTTGAATAATAATTGACATTTGATACAATTTGACAGTGGGTCGGTCGTGATTGTTCTGATCTTCTGTTATGATGTGCTATCTATTTTGTCAGCCAATGGTGGCTGGACAATTCCATTGGTCTGTGAACATGCCTTGCAACCTTATCTACACCCCCCCCTACACCCCCCAATAGTCAGTTAATTGTCTGCACATTTTCATCATAATTGTTACTGCAAGCGATATGACTTCCTCATCATGAGGTACTGCAAGCAAATAAACCTGTGTGCCAGTAATCAGAAGAAATGCAGCATAAAAGGGGATTTTTTCAGCATAGGAAATCCTGCAGACCACAAAGCGAAGTGCTTAGTATGCAGTGCCTAAAATATCCTGTGGTAGGAAGAAAACCAAATTATACACAACTTCAAATCTTCGTAACCACCTGAAGGCATGCCATCCGAAAGAATTCAAACTTCTTTAAGTTTAAGTTAAAGAAATGGAAAAAGTAGAAGAGGTACAGAAAAAAGTTAAAAAAATTATAGTAATTTATATATTTTTTATACTTACCAATGACCCAGACTTAGCTGGTGCTAACTCCACAAAAACCAGGGCCAAACACAAATTTTGCCCCCCAATCCCCAAAATTTGCATCCAAAACAAAAAGAAATCATGTCCTAAAGGACCTCCATAGTACGACTCTACTGCGCATGCGCAGTGACGCAGTCGTCCCGAAATTGGCGCCAAATATCATTCTTACTGGCAGTGCCTGGTCAGCGCTATGTACTCAGCGGGGAGGCAAGAGTTCCCAACTCAGGGAGGGCCATCCCCGTCTGGGTCATTGGTAAGTATAAAAAATATATAAATTACTATAAATTTTTTAACATTTTTATACTGTACCAATGACCCAGACTTAGCTGAATAGTAAACAGGCTGGAGGGCCTAGGACATAGAGGAAAATCCAATAAGCTCAATTATAAAATAAAGAGGTAACCCCTTAAGGAGAAAAGGAGTATTAGGCTTTACATGTATCTTTCTTATTTAATATTTAAATTAGAAAGATACACTACCCTTAATAATTGAGCACAATAACATTCATGTTCTCTATTAACATCCAGTATAACCCTTATACTAATTATTTTTAAAGCAAGCCAATAAATAAAGTAGTCCAGAGAATTGAGACTCTTTATAATCATTTAAAAGTGTCCGAGTATTGTATATTAAAGCCCGTTTGACACTTGACATATACAAATGCTTCACACCGAGCTACACTTTAAAAATAAGACATGAATGAAAATTAAACATTAATATTACACTTTAAAACCATCCCGGAAGCGACTCAGAAATACTGTCTTGGAGGAGGCATTCCCTTGCTTTTTACTATAAAGCAGGTGACCTAAGGGAACACCCCCCCCCCCCCCTTCCCCTTGCCCTGGGTCAAATAGCCCAGAGCGAAGAGGGCAGTCGGACGGAGTCACTGCCGGAACAGAAAGCCTGCATAACTATAGTTGCAACTGTTTAGTGGACGACATTCTGAGCAACAGATAACGGACCTAAACAATGCAGGTCTCCAGAAATGGACTCAATATTTCTGAGATAAAAATTAGTAAATGTGGAAGGCTGAGACCAATAAGCAGCCTTCATTAAATCTGTAATAGCAACACTATTAGCATAAGCCCAGGAAGTAGAAAGAGCTCTTACTTCATGAGCAGAAATCTTAAGCACAGACTGCTGAGAAGAAGATAAATCTTCATACGCAGTACGGATAGTTAACTGAATCCATCTAGCAATAGAATGGACTGAAATGTCCTTTCTATTAGGCATCAAAGACAGAAAGAAACGTTTCCGTCCCTTTCTGATGACCTGAGATCTCTGTTTATAGATACGTAGTGCTCTAACACGACAGAGTAAAGGCCTACGCCCGTCTGAAGACGGAAGAGCCTTAATAACAATAGGTTCCGGATATTTATTAGGAGCCTGATTCTTAGCTAAAAAACCGACATTAGTAGTGAAGGTGATAGTGTTCCCAACACTACGATAATGAGAATCATCCACCGATAGTGCATGAAGCTCACTGACTCTTCTGGCAGAAGAGAAAGCTAAGAGAAAAGCTGTCTTATAAGATAAGAATTTGAAATCTACTGTCCCAAGAGGTTCAAATGGCTTTTCCTTCAATTTAAGGAGAACCCAAGCTAAATTCCACTTAGGAATTAATCTAAGAGTTCTGGGTCTATTTATCGAAAAGTTTCTAACCAATTTCGATAAAGAGACATTAGATCCAATTTGTAAACTATCATGATGTGCATAGGTATCAGATAACATAGATCTATAACCCTTTATAGTAACAGGCTGCAGTTTGATTTCGTCAAACAAGTATACTAGAAAGTTAGCAATGTCTGGTATAGAGGGATCAAATATATCTACAGAATGATCCCTACACCAACGACGGAAAACCTTCCACTTAGCCGCATAGTTTAGCGAAGAGGAGGTCCTCCTACAGTTAGAAATCGCGTCCACTGCTCGTCCTGTAAAGTGCTTGCCATGCAAGAAGGACCGCACAACGGAAAAACGTGAAGGTTGAGACCTTGCGGGTTGTGATGGAGTTGGCGCGATTTCCCCTGCCAAAGAAGATCCTCTCGTGGAGGAAGCTTCCGCGGTAGGTCCCACAACAGACACCTGAGTAGATTTATCCACGGTCTCTGTGGCGACAGAGATGCTACCAACAGAATCTTGCATTGAGATTGTTTTATCTTTAGCAATACTTGTTGAATTAACGGCGCTGGAGGATACGCATATCCTATCATTCCGTCCCAAGGGATCGACAGAGCGTCTACTGCAAATGCTCTTGGATCCGGACACGGGGACACATACGTCTGCAACTGATTGTTGAGATGTGTCGCAAATAAGTCTATCATTGGCCGTTCCCATTGGTAGCAAATCTGATTGAATACTTGTTTGTTGAGAGTCCACTCCGACGGCAACAAGCGACCCTTTCGTGAAAGGGAGTCTGCTAGCACATTCAGACGACCCGGTATGTGACGGACCGAAAGAAGAACGTGATGTTCCAACGCAAACAGAAGGATTCTTTCCGTTAGATTGAACAACGGAACTGAATGAGTGCCTCCCTGATTCCGTATATACGCCACTACTGTCGTATTGTCGGATAGGATTTGGACATGAGCATCGTGAATAATGTCCATCCAGTGACGTAACGCAAGCCAAATTGACATCATTTCCTTGATGTTTATGTGCTTGCACAGGAATTGCGGATCCCAAAGACCCTGGCATCTCGAATCCGTTGGGGTTAATGATGCACCCCAACCTGTTTGACTGGCATCCGTCATAATGGTAAAACTCGGATCCGGCAACTGCAGCGGAACTCCTTGAGTTAACCACTGAATGTTTGCCCAAGTCTGAATCTCTTGTTTCACTTGATCTGACAAGAGAACGTCTACATCGAGCGAATGAATTTTCACACTCCAATTCTGAGTCAGGAAAATTTGAAGAGGCCGTGTGCGTAGCCGACCCATCGGAATGAGATCCGCGGCGGCTCCGCACAGACCTATCAGTCTCATAAATTCTCTCGCCATGACTTTGTCTGTATTCAGACAATAGCGAGCGTAACAACTGACCAATTTCGCTCTGGTTAACGGCAGACGAACGAGATTGTTGTGCGTCTCGAAGCTCATTCCCAGATGAGTGAATGACTTGGACGGCACCAGATCCGACTTCTCCTCGTTTACTATGAAACCGAGACGTCGGAGCAATAGAAGAAGATTCTGAACATCGTTCTGAAGCGTTAACTCGTTGCCGTACCTCTGAAGAATGTCGTCCAGGTAGGCCGACGTTACCGCAGACGAATGAGCTCGGAAGTAGATCATTACCGAGTTCATTACCCGAGTGAAAGCCCAGGGTGCTAGATTCAATCCGAAGCACATGGCCCGGAACTGATACACCACTCCTAGGACTGCGAAGCGTAGATACTTTCGGAATGTCGGATGTACCATGACGTGAAAGTACGCATCTTTGAGATCTATGCTCGTTGCATAATCGTTCACCCGAATACTCGCTCTGACCGATCGAATCGTCTCCATATAAAACTTCGGAGCGACGATCAGCTTGTTTATCCAGCTCAAATCTATGACTGGACGGAACGAGCCGTCTGGTTTCGGAACCAGAAACAGATGGCTGTAGAATCCCAGCGATTCCTGGTTTTCTACGACCTCTACCGCGTTCTTCATTAAAAGAGACTGCACCTCTGATAGCAGAGCGTCTCTTTTCTGAGGATTTGACGGAAGATGAGTCCACTTTGGACTTCGAGTTAATGGAGGCTTTCGTTTGAAGGATATCTTTAGACCTTCCGAAGTCACTCCTCTCACCCACGGGTCGTCCGTAATCGACGCCCACTCTTGAGAAAAACTCGACAACCTTCCGCCAACCGGAACGCGATAGAGGTTTAAGCCATCACCTCCTGGATCTGCGAGGCCTGCGGTAGGAGAAACCACGTCTTCCACGACCCGCACCTCGCCTCGTCGACCTCGGGGCGTCCGACCGATTGTCCCGGCCTGAAGGACGTCCCGAACGAGAGTCACTATCCTGACGGTCTCTCAAATAAGAGCTAGAGGACGCACCGGAACCTCTATAGGAACCTCTCTTGGGCGCATAAGACCCAGAAGTGCCCGCCTTATTCGTGTCTGCTGTATCCGACCTTTTAGGAGCGGATCTAAACAACAGAGAATCACTAGCTTTCTTTTTAATATTATCATAAATAGCGGAAAGCTTGCCGTCAAAGAGAAGATCTCCTGAGACCGAAGCGACTCTAAGAGAGTTCTTCACCTTAGAATCCACTAGTGTGGATGTAGCCAGGGCTGCGTCACGTCTAACCAACTCCAGATTTGCCACTGAAAGGGCGGAGTTACACGTGGAATAAGCTACTGCCCTTGAAAGAAGTCTTAAGGAGGATTGTATATCCTGAAACTCTTCCCCTTGAAGACGCAGTGATAACGCCTTAGTAAGGTGATCTGCGTAAGATAAGGCATCTAAATTGGCTCTGTTAGACGCAATAGCTGTTTCCAACACTGCGGTTGGAATAGAAGCTGACGACGGTAATGATAGCTCTAAGTCTTCCGCCTCGTCGTCCATACGCAGAGGATCTCTCGGTATACCCTGACCTGCCGTGTCGAATTTATTCCTTGCATTAATGAAAGGCAGGTTGAGAGTATTTGCGGACAAGAAACCTGCTTTCCCCGTCCTGGAAGCAAGTTTAAAAATAGCGTTGTTCAATAATTCAAATGTTCTTGCAACATTATTGGACTGCGACGGAAACTCGGGAGCGATGTCCCTGAACCGCTCAAAAAAATCAGAGTCCAATGACGCTATAATTCTCCTGTCCGGAAGCGCAGCAGTCTGGCCCGACGGAACAACTTGAGGAAGAAAGTGCCGGATGAAGTCCACGGCAGCTTTATGTTGTTCCGAAAGGGATAGCTCCAATTCATCCGTATCCCTTTCACCATCCGGTCGGACCTCCCGATGTTCCCGGTCGTCCGCCCCCGATGCTTCGGCGGAGCGTACCGACCCAGCGCCGTCGGATAATTCTCGATCCGACACCGTTTCTGTCGGCTGCTGGGATGCTGCGATAAGCTGTGCTATCTGCACTAGAATGTCCGACGTCGAGACCTGCGGAGGAGCGGTCTTTCGCTGCTTCGCCGAGGGCAGCTCCGCATCAGATGGCTCCCGCATACTTTTCCTATGCGAACGTCCGGAGTCCATCGGTCTCGAATCCCTGGCTGCCGGATGGTGTGACCTGGTCGCCGAAGAATCCTTCATCGGCGAAGCTGGCAAAATATCGGAGGTCACGCAGCCAAGGTGCGGTCGTGTGCGCCGACGAGAAGAGGAAGCCTTAACAGTCTCTGCGGACTGCTTATACAACGGAGCGTCCCGAGCGACGGACGTATGCTCCGCTAAAGACACATTTTGTACCACAACATCTGGTCCCAGATGTTGTTGTACGAGAGAGGGGCCTCTCTCGCTCGCGGCCCGGCTGGACCAGGACGAGCTAGGAACCGGACTAAAAGGCTTCCTCCGTTCTCGTTCACTATCCGCCGTCACTGGGTGTGCATCTATTATTTTTATAGTGCTCGCATCACCCAAAATTTCCTCTTGGACCGCATCGGACGAACCCGGCTGCCGAACCATTCGGTGAATGGACGCTACACCGGGCGAGCTAGCGGACGACATTTGTCTAATCTCCATGAGCACTTTTGCCGCTAGCTCTGTATTTATTTGTGACGACGGACGCACACTTGAAGAAGATAACATGGAAACATCACCCTGTTCTGGTTCCTCTGAAATAGAAACTGAGAGAGTAGAGTGACCTTGTGGAGAAAGAGCCGGCATCGCTCTTTCTCCAGAAACAACATATCGTGACACACGTTTCCAATGTTTCTCATCCCAATGTTCACATATAGGACAGGGATTAATGCGAGAACACTGACTACAATTAATACAATGATCATGAAAGTCAGAGGAAGATTTCTTCCTATTACAATTTGAACAAAGTCCCTTCATTGTGAAAGAACAACAATAAGTCCTAGTTACTCGCAAAAACCCCTGACACAAAGATACATAATAACATGATCCATTAATAAATGAAAAAACAATTGCAAAACAAAATAATTTTGAAAAAATATTTTTTCAGTGGAGCCCAAGTTGCTGAAAAGTAACGTTGAGCCCCGATGGATCCGATGGCAAAGTGTGGTCAAAAATTTTAAAATTATATAAAATAATTAATGAGACACTTTCGGATAATATAAATGTATCTTATAATGAGATAAACTACCACAAAGGCAAACAGCCCCCCTCAAAAAAGGCTGTTGCCAATGAAAACAAACAGTGTAAACACAGTAGAAAACATGACTCCAGGCACTGAAAAAACTGGCCCGGAATCAGTCATCAATTACACTCTATCTGATGCAAAACAGAGACTCCCAGGGGAGAATCTGCAGAACATCAGATGGAAGATGCAGAACACAAACGTTATACACCCATGGGTGAAAACGTAACTATGGGGAAAATAACAGAAAACATTCTGTAACCAAGCAACTCTCCCAGGGAATTTTAGAAATGAAACTTCACAAAAATATGCCAAAAGCATGGGAGAATTGCAAGGGGGGACTTTAGAAGGCTAGGGGAGAGGAAACACTGAATAAGCAGTGCAACAATTAGCAAGAATGACAACAAGAGGCCCATGCCTCGAAAATAGGCAACTTAACATAATTTCAACAAAAAATTTTAAGTACAGCCCTGATTATTTTTTGCCACTTCTTTTTTCCTCTCCTCCTTCTATCCTCCTTAGAATCACATTTTCTCCAAAAATTACGTGTCTGGCATCCTTTAAACTGAGATTTACAAGCACAAAGATCAGTGAGATGTTGACTGATGAAGGGCCAAACAGAGAATGATATTTGGCGCCAATTTCGGGACGACTGCGTCACTGCGCATGCGCAGTAGAGTCGTACTATGGAGGTCCTTTAGGACATGATTTCTTTTTGTTTTGGATGCAAATTTTGGGGATTGGGGGGCAAAATTTGTGTTTGGCCCTGGTTTTTGTGGAGTTAGCACCAGCTAAGTCTGGGTCATTGGTACAGTATAAAAATATAAAGTTCATGGGGTCTGACTCAACTACTTCAGAATTAAAGAAGGCCCACCAGATAAAAATGATGGAATGTAGTACTGAAATGGTTAACCGGATAATCGGTTTGAAACCAGTTAGCTACCTAACCGATTACAAAAACTGTCAACCGGTATTCCGAAATATCAATAGTGATCGTCATTCCATGTTTAAAACAAAGTAAATCTGCCGCTTCTCCTCTGTGATAGATTACACACTGAAGCAGTGTTGTACACATTGAGAAATAATCGACTTTGGCGTTCAAAACTTTGTTAATGATCGGCAGTTTCCTTGAGTTATGAGTAATCGCAAAAACTATTCCATAGTGTTATACAATCGAATGTTGACAAGTACTCGACAAAGTTCATTTGTATACACACTACGGAATAGTTTGAGAATGCTGCTTTCCAATTCCTATAGTTTTGATCCCATTTTGTTGAAATAATGGCCACTGATAACCGGATATTATTTGGTTATAGCTCTTGGTTAGTCGGTTACAAAAATTAGCCAACCGTTTCAGCCCTAGTGGAATTTATCAATAAGACAACCCCAAGGTCTGCTAAAGAAAGCAGAACACTTGAAATAAATTGCAAAGTAGCTGAAATGATAGCACTAGATTACGAGCTGTTCACAATTGTCGAACATGTTGGATTTCAGCGACTTGTTGCTGCACTGGAGCGGAGATACAAGTTGCCATCTCGTCAACATTTGAGTGAAACTATAATACCCGACATGTACAGAAAGATAGTAGAGAGCATCAAAAAAGACATGAAGGGAAGGAGGTGTCATGAGTTTGAAGACTGATAAATGGTAATCGAGCTGGGCAAATCATTCAATGATGAGTCTAATGGGTCAATGGATAGATAGCAATGTTGAACGAAAACGTTGTGTGCTCAGTGTATCGTCCTTCCCAGGAAGTCATACAGGAAAAGCAACATCTGATGAAATTGCAAGAACGCTAGCCCAGTGGAATATTCATAACAAGCAAGTACTGGTAATTTTGAGTGACACTGCTGCTAATGTAGTATCTATCTGCCTGTCAGTTGACTGGGATAACACATTTGGGATGTTTTGTACACAAACTACAGCTTGTGATTAATGATGCGATTGGTTCACAAAGATCAGTGAGTGACATGCTGGCAAATTGTCGCAAGATTGCGGGGCATTTTAATCGATCACGATTGACCAACTTTGATTTGAAAGCAATTCATATGAAACATGGGTTACCAGAACATCGGATCATTCAGGATGTCGCCACATGGTGGAATAGTTCCTATTGTATGCCGGAAAGGATTCTTGAACAGTGGAGTTTTCAAGTGAGCATGACATTCCTGTGATGACATCAAATCAATGGACCATCGGACAAACACTTCTGAAGACACTCTGAAAGTCTGAACAGATAACAAGGGAAATGTCTGCCACACGAGTCATATGTTCCTCAATAATTCCATCTGTTTCCCTGCTTGGTAGTGTTTTGTCAAACCAGGATGACGACAAAGGTATCAAGTCCTTGACTGAGGAGCTGGCAGAGCCTTTGAAAAGATGTTTTAGTGACACTGAGGTCAACAAATTGTTAGTGGCTGCCACATTCGTAAATACCTATTACAAGGATGTCTTCCTTGACTTCAACCCTAACACACGTACTGAGGGGAGTTCAGAAGCTGACCACGACGAAACTGGTGTTACGAAATTGATGCGTAAGAAGTTATCTACATGGCTGAATGAAGAAAGTACTATTGATGACCCTACAGAGAAAGCATCTGAACAGTCAACGAGTGTCGAAAGGAGCAAATCTAGCATGAAGAGCATCACTGAAACAAAAGGTTCGCAAAAAGAAATACATGATATAGACTATGAACACTTCAAAAGGTGCCGTCGCATCTCACTCGCAAATCAAAATGCTTGACGAAGAAATAAAGCTGTATGCATCTGAATCTCTCATCGGATGCAATAGCATCAGATTCAGTGCTAGAAGCCACTGTCAGGGCTTTCAAAATCATTTGGGTACCAGAGCAAAAGCCAACATTTTCCTTCCTTATATTTCATATTCAGTCAAACACAAATCGTATATTGTTTATATAAATTTGTTGTATTACAAATTATTGAAGAGAGCCCAATAAATTCAGACCACCAAAAATAATCTAGCCCTCAAAATAGTTAGGAAGCTGAGTGAAATCGCTTGGAAGTATGTTTGACCTCCTCCCTTGAGTGTTGGCAGTGAACGTTTATTCAGTGAAGCGAGCGATATTTACGAGGAGAAACAGAATCGACTGAATCCAGAAAGGTGTGAGAAGTTACTTGTGATTGAAGGTAACAAGCCATTGTTGGGTTTTGACTACTGATGTTTTATGAAACAATAGAGCAGTTGTCACTATTTTGAGTGCTCATATGACAAACTGACAATTGACAGCAGTTGACACTATGCCTGTACGTGTACTGAGTGTTGACTAGCGCAGATTCATGGTTCATTTTGTTTTGTCGTTTTTATTATGTGGAACATTTGTGATTTTAAATGTTTATTTTAGATACATATCTTATTTTTATTTATCTAACTGTTACACTCAACTGGTATGGTAACAGTTAAGCCAATGATTCTTGAGTGATTCATAGTTCCATTTGATCTCATCAGGCATAGGGCTGTACAATATTTAAATTTCAATACCGGTATTGAAATTGAAAAAAATACCGGGATATACCAGTATGTTGTCGACTAGTTCAGAATCGAAAGTACCTGTGACTGATAGTCATTTATACTAATGGTTAAGTTCAGATTGCTGAACTAATTAACAAATAAATTTAATTCATGTGTTCTAGATAGTGCTCAAACGACTAGTGAATTCCAAAGTCGACTAGTCAATACCCAAAAGTCAAGTCGACTTCGACTAGTCATTGGGGAAAACTTGTTTCCTTATAACAGTGTAGGTGTTCTGGTAGAGTGCTGAAGGTCCAAATTTGGCTTCAATTGGGCATTCATATACATCAACTCACTGGAACATTATTCTGTTAATGTGCTTCTAATTATGCTAAGAGTGAAATTATATAGTCTTATTTAATTTGCCTTGTTGCAATTTATGGGAGAGTGCCTGCACTCTCCAATAAATTGCAACAAGGCAAATTAATAACATATCCTGATAGCCCAAAATAATTCAGCACTCTACTAGTACCAGTTAAAACAAACTACTGTCACTACTATTAGATGGCAATAGATGCATACATTGATTGCCCAATATTGCTGTTCAAACTGTCTGACAGTGGCACAGAAGGGATACAATTTACCTAAAAGCTTGAACTCCTCCGACTAGTCGACTGCACAATTGAGAGTGGACTACTGGTTTGCCCAGAGTCGACATCGACTAGTCGACTAATCGTTTGTGTACTAGTTCTAGAGGGGACTTATTTATATAAGTAGCAGTCCATTGACAGTATTCATAGTAATTACTCAAATAAGATTTCTTAGGGTGCACCTGACTTGCAATATATTGAGTTATTGTTCCTTTTGGGTACACTTTGACAGAGCTACATCAATAAATTTATGTACAAGCAGATTAAAATTTCTTGTAATCAACATTTGGGATGATTATTATTCTCATAACACACATACAAACTTCACATGAAGCGTGTGCAGCCCAAATAAACATTCTGGCCAAGTGCACATACTGGCTGAGGCAGCTAAGAAACCATCCATCAACTGCTCATATAGCTTTGTTCAAACTCTGTTTTTATTGGTAACTCTAACGAGTGATTGACAGCAATTAATGACAGTAAATTCTGGTGGAGTTTGGAGTCGACCATGACGAATCATTCTGTTCTGTGATTGACAAGCACTTCACAATAGCAGTTTCAAGAAACCTTACAACGGGGATCAGTTTGAATGAATTAGGAATGATTTCTTTCCACATCTGACAGATACTCATGCAACCTTAAAAAATAGTTGACAGTCCAGATCAAAATGAGGTGCGCATGGCCCACCTGACTCAGGCAGGCCGCACATCAATTTGCTCTTGACTGTTCACTATTCAACGAATCTCACACATGAAAATGCACGGTCCTACCATGTGACCTTCCTCATGACACTCCTAGTTTTTACAAGTACAAACAAAGCCTATCGTATTTCTGCAAACATTGCCTCAAGAGTTTCCACCTTTAAGGCACGATTATTCTGAGAATTTAACATCGCTTGTCACACATATTCACTCTGCTTGGTGAAATCTGATGAGATCAAAGGGAACTGCGAATCACTCAAAAGTCATTTCAATGAAAACTGTATTAAATCTGGATGATGAATTGAGGAAATCTCGACAATTATTTTACGTGTGACGATCAGCGAAGGCCGATCCCACACCCCCAACTACAGACTGTCAACCAATGGTTGCTTATCGGCACAGCCAATTGTATTCTGATTAATCGCCTCATCACCATTTCAAAATGTGTTCTAGTTGCATAATAGTGGCAACTAAGACTAGGATACAAATTTTGAAATATCGGAGCTGATCTGAGTATCAAATACGTGTATTTTACATTTGTAATTTCAAAATCTTATGGGATGGTCGGGGGAAATATTCAAGGGATGGTTTGGGTCAAATTGTCAGATAGCCAAAGGAGATGTTTTTGCTGGTAGGGAACGGGTTGGGTAAAATATCAGGAGACAGTTTGGGTAAAAAAGGTTGGGAACTGTTTGGCCATGGGACAATTTCCCTAAAAAGCTGTTTGTGCTTGTGAGAGGTTCATAATAGCTGATGAATGAAGAGACATTTAGGCTGTCACATTTGCAGCACATCCATTGTACCATACATTTGACTGTTGAAGAAGGTTGTAGTCTGTTGTCATTGGACATAATATGATGCAGGATCTATGGTGTCACACACTGCAGCATACTCTATATTTGACCAGGTGACCAGTATTTCACCCATATCACACAGAAAAGCACTAGCTTGTTTAGGTCCTGGGTTAAGTTCAATGTCTCCCTGATCTGACATGCAGAAGGTGGCAAGGGACGTATGGCAATATTCAATAGATACATTACAGGTAGCTATACGAGGGATGACACAACTCGCCCTGAGACAAGTCGGCCCAAGTGAGACAAGTCGCCCCAACTTTTGAGTCAACTCACCCCACCTTTTAAGACGAGTCATCCCCATCTTTTCCAGTGGAAATGATTATAAAAAATAACAAGAGTTTGATTTCCGAAACATGTTTTTATTCATCGATATCAAATGATATGGAATAGGTATAAAAATACCGATGCTCAGCATATGCCTCCAAACAGCTTGGCCTCTAAATCTTCGGCTTTCCCTGTCATCTCTACTATCTTGGATTCTTGCAGCAACTGGACAATTTTAAAGTTAGAGCGCAATGAAAATGGATATACTGGCAACGAAAAGAATGCTGTGAGAAATAATATTTACCTTCAATATCGTTATTTGTCTGAAGGGTTAATGAACAGTCATCAGCCGCAATCACAATCCACCCAAAACATTCATTGATCAGATTGTTTGTCTGAACCAAAAAAATTGTTTATGATTATTCTTTTCAGAGCTGTTAATGAAATGTTGTTAGCCATAATCACACTCACTGATCAGATGGCTTGTTTAAACAAACACAGATTACAATTATTATTGTTGAATCATTAGGTTAGATGTCTGGGTACTGAAAGGATAATTTTCTCCTCAGTCAGTGAATACAATTTTTGGGGAACTTCTGTGTTAGATTTAATATTTTTGAAAAGGAATTATTATTCTTTGATTTGTGCTTTGTGTAGTGGATTCAAAATTTGCATTTCAACAGGATAATTGTATTATTAAAGATGAGTATATAAATTAATATTCCATAACTGTTTGGTGTTTTTTTACTAAAAAATATAAAAATAAAGTTAGTAAAAAAAATATTTCAGCGGATCAATTTGCCACCCAAAGAGAGACAACTTGCCCCAAACCAGGGGTGCCTTTACCCAAAAGTTAAAAAATTTACAGTAATTTATATATTTTTTATACTTACCAATGACCCAGACATAGCTGGTGCTAACTCTTAAAATATAGGGCCAAACACAAATTTTGCCCCCCAATCCCCAAAATTTGCATCTAAAACCAAAGAAAACATGTCCTGAAAGGCCCTCCACACTTCGCCCCTACTGCGCATGCGCAGTGTCAAGGACGTTCCGAAATTGGCGCCATTAATCATTCTAATAACCAGTGCCTGGTAAGCGCTATGTACTCAGCGGGGAGGCAAGAGTTCCCAACTCCTGGGAGGGCCATCCCCGTCTGGGTCATTGGTAAGTATAAAAAATATATAAATTACTATAAATTTTTTAACATTTTTATACTGTACCAATGACCCAGACATAGCTGAATAGTAAAAAGGCTGGAGGGCCAAGGACATAGAGCAAAATGGAATACGCTCAATAAAATAAAATAGAGTCATCCCCTGTAGGGAAAAAGAAGTAATAGGCCTTACATGTATCTTTCTTATTTATGATAAATTAGAAAGATACAACACCTTCCAAAATTGAGCTTCATACATCCATGTACTCTATTAATATCCAATATAATCCTTATACTAATAATATGTAAAGTAAGCCAATAAATAAAGTAAGTCTAGAGAATAGAGACTCTTATACTCCTAAAAGTGTCTGAGGATTGCATAATCATGTACGTTGACATATGCAATATTCAAAAGCTATACTTTAAAAACTAAGACTTGAATGAATTTTAAAAACCTAAACTTCTCACTAAACAACCATCCCAATAACAGCTCAGAATTACTAACTCCGGAGGAGGTATCCCCTTGTTTTCATAGTAAAACAGGTGACCCAAGGGAACACCCTCCCCCCCCCCCCCTTTTTCTTGCCCTGGGTCAAATAGCCCAGAGCGAAGAGGGCAGCCGAACGGAGACACTGCCGAAACAGACAGCCTACCTAGCTATAGTAGCAACTGTTAAGTGAATGACATTCTGAGCAGTAGATAATAGACCTAACAATAGAGGCCTCCAGAAATGGACTCGATATTTTTGAGATAAAATTCATGAATGTGGATGGCTGAGCGCAATGAGCGGCCTTCAAAAATCTATAATAGCGACACTATTAATGTAAGCCCAAGAAGTAGAAGAACTCTTACTTCATGAGCCGAAATCTTAAGCACAACTGCTAAGTCAATGATATACCATAAGCAGTACCGATAGTTAATAGAATCCATTAACAATAAAATGGCGCGTAACGTCCTTCTACTAGGCATCAAAGACAGAAGAAGCTTACGCCCATAGTAATAAACAGATATCTGTTTATAAATACATAAACTGTACCCGGAAAGAGTAAAGGCCTATGCCCATACGAAGACGGAAGGACCTTAAAATAATAGGTTCCAGATAATAGGAGCCTAACTCTTATGCAAAAATCCAACCTAAATAGTAACGGAAGTAGTGATTCCGAAACTACGAAAGTGAAAATCATCCATCGATAGTGCATGAAACTCACTGACTCTACAGTAAAATAGAAACCAACAGAATTACTGTCTAAAAGGTCAGAATTTGAAAACTACCGTTTCCAGAGGCTCAAATGATTACTTAGCTAAATAAGAACCGAAGTTAAAATCCATATAGGAATTTAATCTAAAGATTCTAAGTCTATTTATCAAAAAGTTACTTACTGACTTAGATAAAGAGACAAAAGACTCAATTGTAAACTATCGTAGAGTGCATAGGTATGAGGTAACATAAACCTATAACCTAAATAATAACAGGCTGCAGTAGATCTTGTGAAACAAGTATACTAAAAAATTGCAATGAGTAGTATGGAGGGATCAACCATATGAACATAATGATCCCTACACCACGACGGAAGAGCCTCCACTTTAGCCGCATAGCATAGCGAAGAAGAGGATCTCCTATAGTAAGAAATCGCGTCCAAAGCTCGTCCAGTACAGTGCTTACAATGCAATACGGACCACACAACGGAATACATGAAGGTTGCGACCTTGCGGGTTGTGATAAAGATGACACGATTTACCCAGTGAAAAAAGATCCTCACATAGAGGAAGATTTCACGTTAAGACCCACAGTAGACAAGAGTAAATTACCCATGATCTCTGTGAAGATAGAGATGCTATCAACAGAAATGTATTGTGGTTGTTTATCTTAGCAATACCTGCTGAAACAACAGCGCCGGAGGATACGCGTATCCTATCATTCCGTCCTATAGATCAATAGAGCGTTAACAACATTAGCTCAGAGATCTGGACAAGCCAACACATGCGTCTGCAATTGATTAGCAAGCTGTGTCATAAATAAATCATCATTGGGCGCTCCCATAGATAGCAAATCTGATTGAATACTTGTTTGTTGAGAGTCCATTCTGACAGCAACAAGCGACCCGTAAGAGAACGGGAGTCCGGTAAAACAATCAGACGACCCGGAATATGACGGACCAAAACAGAACTTGGTGTACTATAACCAACAGACGGATTCTTTCCATTAAATTGAATAACGGAAACGAAAGAGTGCCTCCCTGGTTCCGGAGATACGCCACTACTGTCGAATTAAAGGACAGGATTTGGGCATGCGTTTCTGAATAATGTTCATGCAATGACATAAAGCAAGCCTAAAAACATTATTCCGCGGAAGAAAACTGATTGCTCAGAGACTGCGGAACCCAAAGAACCTGGCACTTCGAATCCGTAGGGATCAGTATTATATCCCAATCTGTTTGACTGGCAACCGTCATAACAGCCACACTCGGGTCCGGCAACTGCGGTGGCACTCTCTGAGTCAACCACCGAATGTTTGCCCCAGTCTGAATATCTTGTAACACTAGATAGACAAGAGAACGTGTAAATCGAGCAATTCATGGATTGCCGAAAAGTTGCCGTCGAAGAGAAGCTCCTCCGAGAACGAAGCGACTCTGAGAGAGTTCTTAACCTTACTATCCACGCGTGTGGATGTAGCTAGGGCTGCGTCACGTCTAACCAACTCCAATCAGCCACTGAAGGGCGGAGTTATACGTGAACAAACTACTGCCCTCAAAAGAAATTACATTGAGAATAATATCCCGTAAATCTTTTCTTGAAGACGTAATAACGCCTCAGTAAGGCGGATTACGTATGATAAAGCGTCTAAGTTAAGTCTACTATACATCATGTCGTTTCCAACATTGAAATTGGAAAAGACATAAATGGCGAAAAAGAATATATGCAGTCTTTAACCACACCGTCTAGACGCATATGAACTCTCGGTATGCCCTGCTCTGCCAAAATAAACTATTCGTATAAATGATAAAATGGCAGAAATGAGCAACGCGGACAAGAAACTAAACTATCATGCTTGGTAGCAGGCTTGTATATATATATATATAGCGTCGAAAAATAAAACACATGTTGTAATGACAATATTGGACTGCGTCGGTAAGTCAGGGACAATGTCCCTGAACCGATCGAAAAATCCGAGTCCAATGATGCTATAAGTCTCTTATCCAAGATCGCAGCAATGAAGTCCGAAATAACAATCACTGGAAGATAATGCCAGAAGATATAAAAGGCAGCTTCCGATACTACTAAAGGGAAAACTCGAAATCTTTCGAATCCCTTTCGCCATCCTGTCGGACCCTATAAAGCGTTCGGTCGTCCGTAGCTGATGCAACCGCGGACCGCACCGACCCAGCGCCGTCGGATAATTCCTGATTCGACCGAGAAACTGTCAATTGCTGGGATGCTGCGAAACAACTGTGCTAACTCGGATAGCACGTCCGTCACTGAGGCCTGAGGAGAAGCGGTCTTACGATGCATTGCCGCTGGAAGCTCCGTGATCGTTACCCCGTGCATACTATCAATATGCGAGCGAACGGAGTGTATAGGCCTCGTTTCCCTTGGCTACCGGATGGCGCGACCTATTCGCCGTGGAATCACTGAATGACGAAACTGATCGGATACTCAAGGTCACGTAGCCAATGTGCGGTCGTGTGCCCTGGTGTGAGGATGAGGAAGCATTAAGGACAGTCTCTCAAACTGTCAATATAAAGGAGCGTCCCGACCGACGGACATATGCTCCGAATGTAAAATATCTGAACCACAACATGCGGTCCCCTATGTTGTTGGACGAGAGAGGGACCTCTCTCGCTCACAGCCCGGACGGACCTGGACAAGCCAGGAACCGGACTAACAGGCTTCCGCCGATCTGTCCTCAATCTGCCGTCACTGGGTGAGTACTAAAGTAATTAAAGTGCTCGCATCACCCAAATCTCCTTCCTAGACTGCAACGGACGAACCCGGCAGCCGAACCATTCGATGAATGTACGCTACACCGGGTGAGCTAGCGAATGTCACTCCGTAGGCGACAGAGGCACACTTTTGAAAGACATCTCCATAACTCTGCGAACAAGAAACCAGAAATGCTTGGTTATAGCAAGCATAAAATAATAAATTATATAGCGTCGTTCAATAATTCGAAAGTTTGTGTGACATTATTGGACTATGTCGGAACTGAGGGACGATGTCCCTGAACCGAACCAAAAATTTCTAAGTCCACCGACGCTATCAGTTTCTTATCCGGCATCGCAGCATTCTGGTCCGACGAAAGAAGCTGTAGAAGACCAAGTCAGATGACATACACAACAGCATATGTTGTTCCGAAAGGGAAAGCTCAAAATCCTCCAAATCCCTTTCGGTATCCTGTCGGACCGGATGAAACTTTCGGACGTCCGTACCCGCTTCCGCGGAGCGTCCCGATCCAGCATCGTCGGATAAAATATATGCGACAGATTCAGTTGATGCTGGGATGCTGCGATAAACTGTGCTATTAAGGAAAGCACGTCCGTTCCCGAAGCCTGTGCAGTAGCGGTCTTACGATGCATTGCCGCCGGAAGCTCCGTGTACGTTGACTCCCGCACACTTCCTATGCGAACGTCCGGAGTCTGCAGGCCTCGTGTCCCTGGCTATCGGATGGTGTGACCTGGTCGCCGAAGAATCCTTGATCGGCGAAGCTGGTAATATATCGGCGGTCACGCAGCCAAGGTGCGGTCATGTGCGCTGACGAGAAGAAGAAGCCTTAGCAGTCTCCGCGGACTGCCTATACAACGGAGCGTCCCGAGCGACGGACGTATGCTCCGCTTGCGACACATTTTGTACCACAACATCTGGGGCCAGATGTTGAACGAGAGAGGGGCCTCTCTCGCTTGCCGTCCGGATGGACCGGAACGAGCTATGAACCGGACTAAAAGGCTTCCTCCGTTCTCCCTCCGATCCGCCATCACTGGGTGTGCATTAGGTTAATTTATAGTGCTGGCATCACCCCAAAATTCCTTCTAGACCGCAACGGACGAACCCGGCTGCCGAACCATTCGGTGAATGGACGCTACACCGGGCGAGCTAGCGGACGTCAAAGGCCGTCGAACCTACTAGGGTCCTCTTAGGCAATTGGCGTATTTTCATGAGCACTTTTCCGCTAGCCCTTCATTAATTGTGACGACGGAGGCACACTGTTGGAAGACATCACAGATACATCACCCTAATCTTGATCGTCTGAAATAGAAATTGATAAAGTAGAGTGACCCTGCGGGGAAAGGACCGGAGTGTCCAAATCCCCAATAACATACCGTGACATACGCTTCCCATATTGTCATCGAAATCATACGATACAGAACAGGAGTTAATGCGAGTACACTGACCACATATAGAATGATTATAAAGTCAGAGGAAGACTTCCTCTTAATACAATAGATCAATATCCTTTCAATGTGAAAAGAAAACAAGTCCTGGTACTCGCACTAACCCCTGGCAATCAAAATACATAATAATAATATGATCCATTAATATAGAAAAAATAATTGAAATCAAAATATTTTGAAAAAATATTTTTTCAGAACAGCCCAAGTTTCTGAAAAGTAACGTTGAGCCCCAATGGATCCCAAGCCTAAGTGTGGACAAAAATTTTTAAAATATTTTAAACAATTTATTCAACACTTACGAACAATAATAATGTATCTAGTTATGATTAAAATAACATCAAGATATTATTTTCCAGAAATCCCCCCCTCACACAGAGGGCTGTTGTAAATGTAAACAATGAGTGTAAAAACACTAAAATGAGACTCCAGGCACCCAGGCCCGAAATCAGTTACCAAAAATACACTATCTGATGCAAAACAGAGACTTCCAGGGAAGAAACTGCAGAACATCAGATGGTAGATGCAGAACACAACGCCTAACCACCCGTAGGTGAAGACGTAAACATGGGGAAAAGAACAGAATTCATTCTGTTATTCAGCTAAAACTCCCAAGAAAATTTAGTAATAATAATTACAAAAACTATGCCAAAAGCATGGGAGAATAGCAAGGGGGGACTTAAAGGACAGGGAGAGAGGAAAACACTTAAAAAACAGTGTAACTAAATAATCAGAATGACAACAAAATGGCTGCTGCCTCGAAAATAGGCAACTTAACATAATTTCATTAAAAAATTTTAAGTTACAGCCCTGATAATATTCTGTCACACATTTTTTTCCTCTCCTCCTTCTCTATCCTCCTTAGAATCACCATTTCACTAATATTTATGTGTCTGGCATCATTTAAACTGAGATTTATAAGCACAAAGATCAGTCAGATGTTAACTGATGAAGGGCCAAACTTAGAATGATTAATGGCGCCAATTTCGGAACGTCCTTGACACTGCGCATGCGCAGTAGGGGCGAAGTGTGGAGGGCCTTTCAGGACATGTTTTCTTTGGTTTTAGATGCAAATTTTGGGGATTGGGGGGCAAAATTTGTGTTTGGCCCTATATTTTAAGAGTTAGCACCAGCTATGTCTGGGTCATTGGTACAATATAAAAATATATGTGTCAGACTTGTCATCTTGAGGCAGGCGATCACCCTGGGCCGCAGTCGCCTGCCCTAGTTCATTTCTGTGGACGGTAAACGTCTGACTAACCACAATTTCTGTGGCCCATTAATTCAGTTGAAGGCACCTAGAAGTTAAAAAATTTATAGTAATTTATATATTTTTTATACTTACCAATGACCCAGACTTAGCTGGTGCTAACTCTAACAAAACCAGGGCCAAACACAAATTTTGCCCCCCAATCCCCAAAATTTGCATCCAAAACAAAAAGAAATCATGTCCTAAAGGACCTCCATACTACGCCTCTACTGCGCATGCGCAGTGACGCAGTCGTCCCGAAATTGGCGCCAATTATCATTCTTACTGGCAGTGCCTGGTCAGCGCTATGTACTCAGCGGGGAGGCAAGAGTTCCCAACTCCAGGGAGGGCCATCCCCGTCTGGGTCATTGGTAAGTATAAAAAATATATAAATTACTATAAATTTTTTAACATTTTTATACTGTACCAATGACCCAGACTTAGCTGAATAGTAAACAGGCTGGAGGGCCTAGGACATAGAGGAAAATCCAATAAGCTCAACTATATAGTAAAGAGGTAACCCCTTAAGGAGAAAAGGAGTATTAGGCTTTACATGTATCTTTCTTATTTAATATTAAATTAGAAAGATACACTACCCTTAATAATTGAGCACAATAACATTCATGTTCTCTATTAACATCCAGTATAACCCTTATACTAATTATTTTTAAAGCAAGCCAATAAATAAAGTAGTCCAGAGAATTGAGACTCTTTATAGTCATTTAAAAGTGTCCGAGTATTGTATATTAAAGCCCGTTTGACACTTGACATATACAAATGCTTCACACCGAGCTACACTTTAAAAATAAGACATGAATGAATTTAAACATTAATATTACACTTTAAAACCATCCCGGAAGCGACTCAGAAATACTGACTTGGAGGAGGCATTCCCTTGCTTTTCACTATAAAGCAGGTGACCTAAGGGAACACCCGCCCCCCCCCCCTTCCCCTTGCCCTGGGTCAAATAGCCCAGAGCGAAGAGGGCAGCCAGACGGAGTCACTGCCGGAACAGAAAGCCTGCATAACTATAGTTGCAACTGTTTAGTGGACGACATTCTGAGCAACAGATAACGGACCTAAACAATGCAGGTCTCCAGAAATGGACTCAATATTTCTGAGATAAAAATTCGTAAATGTGGATGGCTGAGACCAATAAGCAGCCTTCATTAAATCTGTAATAGCAACACTATTAGCATAAGCCCAGGAAGTAGAAAGAGCTCTTACTTCATGAGCAGAAATCTTAAGCACAGACTGCTGAGAAGAAGATAAATCTTCATAAGCAGTACGGATAGTTAACTGAATCCATCTAGCAATAGAATGGACTGAAATGTCCTTTCTATTAGGCATCAAAGACAGAAAGAAACGTTTCCGTCCCTTTCTGATAAACTGAGATCTCTGTTTATAGATACGTAGTGCTCTAACAGGACAGAGTAAAGGCCTACGCCCGTCTGAACACAGAAGAGCCTTAATAACAATAGCTTCCGGATATTTATTAGGAGCCTGATTCTTAGCTAAAAAACCCACATTAGTAGTGAAGGTGATAGTGTTCCCAACACTACGATAATGAGAATCATCCACCGATAGTGCATGAAGCTCACTGACTCTTCTGGCAGAAGAGAAAGCTAAGAGAAAAGCTGTCTTATAAGATAAGAATTTGAAATCTACTGTCCCAAGAGGTTCAAATGGCTTTTCCTTCAATTTAAGGAGAACCCAAGCTAAATTCCACTTAGGAATTAATCTAAGAGTTCTGGGTCTATTTATCGAAAAGTTTCTAACCAACTTCGATAAAGAGACATTAGATCCAATTTGTAAACTATCATGATGTGCATAGGTATCAGATAACATAGATCTATAACCCTTTATAGTAACAGGCTGCAGTTTGATTTCGTCAAACAAGTATACTAGAAAGTTTGCAATGTCTGGTATAGAGGGATCAAATATATCTACAGAATGATCCCTACACCAACGACGAAAAACCTTCCACTTAGCCGCATAGTTTAGCGAAGAGGAGGTCCTCCTACAGTTAGAAATCGCGTCCACTGCTCGTCCTGTAAAGTGCTTGCCATGCAAGAAGGACCGCACAACGGAAAAACGTGATGGTTGAGACCTTGCGGGTTGTGATGGAGTTGGCGCGATTTCCCCTGCGAAAGAAAATCCTCTCGTGGAGGAAGCTTCCGCGGTAGGTCCCACAACAGACACCTGAGTAGATTTATCCACGGTCTCTGTGGCGACAGAGATGCTACCAACAGAATCTTGCATTGAGATTGTTTTATCTTTAGCAATACTTGTTGAATTAACGGCGCTGGAGGATACGCATATCCTATCATTCCGTCCCAAGGGATCGACAGAGCGTCTACTGCAAATGCTCTTGGATCCGGACACGGAGACACATACGTCTGCAACTGATTGTTGAGATGTGTCGCAAATAAGTCTATCATTGGCCGTTCCCATTGGTAGCAAATCTGATTGAATACTTGTTTGTTGAGAGTCCACTCCGGCGGCAACAAGCGACCCTTTCGTGAAAGGGAGTCTGCTAGCACATTCAGACGACCCGGTATGTGACGGACCGAAAGAAGAACGTGATGTTCTAACGCAAACAGAAGGATTCTTTCCGTTAGATTGAACAACGGAACTGAATGAGTGCCTCCCTGATTCCGAATATACGCCACTACTGTCGTATTGTCGGATAGGATTTGGACATGAGCATCGTGAATAATGTCCATCCAGTGACGTAACGCAAGCCAAATTGACATCATTTCCTTGATGTTTATGTGCTTGCACAGGAATTGCGGATCCCAAAGACCCTGGCATCTCGAATCAGTTGGGATTAATGATGCACCCCAACCTGTTTGACTGGCATCCGTCATAACGGTAAAACTCAGATCCGGCAACTGCAGCGGAACTCCTTGAGTTAACCACTGAATGTTTGCCCAAGTCTGAATCTCTTGTTTCACTTGATCTGACAAGAGAACGTCTACATCGAGCGAATGAATTTTCACACTCCAATTCTGAGTCAGGAAAATTTGAAGAGGACGTGTGCGTAGCCGCCCCATCGGAATGAGATCCGCGGCGGCTCCGCACAGACCTATCAGTCTCATAAATTCTCTCGCCGTGACTTTGTCTGCGTGCAGACAATAGCGAGCGTAACAACTGACTAATTTCGCTCTGGTTAACGGCAGACGAACGAGATTGTTGTGCGTCTCGAAGCTCATTCCCAGATGAGTGAATGACTTGGACGGCACCAGATCCGACTTCTCCTCGTTTACTATAAAACCGAGACGTCGGAGCAATAGAAGAAGATTCTGAACATCGTTCTGAAGCGTTAACTCGTTGCCGTACCTCTGAAGAATGTCGTCCAGGTAGGCCGACGTTACCGCAGACGAATGAGCTCGGAAGTAGATCATTACCGAGTTCATTACCCGAGTGAAAGCCCAGGGTGCTAGATTCAATCCGAAGCACATCGCCCGGAATTGATACACCACTCCTAGGACTGCAAAGCGTAGATACTTTCGGAATGTCGGATGTACCATGACGTGAAAGTACGCATCTTTGAGATCTATGCTCGTTGCATAATCGTTCACCCGAATACTCGCTCTGACCGATCGAATCGTCTCCATATAAAACTTCGGAGCGACGATCAGCTTGTTTATCCAGCTCAAATCTATGACTGGACGGAACGAGCCGTCTGGTTTCGGAACCAGAAACAGATGGCTGTAGAATCCCAGAGATTCCTGGTTTTCTACGACCTCTACCGCGTTCTTCATTAAAAGAGACTGCACCTCTGATAACAGAGCGTCTCTTTTCTGTGGATTTGACGGAAGATGAGTCCACTTTGGACTTCGAGTTAATGGAGGCTTTCGTTTGAAGGATATCTTCAGACCTTCCGAAGTCACTCCTCTCACCCAAGGGTCGTCCGTAATCGACGCCCACTCTTGTGAAAAACTCGACAACCTTCCGCCAACCGGAACGCGATAGAGGTTTAAGCCATCACCTCCTGGACCTGCGAGGCCTGCGGTAGGAGAAACCACGTCTTCCACGACCCGCACCTCGCCTCGTCGACCTCGGGGCGTCCGATCGATTGTCCCGGCCTGAAGGACGTCCCGAACGAGAATCGCTATCCTGACGGTCTCTCGAATAAGACCAACAGGACGCACCGGAACCTCTATAGGAACCTCTCTTGGGCGCATTAGACCCAGAAGTGCCTGTCTTATTCGTGTCTGCTGTATCCGACTTTTTAGGAGCCGATCTGAACAACAGAGAATCATTAGCTTTCTTTTTAATTTTATCATAAATAGCGGAAAGCTTGCCGTCAAAGAGAAGTTCTCCTGAGACCGAAGCGACTCTAAGAGAGTTCTTCACCTTAGAATCCACTAGTGTGGATGTAGCTAGGGCTGCGTCACGTCTAACCAACTCCAGATTTGCCACTGAAAGGGCGGAGTTACACGTGGAATAAGCTACTGCCCTTGAAAGAAGTCTTAAAGAGGATTGTATATCCTGAAACTCTTCCCCTTGAAGGCGCAGTGATAACGCCTTAGTAAGGTGATCTGCATAAGATAAGGCATCTAAATTCGCTCTGTTAGACGCAATAGCTGTTTCCAACACCGCGGTTGGAATAGAAGCTGACGACGGTAATGATAGCTCTAAGTCTTCCGCCTCGTCGTCCATACGCAGAGGAACTCTCGGTATACCCTGTCCTGCCGTATCGAATTTATTCCTTGCATTAATGAAAGGCAGGTTAAGAGTATTAGCGGACAAGAAACCTGCTTTCCCCGTCCTGGAAGCAAGTTTAAAAATAGCGTCGTTCAATAATTCAAATGTTCTTGCAACATTATTGGACTGCGACGGAAACTCGGGAGCGATGTCCCTGAACCGCTCAAAAAATTCAGAGTCCAATGACGCTATAATTCTCTTGTCCGGAAGCGCAGCAGTCTGGCCCGACGGAACAACTTGAGGGAGAAAGTGCCGGATGAAGTCCACGGCAGCTTTATGTTGTTCCGAAAGGGATAGCTCCAATTCATCCGTATCCCTTTCACCATCCGGTCGGACCTCCCGATGTTCCCGGTCGTCCGCCCCCGATGCTTCGGCGGAGCGTACCGACCCAGCGCCGTCGGATAATTCTCGATCCGACACCGTTCCTGTCGGCTGCTGGGATGCTGCGATAAGCTGTGCTATCTGCACAAGAATGTCCGACGTCGAGACCTGCGGAGGCGCAGTCTTTCGCTGCTTCGCCGAGGGCAGCTCCGCATCAGATGGCTCCCGCATACTTTTCCTATGCGAACGTCCGGAGTCCATCGGTCTCGAATCCCTGGCTGCCGGATGGTGTGACCTGGTCGCCGAAGGATCCTTCATCGGCGGTCATGCAGCCAAGGTGCGGTCGTGTGCGCTGAGGAGAAGAGGAAGCCTTAACAGTCTCTGCGGACTGCTTATACAACGGAGCGTCCCGAGCGACGGACGTATGCTCCGCTAAAGACACATTTTGTACCACAACATCTGGTCCCAGATGTTGTTGTACGAGAGAGGGACCTCTCTCGCTCGCGGCCCGGCTGGACCTGGACGAGCTAGGAACCGGACTAAAAGGCTTCCTCCGTTCTCGTTTACTATCCGCCGTCACTGGGTGTGCATCTATTATGTTTATAGTGCTCGCATCACCCATAATTTCCTCTTGGACCGCATCGGACGAACCCGGCTGCCGAACCATTCGGTGAATGGACGCTACACCGGGCGAGCTAGCGGACGACATTTGTCTAATCTCCATGAGCACTTTTGCCGCTAGCTCTGAATTCATTTGTGACGACGGACGCACACTTGAAGAAGATAACATGGAAACATCACCCTGTTCTGGTTCCTCTGAAATAGAAACTGAGAGAGTAGAGTGACCTTGTGGAGAAAGAGCCGGCATCGCTCTTTCTCCAGAAACAACATATCGTGACACACGTTTCCAATGTTTCTCATCCCAATGTTCACATATAGGACAGGGATTAATGCGAGAACACTGACTACAATTAATACAATGATCATGAAAGTCAGAGGAAGATTTCTTCCTATTACAATTTGAACAATGTCCCTTCATTGTGAAAGAACAACAATAAGTCCTAGTTACTCGCAAAAACCCCTGACACAAAGATACATAATAACATGATCCATTAATAAATGAAAAAACAATTGCAAAACAAAATAATTTTGAAAAAATATTTTTTCAGAAAAGCCCAAGTTGCTGAAAAGTAACGTTGAGCCCCGATGGATCCGATGGCAAAGTGTGGTCAAAAATTTTAAAATTATATAAAATAATTAATGAGACACTTTCGGATAATATAAATGTATCTTATAATGAGATAAACTACCACAAAGGCAAACAGCCCCCCTCAAAAAAGGCTGTTGCCAATGAAAACAAACAGTGTAAACACACTAGAAAACATGACTCCAGGCACTGAAAAAACTGGCCCGGAATCAGTCATCAATTACACTCTATCTGATGCAAAACAGAGACTCCCAGGGGAGAATCTGTAGAACATCAGATGGAAGATGCAGAACACAAACGTTATACACCCATGGGTGAAAACGTAACTATGGGGAAAATAACAGAAAACATTCTGTAACCAAGCAACTCTCCCAGGAAATTTTAGAAATGAAACTTCTCAAAAATATGCCAAAAGCATGGGAGAATTGCCAGGGGGGACTTTAGAAGGCTAGGGGAGAGGAAACACTGAATAAGCAGTGCAACAATTAGCAAGAATGACAACAAGAGGCCCATGCCTCGAAAATAGGCAACTTAACATAATTTCATCAAAAAATTTTAAGTACAGCCCTGATTATTTTTTGCCACTTCTTTTTCCTCTCCTCCTTCTATCCTCCTTAGAATCACATTTTCTCCAAAAATTACGTGTCTGGCATCCTTTAAACTGAGATTTACAAGCACAAAGATCAGTGAGATGTTGACTGATGAAGGGCCAAACAGAGAATGATAATTGGCGCCAATTTCGGGACGACTGCGTCACTGCGCATGCGCAGTAGAGGCGTACTATGGAGGTCCTTTAGGACATGATTTCTTTTTGTTTTGGATGCAAATTTTGGGGATTGGGGGGCAAAATTTGTGTTTGGCCCTGGTTTTGTTGGAGTTAGCACCAGCTAAGTCTGGGTCATTGGTACAGTATAAAAATACAGGCATCTTAACATAATTTCATCAAAAAATTTTAAGTACAGCCCTGATTATTTTTTGTCACTTCTTTTTCCTCTCCTCCTTCTATCCTCCTTAGAATCACATTTTCTCCAAAAATTACGTGTCTGGCATCCTTTAAACTGAGATTTACAAGCACAAAGATCAGTGAGATGTTGACTGATGAAGGGCCAAACAGAGAATGATAATTGGCGCCAATTTCGGGACGACTGCGTCACTGCGCATGCGCAGTAGAGGCGTAGTATGGAGGTCCTTTAGGACATGATTTCTTTTTGTTTTGGATGCAAATTTTGGGGATTGGGGGGCAAAATTTGTGTTTGGCCCTGGTTTTGTTAGAGTTAGCACCAGCTAAGTCTGGGTCATTGGTACAGTATAAAAATATCGTCTGTAACAAAGCGCAATTTGTGAAATTTGTAGTGTGTCGTTGACTCAGTCACCCAGAGACGGTAAGTAACTTTCCAAACACCAGTGAGAGGTCTGCCAATTCCAAAGTTGTAATTAGTTATTACATTGTACATCAGATTGTGACAACTCTTGTGTCATGCGCGATTATGGGACATATCATCCCCAAGCCAGTTCGACCCCTGACGATTTGCCTGGGACATCTGTCCAAAAATCAAAGCCGGGACAATTCGTCCCCTAAATCCAATTGATTCGCAGTTATCGGAATCAGGCAATGAGCACAGTGTACTGGATTGTAGATATGGGCTTGGTTATTAGGAGGCAAGATAACTATAACACTCACTGTTTGTGAGTGTCATGGGAAACCTGGTATCTTACATCCAAATATTCAAGCCTGCATCTTTTTATTATGTGGTGATGACACACATAATTACACAAACCATGTACCTTAAAATGATATTATAGTATTTTCCAAAACATACTTGGCGAAAGACAGTATCGCATATCTCCTGTTCTGTTTGTTATTCAATTATAATCAACCACTCAAATTAAAGAATAGATGAAGGAGACAATTTTCGCATTACTACCTTATCGGTGGGTCTTCATTTTCCCTTGATTTCACTCAAAAGCTCACCGTTGTTGTCATATTACGCCAGCAGCCGACATGTTTGTTTACCAATGACGTAACGGATAGCATAATCTATTTTTACCTGAGGGTTTCGAGGTTGTTGCAAGGAGTTGTGTTTTGATGGATTTGGATACAGATCAAAACATAAATCTGAACCGTTCCACAACATCGGTACGTTTGTTGCGAAATTCGGGCCCAAGTGAAACTTACGATCACAAAGTGATGACCGTTTCTGTAAAATAAATAAAATACGTCGGAAAATAACTGTTGAGGCTTTCTAAATAAAATTTTGAAGTTCACCCTGATAAATTTTGTAACAGCTTTAGAAACATTGTGCACGAAAGCAGACTTGTGATTTAATAATGTTTTTCTGCCGAAAATTCCTTTTCGATGAAAATTCTTTAGTAGAGTCGAAGTTTATCGCCGATTGGGGTGGGGATAAACCCCATATTTTTCAATTTATGGGATTTATCCCCACCACATTCGGCGATAAAACACCGATTTCAACAGGTTTCTGATTGAAGACCAAAACACTGATTTCAACAGATTTCTGATTGAAGAACCAAATTATGTACCGTTTTTAGTTAGTTAGTTATTGGTGTTTAAAGCCACATATTTATGCATAATGGCTAATCATGACCACAACATTTTTACGGACAGAGGAATCCGGATTACCCGGAGAGAACCATCGAACAGTGGCAAGCAACTCTCAGCTCCACAACATGGTAACTCCACACAAGCAGGGTTATAACATTGGTTGAAGACAGGTGCTCCATCCACGAGGGGCAGTAGGCCTTAGTACACAACGCCACCATGCCCCAACATGGGCAATGTGGTGAAGTGTCTTGCCCAAGGACACAACCCGGTTGCCGCAGGTGGGGTTCGAACAGAGTACCTCTCGGCTTGCAGCCTGTGCCCTACCAACTGAGCCACCACGCCCAGATGTAACGTTTTTTGCATCCAACGCGGAAAAATCAAGCTCTAAAGTAAGTTGCTGTCAGAATACCGGCTTTTACTTCCATTTCGCCAAATTTACCAACATGAAACCTAAAACAACCCCCCCCCCCCCCCCCCCACCTCCACCACCTGAAGTCCACTCCGGCACTGTCCTGCCCTTGAACTGCGTAGAATATAATTAAGTCAAGCGAATCACATTGGAATCAAGTCTGGGGAAATGGGTAACCATCTTTGGTTTATCGCATATATGTGTCTTGCAAGCAAACGGATTCAATACAGTATGGGGTTGAGATAGCTGGCGGCAGATCCTCGATCTGGCATCACAGACTGTGTACACGATGCTCACAAAAAATGCACTCCACCTCTCCAAGTGACATATAGACACACGTTCCAATTTTTCTCTGCCAGTGAATTTATAGCCCATACTCTTTGAAGTCTGGGCAGAGCATATAACTTTAACTAAATTTTAAAAGATTAACATGGCTATTCAGGACGTGTCATGTTTCGACCCCCTCCCCTCACCCACCCGTCCGTCCGAACATTGAACATTGAACTTGGACTTCGCCAAAGTAATTCGCATTCGTTTTTTACATATGTTTTGGGTCGTCGGCCTTTAATACCATTCAAATAATCGTTAGAAAAAAAATTGTAACATACTTCGTGAGGGTAGGTTAATTTTAGGCTTGTAAAACTTACCGTAAGAAGTTTTCAGTGTGCGTGGATTATCTCTCTTCCACGTTACTAAGAGGAAAAGTTACAACGTCTCAGTAAAAGCTCAAAGTTTTAACTTTACAAACAAAATCTTCAAATATGAAGAAATAAAGAATATATAAATCGAATGCAAAGTCACAGGGCGGAGGCAGGGGGTGAGATATTCCGCCATGGCCTGCGTGTTTCTTTTCATCTTCCACCAGTCTTGGGAGCCAGAAATAAGCTTTTTAAAAGCAAATGTTTTTTTTTATTTAGAGAGGGGAAACACACGAGATTTTATCCTATCGGGTGGGGGTGAAATGTAGGGAGAAAGTTAAACGGCTACACCAGAACTGACACATATCATTAATTAACGGGAGGTCATTTGAATTTGTTCCAAGAACCATGCGCGCATGAGACGATGGGGGGAGGGGGTGCGGTTGCCACCCCTCTTGGTCACAGGGAATTCAGCTATAATCATTGTTACATGTATGCCGTACAAACGTCACGTTTCTCTCGTTCGTTGTCGCGGGAGTGGGGCCCCCCCCCCCCCCACAAAAAAAAAAATAAAATCAACATCTAGAAATTTCGAATTTCGAATCACTATTTGACTAACAGCTGGAACCTTCACATACTATGGTAGAAATCGTGAAATACCTCGTGGAATGAAACGCAAACAGACAAAATTACATCCTGTGCAGGAGGTGGGAAGTAAATTCAAGAGGAGCCAAGTTTGGATCGGAGGTAGGGGTTGTCTAAAACAACTGGTTTTTTTCAGCCTAGTATCTATATTTTTTATTTTCAACCCCACCTCCTTCTCTAGTCTAAGTTGAGTTTTAAAAGTTATTTCAAATTGAGCACCAGTCTTTCTCAAATTTGTTCAATCTGCTTGAATCTGCACCAAATTTCATCCACTATGCCTGAAACGAGCAGATGAGGAGGCAAATATTCTAATCTATTTTACTAGTGTACCATCAACTCACAGTGGATAAGTCGTCATCAAGTGGAAATTACAGAAACCGAAAGTTGGAACTCGCGAGGCGGAGAATATTTTGCTCCACCCAAATGGGAGTGGTCTGTTTGAGTGGGTTCAGGGGGCGGCCAGAGACACCCCCCACCCCCCCCACCCCAAAAAAAAAAAATTACGTGAAACGGTAAAACAATTGAGAGAAGAAAAGGAAGTATGCCAAAAAAGAAGGCGGATTGTTTTTATATGGGCCTACGAGCCTCATCGTTCGGACGCCGAACACCGACATTTTCTGTCCGATGCCGATTGGATTCGCGGCAGCAAATTCAGTTTCGTACGCAACCGCACACATGTGCCGATGTCAATGAGTTCCTAAATCAGTTTTCTCTCTGACAAACGCTTCCGGTAAAAATAACACATCGGACCCCAGATCTATTGCCGCTGCGTGACGCAGACCAATATGCCCAGGTTTTGAATTTGAATTCGAGAGTGAAACAAAGTTACAGGTATCACGGAACAAAATATTTTCCCACATGCGACAATAGTAACGTTCAGGCGAAAAAAATATGATCGCACCACTTCAATTTTGCTATTCAAATATCTTTGTCAAGTATAGCCCTTCAGACAATTTTTTCTCACGAGAACAGGGGTCATGCAACAAACAAGAGAGAAAAACTGACACGAAAGGAAGTACAGGTCACGTGCATTTTTAGGCAATTCCCTACAAAAACACACAAAAAGTAAATTGTATTTTTTAGGTCTGAGAGTCATCAAATCACCCTCTTTTTATCAGGCATATTCAACAATAGTGCAAGATGTCAATAGAATGTTTCAAACCTTTATTGAAACAATATATTTTCCAAAGGCTGTTTATTTTTAGCGATTGTGTTGCGAAGTTGGCCCACAGAAGTTGAGTAAGCTCGAAAGAAGAGCTATAGTTCTTCCATGGAAATTATAGAAATAACAGGACAGTTTTCTATTAGTTTGAATGGGACTCATATTATTGCTGTTAATTTTCCTCAGAGCCGATATTCGTAGAATTGGATAAACTAATAAGAAATACTCCGACTAACACTCGACCGACTGACCTACACTCAGTGGAAGAGCTGATCAGAGATAACGCCGGTAGTCGAGTTTTAGTTGATAAATATCACGGGCGGAAATCTCCGAATTGGTACTATTTGAACTGTCATAGCTGTCATCAACCCATAAATCACACTCCCAGAACAAACGGGCATCACATAATGCTAAAGTTGTAGAACTGTAAATTCTATCACACAATTCCCCCGGTGGAATGTGTTTGTGGAACAACCACTCGATAGATTGCATGCAGATTGCCGACAGTCTGCATGGCAGTACAAGCGTCTAACAATGGTGACTGCCATGTCACGGGAACTTTCCCTAACTATTCCGCTGACTGGTAGTCGAGTGATCAGGTTTGGCATCAAAAATCTAGTGGATATAAGCACTGATTCCTGGATGTTTGGGAAGTTGTCTCTGGGCTCCCGACGAGCAAGTATCTACCTACAAGAAATAAGATGGATGCCGCCACTGTTGCTATAAGGTATGAACTTTGACTGAACATTGTGAATTTTACTTTATACCAGAGAAAACGATTGGCAGTTGAGTTTTATTTGTTAATAAAAATCGTAGATAACTGGTAAACTGGTCTTCGTTGTGCTGAACACGACTAGCTCGTGAGGTAACCAACCTGAATCCAGAATCTGGAGCCTGTGTCTGGTATCATCTGGTAAGGAATCACAAAACGCCACGGGCTGATGGGACTTCGTGGTTGGTGGGGCTCCGTAGTTCTCTCAGTAATTACAACACTTGGAGTCAGAATTTACGATCGCAGATCGATAGACTTTTTACTAAATTCCGTAACAATTGCATCATTTCCGAGTGTAACCTTTCAAGGCGGGTAACTCTAATTCAAGGTGGGTAACTCTAATTCAAATTTTTATTTCCCTGATACCTGTTGAGAGTATCTATATTTAATAATAGAGGTTCCTCATTCTTATAAAAACCGATGCCAGATCCACTGTGTGCCGCGACAGATTAGGCGGCCGCGCGATGACAGCTATTGAGTCATCGGGAATTAAATGACTTGACGTGGACACTATAGACTGAAGATTGTGCAGCGCTAAAGGCAAGGAAGATATCACACAAAAAGTCAATCATCAATGACTGATCATGTCCAGTCTTTTCGCCGGCCATCAAATCTGTCGTAATTTTTACGATACACATCACAATAATTTTGATGATACAATCAGCGTGATGGTATTACAACGTAAAACTCAACTCACAGTTGCGACAATTGGTTCTGTTGTATAGGCCAATATATGTTTAACAAGTATCATATGATAATAGAATTAATAGTGAAGTGTCATTTGGCATTTAGTTTGGGTTTCGGGATTTGTTGCATCACTGATGTTTCATGCTATGACAGTGAATGCATGTCTGATGGGATCGTATCCAGAAAATTTACCATATTATCAGTGTGCGCGCTTAAGCTTCAGGCGCCCCGTGGGAAAAAAATTATCAAATTTATAATTAAGTGTTGGGAAGGTGGGGGACTGTTGTTCCACGTGTAATAGAAGTGATTGATATCTTGGGTGTTCGGTCACTTCGTCTTTATCAACAATTATAAAAAATATAAACTTCATCACGCAGGACGCTAATGTTAACTGTATTTCTGAAAGTCTACCTTTATGTAACATCATCAGTACTAGATGTAGTGAACATGGGGGGGGCAGGGGGGGGGGGGGGGCTTACTGGGAAAGCTAGGAAGGACGTCATATGTTACGTCAAGTTTGGTTGATGTGCTAGCCCACGTGAGTGGTCATCTTGTGGCGTCATTTCATGGTGATACGTGGTCTTAGTGCGCATGCGCAACTCGTGTTGTTAGGGTGATACGCTGTTCCGTCGGGCATTTTGTATACTGGCTTTCCTCAAATACCTAAATGAGTCGAAGAAAATATATTCGAGTCACTCGAACGAGCAATTGTTCTATAGCTCATTTGCTCGATGGGATTCGAGTCGCTTGAGCAATGACTTTTCAGTAACTCTTCGATGGATTCGTGGCTATAAGAATCATATAGGCTTTCGTTATACACACTGAAGATAACTCTGCATACATGTTATGGTGTAGGCCATTCAGGCTCATAGCAACCACGTGCTACCTTAGAAACCAAGATGGTGGCCTCCATCAGACAAAAATGTCCGACAGAAGTACTATCACCCTAACAACACGCGCTGCGCATACGCACTAAGACCACGTCTCACTATGGAGATGACGTCACAAGACGGCCGCTTCCGCGGGCTACCATGACAATCTAACATGAGTTAAATTGGGTCACATTACTGTGTCATCACTTCTTAGGCCCCCTCACTAGGTCCCCACAATGTGGCAAATAAGGCCAAGTGGCCGAAGGCTCCAGTTACTGATTGATTTTATTATATAAAATGTCACACTATCTACCTACCCACTGAAAAATGTTGCAGGCTGAATGGGAACATAGTTTATTTAGTGGCCAAAAAGCCCTCGGGATTGAAATCTCTTTTCCAATTTTTCCGGGGATACTCCCCGCCGCCATCTATAATTCTATTAGCATCCCACCTTAGGTCTTGGGCATATATGACACCCCTTGCTAAAGCATATCCAGAGGGGAGGCACCTTTGAGCCGCCACTGGATCCAGTGGAAGTAACACAGGTATGTAGAAATATTAGACAGTCGAGGTAATAATTCATAGCTTAGGGTTTTTAAAAATTTCGTTATAATTAACTGCAGTAATGGTGGAAGTTTGTAGGGATTTATGCAAACGATGTATCGAACTCAGAAATAGAGACAACCAAAGGTAAAAAAAAAACGTTAGAGAAAGAGTCATGGGGATTGTAACCAAAATTGGCGAGAGTAGGTCAAAAGAAAGAGGTCTTTGTGTGGCCTGCGTGACAAAGAGAAGACAGGTTTTGAAGAGTACCTTGACAATGGCACCATTGTAAGGGGAGGAGTGGTCACTGTTGTTCAAGCTGAGGTCGCGATCACTGGAGATTAGGGGGAATTGGGAAAGACGGTGGAAAAGGAGAGCCAAATGTGTAACTTGGGCGTAGTGGTGACCTTGGAATACGTTTTATTAGGAAGTCCAAAATCTCAATCTTCTAGATCAAAATTTACTGGTAGTAGTATAATGAGGACGTGGGATGGGAGAATAAAGGACGTGGTTAGTGGTTGACACAAATGCGATGATTAGTATGCTTATTGGATGGATTGTGAAGAATGGGGGTACAGAGTGTCTTCAAGCAGTTCGTCTCAGTATTGGGAGGAAAGATGCGTGGGAATCGGGAGGCAGTTGGAAGCACATGAGTAACCAAAACCTTCTCAACTGAGAACCACGGCAAATCAGCGGCCAGCCAAACTGTTATATATCGACCCACGTGAATAGGGTTAAAGCCTCATCCATCTGTAGGGTTCGATCCTCTAATGCTATGGGCACACAGGCCTTACATTACACGTATTTACACCAGCTGAATCCCGAGAAGCATATAATGTTTTATTGCGGTTGACTGATACCAGACGAGACCGCTCGAACACATTCAGTCAGGCACCTCTACAAAAGCGATCGTCTTTTCTTCCAATTACAAGGTTCGAAAGATAGTCTGGGTTCTCTAGAAACCCTCAAGCGGATCAGATTTTTAAAAATGTTCCCGGGGAGGGTTCTCTTAATCCCACCAGTAGGAGAAGACACGCTCACGAACATCCACACCACGGCTACGCACGTAGTTACTTTTCGGGCAAAATCTTCCAGCCCCCCACCCCCCGCAGCCATGGAAAAAAAGTTGGCCTGTTGGTCTATATACGCCTGTGCTGGGTATAATCAGTGGAGTCGAAATATGATTAATATTGTATAAATTCTCTGATCAACTTTGCCTAGTGATTTCTCCCTCAGAAGATTTATCAGGTGCTTGCTGAGAAATGGTGGGGGGGGGGGGGGGGGGGGGGGGGGGCAGCGTGATCACAAAGTGGCGTACATGACGCCCCCCCCTCCCCTACAATTTTCCAATAAGCTTTCTAGTGATTATACGTATTCGTAAGGGTTGTATCCGAAGATGCCAATTCTCTCATGCTATTAGTTATATACTTTCTTAAAAGAAAATTGGTTAGGCCTACTTGGACTTGTGTCGGGTTATAGCGAAAGCGGCACCGTGTGAAAATGGCACCTAGTGAGCGAAAACGGCACCAATTGATTGTGGCGAGAACGGCACCAGTTTCGATGGCGAAATTAATTCATTTAAATTCTGCCTTTTTTCTGTGTTTCATTTTGAAACCAAGTATTTAGCCTATGGTTCTCTAATAAATTTGTGGAAAACTGAGCAGTTAAAAATGAGAGGATACATCTCCCCTCCCAACTATCTCATGGTTTTCTTGTTGTTTAGCAGTGACTTCTAAACATTAAAAGCAATAACACCCCTCCCCCAACCCCACCCTTTCCTCGGCCCTGGAATCTATCCAACCTGGATTCACGATACACCTCCTTCTTTATTATTTGACGCAGAAATCAGAATCTTGTGTATATGTGTGTGTGTGGGTGGGAGGGGGGGGGGGAATTCAAAGGACGTGCCAAGGTAAAAAATTAAAACAAGGTCTTTTAGGCCATATTTGGATGGGGGCAGTCCAAACCCAAGAAATCCGGACTCCTGTGCCAAACCGAAAGTAACGGGCCCCGGATTTCACACGGTGCTGTTTTCGCCTGTACCCGTGTCACTGTCACACAAACAATCAAAGCCTAAATGGAGGTTTGTAGCAACATACTGAGGGCAGTTGTCGGCAAGACATGACAAATTTGGAAAACTGGTGCGGCACATATTACTAAAATAATTTACGTCACGACTACAATACATGTATATTTTATTTATTCACTAATTCACTAACGCGTTTTGAACAAGACTTGAGTTTTATTTTGAACCATCATCATGACGAACTGATATTCCAACTTCGTCAAACCACGCCTTCTGCAAAGGCAAGCCGTGAAAATTCAAATTTACCGGTTCTCAAATGGACGGTCCCAATTACGTCACTTGTGCATTGTTGCAAAATGGACGCTCTTCCGAAAATACACACAAATTCCCACAGAGAATTAAAAAATTCGTTCATATAATTTTCGAGCGAGCGAGCTAAAATTACAGAAACGTAACGACGGCGAAGTTAAATATATTACACGTAATCGGGAGCTGAAAACTAAAAGATATTTTCTTGATTTTGTATTATTCCAGAGTTTATTTACCATTGGGGGGTTATGGAAAGAACAATAGTTGTCTACCCAGCAGGCTGAAACAAAATGGCCTTCCTGGGGTCATTATAGGCAACCCAAAATGGCCCTCCTGGGGTGATTTGAGGCGAACCATAATGGCCCTCCTGCAATTTTCAAAATGACAAGCCTGATATGTGGGGGCGACTTGACCACGCAGAAGCTGTTGAGTGTTGTGGGCAGTCATTAAAAATTATGATGTCGGAAAAATGTAAGCAAAATTTAATACTTTTGCATTAAAACATTTGGGGCAACTTGTCTCAGTAAAAACCTTGATGGAGAAAAGACATAAAAAATTTGTGGCGAGTTGTCTCATTCAATGACAATATTGGTCCGACTTGTCTCAATTGGGCGAGTTGTCAATAGACCGCTATAAAAACTGCTAAAAAGGTGGACATGCATCTTTAGCATCATACATAACGTAACACGATCGAACTATTTATGTGCATAACAGTGTTTCAAGCGACTTTGCTGCATTATACTCTAATTTACTAAACTGATACGTAACCTGCAAAAGCGAACAAGTGTTTACATTACAACTAGAATTTTAAACTTGCGGGAAAATCTTACGGGAATCAAGGATGGCAACCACATCGTTGCATATGTCGCACATGGCGTGGATGACAGCACGCTCAGTGTAATAAATTCTGGGAACAGAGTATTCTGTAGACTATGCGGTAAACAAAATACTGAATACTTTGAAATTGAAAGCTCTCAAGACATATTTTCAACCCATTTAGGATTATTGTTCAAAATGATGGATGCGGGTGTGCTCATATCAGTAACAATGTGCCCGGAAAAGCTCTACGCGACCTTTAGATGCGTACGTTGATATAGACAGACAATGATGAACAAATTAAGATGAATAATCGAAGCGTTCAACACACAGGCAATATTTTTGTCACTTCGCTGCGAAAATTGTAAAATGAAGTACTGTCGATAACCACGACAAAATAACCAACAGTGTTGTGATTTTTTGTATTTATCTATAATATGAACTTTGGTAAAACCAAGAAGCGCGCGCAACTCACAGTGTTTTTCAAATTATAATGACATAAACTTAACAAAATTTAAAACAGTGTTTAAGGGGTCGTCCAACAAAACATTTTGCGTTGAGAACTAATGCATGTACACGCTGTCTTGTAGATTTATTTCCCCCTAAAAACATATCAGACCTACAATATAAAATTGGCCTCGAAACGTATTATCGAAAATTTATTGTTTTTGTTTCGCTGGGGTGCATACGTGTGGAACGGAACTTCTGTTTTGGAAATGGTAATTCCTGGACGTTTGTCAGACAGTATGTCACTTCGACATCTTAGGTTCGTAATAACTGAATGAAAACGACCTTTGCCACAATCCGACCTGTGCGTACTTTTAAGTTACAACAAACGGACGTGTTGTTGATGCTTTTCATTTGGTAACTTTGTTCCAATATACACGCAGTGTTGGTTTGAAGTGAACAGCGTTTTGCACTTGCAAATGCAAAACAGATAAATCACGTGACAGAATACTCCGCAGGATCGAACAACAGCGGGATCCCAACAGCCAGCCAGCAGACGATGAAATCCAATGTGCATATATGGGAACATTTAGCTTTTCTGTCATTTAGTCAGCAAAGCAAACGACAGTTGAGTTTGTTTGGAAAAAATTTAATTTTGAAAAGCATGTTCAATAAATTATTCACAGTCTGCATGGAATGATCTAAGGAGAAATCTCGCATTACACCGTTCGCTTTTTAGGGGGCGTCATTCGATTTGTTCGCTTCTGAAAACGAGAGCTGGGGTTCCCCATGTTTTTACTTCTGGTTTCCGGTTCAGATTGGATGGCATAGCATTCCTTGGTTTTTCCAATTTCACGTACACGTTGTCTATTAGGCTTGCTTCAAAGCAGCCCTTCGGGCTGCTTTTGCGCGCGCTATTATACCCCACAGTTAATTTCTTCGACATTTTATTCCTTTACCAAACACGGCCAAAGACGACTCTTGCAAAAAATATTGAATAACTGAGGATTGTTCTTTTATGTCTCCAAAACACAGGTTCTTCTTTTCTGTTACTATCCGCAGTAAATACTGACTATTGCTTCAATACACAAGAAATATATATTATGGAGACAAACTTGCGTTAAAATGAGCCAAAGAAAAACTGCTTAACTAACAAAGGGAAAAACGAGTCTTCAAATTTTATTTCAAAATTTGTCGATTCCATACATCACATACTCTTTATCTGAAAACATGAGCAAATAAATCATAAAGGCAAACCGGAATCCCCTTTCAAATTACTGGAAAGATACGGTCTCGCTGTCCCTCAACATCCAATTATCACTAACACTAATGTAATAGGTATGCTCATGTATAATTTGCGCTTGCAGCATGTAAACACGTTCAAGAAGTCAATGTTTGAGGACTGCAAAAAGAATGGAGATAATAAACTGAGAACTTACAGGTTGTTTAAAAATGACTATTCAATGGAAACGTACTTAGTGGAAACGAACACGGCGGAAGACCGGGAAATTTTCACTAAGCTTCGTATCAGCAATCATAAGTTAGCTATTGGAAAAGGGCGACATTATCAACCGCCGAAGCCTGTTATCGACAGGATATGTACTCACTGTGAAGCAAACTCCGGGAAAATAGAAAACGAATACCATTTTCTTATGGAATGTACACATTATTCAGAGCTTCGATCGGAACTATGTTTTCTGATGAACAGTGAGATTGACGGTTTTATTGATCTGAGTATATTTGAGAAATTCAAATTAATATTTGAAAATAGAACCCCCAGTTTATGCCATAAAATCTGCAGCGTGATCCGGGATTTTTTCGCCAGACGATTATGATATGTTTAGCGATGTGTATTGGAAATTCTAGTTCACGTCTCCACGATCTTTTGCGTATCAAATTAATAAAAATATAGTACTTTGATCATGGAAAATTGGTGGATGAAATTGTAATATTTTGATTACTACTTTTGTTCATGTTACTTGTAGATTATCGCATACTGTCCTGTATAGGATTTTTATGCTAATAAATGTTATGTTATGTTATGTTATGAGATGACTGGCACCTCCCAAACTGCACTATAAGTAGAACTTCCAAACTAACCATGCAGATCAATGGTTTCGCGCACCGAAGGCGCGCATTGGACGATGTGGGGCAGTCCCATTTCGACCCCCTTTTACTGTATATTAAATTGTTTTTCAACATGTCCGGGCATGTTAAAAGAGGAAAGTGTTGAGGGACTTAGCAGCGTCTGTGCTTTCGTCTGTTCTTCTTTGGAGGTGGTGGCTTTGTTGGTCATACCTCCTTTGGCGGGGATGATGAAGGAGGACTGACTTGGTTGATAGGGTTTTGTCCTAGCCGCTGCTGATGTTGCAGATGAGAGTAACAATGGTTTGACTTATCTTACCTTCGCTAGCAGGCATCTCCTGGTGCTGTCTGTTGGTGCAAATAGTCCTGTGAAGAGCTCGTATTCCTTCTGCAGTTCTGATAGCAGTTTCTCATCATCGACCTCCAATCCCAGGAACGCCTCCATGGAGTCCGGGATGCTCTCCTTCTGGTCGAAGCTCTGGTCCGAAGAAGCCGGAGTAGCAAGAGCTGGAGGGGTGAATGGTGCGTCGTCCGAGACAACTTCCTCCACCGCAGATAAATTTCCTCCTCCGAGGAGGGGGTGGGGGGCTGGGCTGGACAAGGTTGGTCAGGGGTGACGGGGTTGCCTTTTCGACACCCTCACTCGCCTCCTTCTCTTCCTTATCCTTCTCCAAAAACTTCGTCATTCGGCGGGCATCTCGTCGTCTGGCGGAGGGTCCCCTCTTTCTCTTCATCTTTTTTATGTTGGTGGCTGTACGCCTCCGGCTGTCTTTAGTTTAGTCTTTATCCAACTTATCCGAGTCACTTGGAAGGTGACCAGTGCGGGAGGAGATCACCCCCCCCCCCCCCCCCCCCCCACACACACACACACACGAAAGGCACCGCACCTCTCCAGGTTCCGTCTTTCTCTCAAAATCCACTGCTAAGTGAATTATTCCCTTGCGCACCTGAATCCTCCAGAGGGTCGCAAGGGCAGGCTTCAATCTTAGCAGTGTATCTTGTATTTCATCAGGTAATTCCATAATGAACAGTTGTTACCACCTCGGAGTCCAAGGCGCAAATGGCCGATGAAAATTACCAACCATGCGACCATATTATGTTAATATACTATTAAATAAAAAGTAGGGGATATTTGATAAAAGTGAGATATATGAAGGAATATATTTATATTTTCATCAAAAAGACAGTTGAGGCATTGCACTGTAACATCTGGTGAATGATTTCAGCGATATTTGGGAGTCTGACAAGCACATAGTCCACGCACTGTGCCGTAGAAGACATGGGCGGTCATTCAGAGAATTTACCACATTCCATCCAAAACCTCAATATCTTATAAATCCTCCTCGGTTCGCGAGACTAGCGCGGATCCGACGTGGCATACTCCTCACCAAAGTCCAATATCAGCTTGACTGATGTTATTCCATTCTTCCTGCAGCACAGCGGCGAGTTCCTGGACATTGAAAGGGGTTGTTGGCGTTGTCGTAGGCGCCTGTCAAGCATAAAGGGGGTTGTTGGCGTTGTCGTAGGCGCCTGTCAAGCATATCCCAGACGTGCTCTTTTGGTGAAAGGTCTGGACTTATTGCTGACCAAGGCCGTGTAGTGATGTTCTGCTCCTGGGGGAACTCTGTAGCGACACGGGCCCTGTGTGCCCTTGCATTGTCATCTTAGAAAATGAAATCGACGGCCGTGATGTCGCGCAAATGGCACCACATGAGCTGCTAACATATTGTCAGGATAGTACTGTCCGGTGACACGCCCTTGAATGACATGTAATGCTGTTCTGCTTGTCATGGTTATGCCTCCCCACACCATAACCGATCCACCACCAAAACGATCGTGCTGTCTAACGGTTACGTCATGGTATCGTTCGTTCCACCGCCGCCGCCACACTCTATTTCGCCTGTCGTGGAAGTCGAGAGTGAACCTCGATTCATCTGAAAACATGACGTTGCTCTACCGACGATTGTCTCAGCGCTGTCGTTCTCCACACCAATTATGCTTTGCTGCGACGTGACGTTCAGTGGAATTATTCAAGGTCGTCTAGCGTACAAATTCCAGGTGTGTAGGCGGTTTCGGATAGTCTGTCCACTGACTCGCACATCTGTCGCTCGGTGCAGCTGCTGTCCAATTTCTGAGGCACTTTGATGGCGGTTACATAATGCTGTGGTTCGGATGAAACGATCATGGATAGCAGTTGTCACCCCTGGACGACCTGCCAGACGTCTGTCATCAACATTGACTTCTGACGGTAGCGTGACCACAGCCCGCTAATCACCGATTGAGTAACGATGAGAATTTGAGCCACTGCAGTCTGTCTATTGCCAGCTTCCAATATGCCAACGATACGTAAACGTTCGTCACGTGTCAGTCTTCACATACCTCAAAAGTTACGATTCGACCAGAAACTATTGATGAACGAGTTTATGTCAAGAAAAGAACGATGAGACCTTTGAAAAAGCCCGCCCAGTACAAATGGAAATTTCAAAACGCCCCCAACAGACATTAACGCGGCACTCGTGCGAAAAACCTGCATGAAGTTTTCGTGGGCCGGTGACATTCATGATCCACACTAAACGTGTTAACACATTGATGTGTCCAATAACGCGTATCCAATACCATTTTCCGAAAATATTATCAGTTTGGATATCCCCTACTTGTTTTGAAAAGTACATATAACTTATTTACATTTCCGCATAAATCAAAAAGGCGTAGACAAGTTCCTTAACACTTATCTGTAACGAGACCACTTCTACCATGCACGGAGGTCCTCCATATGTGCTTGTATGCAAACAAGTTTAATGACAATATTTTCAGTGTTTCCCTCAAAAACATAGCCGATGATCGTCCGTATGAATCGAGCAGGACAAGCGCATTCCAATGAAGGGTCATAAGCTATTTTGGGTGGGGGAGGGGGAGTTGAAAATGTAAGCATAGCGTAAATTTAAACTGGACGCTCAAAAGTGTACATGGCAGACCAACTTTAATAAACGATGTCACCATTATTGGCAGTTATATTTTAGAATGTATCAATTCTAAATTAAAAGAGTTCCAAATCGAGGCAACAGTTACAAGTAACATAGCATACAGGATGTGTGAGGGCCGGTGTAGTTCCAGTTTTATGTTAAACTGGTGGGTGTTGTTCTAAGGTAATGCCCGTTGTTCTATGGCAATGCCTATTGCTTTCTTACTGTTTAGGGCCTTGACACTATTGTCTTTCGATTATACAGGCCTTGACACCTTTGTCTATCTATGGTTTACGAGGCATGATACAGCGTCCCTATGCATTTTAGGCCACATCATCGGCCTACCTATTGTTTATGGCCTATGACACTATTGTCTTTCGATTAAAAAGGTCTTGACACCTTTGTCTGCCTATTATTTACGAGGTGTAACACATATCGCCCCCTCGCGATTTAAGCCACGTCATCCGGCTACCTATTGCGTCTCAGCCTATTGTTTACGAGACATGACACGTAGCACCTCCACGATTCTTAAGCCACGTCATATTATGCTTCGGCGTTGCCTATTGTTTAGCAGAGATCGCGTTCCCAATGACCATGCTTATTGTTTAAGGCACAGAACCCATCTATTATTGCGGCACTGACTCATCGAAATATTCTATGTCATCGAACAGGCTTGGCATGTGTGTGTGGGAGGTTCGGTGAGTAAGCTGCACATTTTTCTTGGGTTGGTAGCCGTGAGATATATTGGTCATGTATTACGGGGAACGGGTATGGGCGATTCGCTGAGTCAGTGTGGGCGTTTTATTTTAACACATCGGAAATTTACTAAGATGTACGATACATCACAAAGTCTAGTATCCAACTACCCCGCAATGAATCAATAACGACTGTGTTCCCAAGGTCAGACACGCAAGGGTGTATTTTATTGTAACACGTCGGAAATTGCCTAGTATGAATGCCACATAAAAAAGGCTAGTATCCTACTACCCAGCAATGAAAGTCCTATTTATCAGTATCGACTGCGTTCCCACGAGCTGTCTTGTAGACATGCGTGTGGCTTATCAAGTAATTACATTCCTGTTCTAAGTCCTATTTATTAGTATTGATTTTATTATAAAAAGATTATTTATTGCATGCCTGTTCTATGTAATCCCCACCTATAGCAACACTAAACCACGCTAAAATAAAAATCTGTTCCGCACATGTGTGCGGAACGGAAATCGTTGACGGACTATTTTTAAATAAAAGCGAAATTTCGCTGGAATTTTCTACAAATCGTGCAACGCAATTACAATTTGAATCGCTAGCGATAGCTGTAAATCGTCCCCTGAGTTCCAATGTGTTCTATGTGCCAGTAAGCAAATTTGGTTGGCGATAAAATATATTCTTTTTGTTGATAGTTATCAAATGAATTGCTGAGGGTCCTTCTAATAATTGTTTTTATAGACGTGAAGGCGTGTAATAAACACGAAACGATACGCGTGTGAATGGGTTAATCGATATGACACGAGTGCCAGTGCGTAATGATCAAACGAGAGGCCACAGTTTTATCCTTCTGCGATGGCACTCATGCCTTATCGTTCTGCACATTTTTCACCAGTTTCACCACTCCAAATGTTGAATAAAATATTACTTTTATTAATTATCACGAGAAACATTTTCGTTAATTGTTATATATACAGATATGTACCCGTCGAGATTCTAAACGTTTTCTAAAGTTGCTGAAATCCTTTCAATACCCTGTTACAATAATAAAGTGCACTCAATTGTACTCTAATAAAAAAGGCATGCGTCTGCTCAAATAGGTCTCACGGTCAATTGAATGCACCCACAATCGGAATGAAACGCAGCGACTTTTCTATCGATGTCCAATGCGTTTACCATGCAACTCGCTCTCTCGGTTTAATTTAAAGTGTTCCCAGGTTTAATCCCTGTGAGCGTATTTATTATAGTTCAGTCACTCATTACACATGTCCATTCACACACGACCATTCTATCACCCTTTCGACAAATTTCCACCACCAAGACACATTTTTTCAACGCAACAAATCCAGTTTCATAACGTGATCACATGCATTGGACACGCCGTCACAGAAACATATAGAGTCTGTAAAATCCAGGAGGGCGTCTCCTTAATGTACTATATTTTAGTCGGTTTGAGAGTTCCTTTGACGAAAAGTATTGCCAGGAGGGCGTTTGTGCCTCTCCTTATTTTGCGAGGACGCGAGGGCAATCGCTCCCTCTCAAAGGCCTGGATATGATTACACTAAAAACTGTGTAAATATGTTAATGTTAATGTAATATCAGAAAGACAATGAAGGGTATATAGCGCTGAACATAATTGCGATTTTCAAATTTTTCTCTATTATTCACACACACAGAATAGTTATATTTATAACCATTACTTTATTATTAGTTTTATTAAAAGATGAACATAAGTCATCAAAATGAGTTTACATTGCGATGTCCTTTGGATAATAGAAGGCATTGAACACTTGAAACGCATTATATCATATGTGTCCTTAAACACCAATAAATAAATAAATAATAAATAACGCATTATATCGTCATTGAAGTTTGCTGTGACAGACGACCTTTACCAAGGTTAACTTTAATTATCGCAACGTTCATCAAAAGATGAAACAAGAGGCCACAGGGGGCCTGAGAGCGCTCACCTGACATTGTAGCCTAAATATCAACCCAGGGAATTGATTTTAACAAGTTGCATCTGCCCCTCCTAAGGAAAGCTTATACCAAACATCCAAAAATTCTGACCAGTGGATCTAAAAAATTTTCTTTAAAGATTATTCCTCATATTGAACTAAGTAATAATTCGGGCCCCCACAGGGAGCCCAAATATGAACCCAGGGACTTGGCTTGAACAAACTTGAATCTCATCCACCTAAGGATGCTGCATACCAAATACCAAAGCATTTTGACTGCTGGATCTGAAGAAGATTTTCAAAGAAAATTCCTCATTTTGAACTAAGTTATAATTCGGGCTCCCACAGTGAGCCCAAATATGAACCCAGGGACTTGGCTTGAACAAACTTGAATCTCAACCCCTTAGGATGCTGCATGCCAAATATCGAAACATTCCGACAGCTGAATCTGAAGAAGAAGATTTTTAAAGACAAATTCCTCATATTGAACTAAGTTATAATTCGGGCTCCCACAGTGAGCCCAAATATGAACCCAGGGACTTGGCTTGAACAAACTTGAATCCCCCCCCTAAGCATGCTGCATACCAAATATCAGTAGATTCTGTCTCCCATAGAGAGCCCAAATATGGACCCAGGGATTTGATTTCAATAAACATGTGAAATAATCTTCCAAAGATGTTATATGTGAAATTTGAAAGCTTTTGGAGCAGTGGTTTGGAAGAGAGATAGTCTTAAATGTTTTTCCCATTACCCACAGTGTTAAAAAAATGCTGACACAGCAATTTTTCAAAGTCCCCCAAAAGTACCCCATGATAAAACCGATAGCAATTTTTTTGGACCATTCCATTCTGTTGGTCCCAAGGAAGCTTCACACCAAATAAGAATTCTCAGTGCTGTGTATTTTTGGAGATATGGGCATTTTAATTTTTTTTCTATTTTTAGCTCCTGCGGTTCCCATGGGTGAACGGGAATTTTTTTTCTGACATAAATTAAGTACTTACGACCCAATTAGCCCTCATATAAATTTGGTTCAAATCTGCCTCTCCATTTGGAAAATAGAAATTTTGGGCGGGGCGAAAATTCTTGCCCCTCCCATAACGGAGGCAAATATAGCTCCTCGAACTTCTCTTAAACAAATCTGAATCTACACATCAAAAGGAAGCTGCACACCAAATATCAAGTCTCTGCTACTGCTGGTTCATGAGAAGAAGATTTTTGAAGATTTAAGCACACTTTTTTGGGCGTGGCCCTACCGAGGGGTGAGGTAACTTGATTTGAACAAAATCAAAATGCGATGTCATAATAAACTATTATCTCAAATATTAATTAAATTGGTTCAGCAGTTTGAGAGGAGAAGACGCAAACACCATGTTCACGGACGACGGACGACAGACGACGGGCGACGGACGGTGAGTGATCACAAAAGCCCACCTGACTGAAAGTCAGGCGAGATAAAAAAAGGTCAAGCAAATTCGAGATGTGCACATTTTCAAAATTCGCCTCAGTGGTTAGCTCCCTTGATAGACAAAGTCTGAGTATATATATTTCTCTGTGAAGAGGAATGGTAACTTCCTATGATGTTCTTTATTTATAAGCGTTCTGATGTTTAACCCTAAGGGGAGGGGTGGGTGTGAACTCAACAAAAATTAGGGCGCCATTAAAGGCATAAAATGAAAAGTACCTTCCCCAAAACAGCAGAGGTGGAGGGGAGTTCAGATGCTCTGAATTTGCGCGGTATTTGGGGGACCAATCCAACAGTTTTAGCAGTAAATTGCATTGAACAAACACTTCATGGGGAAGTTAATTACAGACTTGCCAAATCATGGATTATTATTTATAATATTATTATTATGCCATAACCTTCGAGGAAAGGATTCAGCAGGGTATATAGCAGAGACTTACATCCGTCTGTGTGTCCGGCTGAACATTTTTGTGGCTTGTATCTCAGGCGTTGATAATCAAATTTGGGTTTTTGCTGTGGTATTCAGATAGACCAGCATCGAGAACGGATTCCCACGATCGTTGGGCCTGTACATATTTTACTGCGGGAGGTATATCTCTTGTAGGGCTTGGAAGTTGCAAGGCAAACATCGTAATGATCGTTTCATTGTTGCGCGCCTAATAAGTGTGTTGTTCGCCATTTGCGTCTGTTCGCCAGTCTGACCATTAACTTTGGGTTGCTCGCGTAATAACGTGTAAACTATATGTATAGCAGATTCAGATTCAGTTTCTTTCTGATAACTATGGGCAACATACATAATAAATAATATTTAGATGCGCAGTTTACACAGAAGGATAAATGAATAACGCACCATCGACTCAACCTCCATTTTGTGTTGACTGTGGGGTTGTTTGCCTCAAATTACGATTTATAGTGTCACACAAAATTTGGTTGCCTCTAGAATGATGACTCCATACATCACAAATCTGAAGATGACAGCAAGAATTCCACTTGTGATAATCAAACTGACACATTATTACTGATGTACAAATCTTCATTTTATGCTGTAAACAAAAGGAAACTGCACAGTGAAATAAAGAATACCATAGCTACACCAATGGGCAGTGGCGTGGGCGAAAAAAAGGCTACCACAGGTGTTCTTCGAGACAGCGATGACAATGGCAGAGGCAGCAATGACAGTGACCGTTATGGAGCACAAGCGACCAAAACGACGAAGATTCATGCATGGGAAAAATTACTCGGTTTATTTCTGTGTAAAGTCGGCATGAGATAGCTCCCCGACTCCGGGCCTGTTTAGTGTACGGGGATAATAAAGTATAAAACAAATTCTTGTGGATTTTTCATTTCTCTCTATCACTACCTTCAGCCCAGTGCCACAATACAAATACTCAACAACCACTCCGCCAATTTCTTATTAATATAAACACATGCCCCATAGCTCAGTGCCGTTCCACAGCTCCGTGCCGCTCCAGAGCTCCAGTTCCGTTCCAGAGCTCCAGAGTTGCACCGCCCCACGGCTCCGGCGCTGCTCCACAGCTTTGGCGTCTCTCTACAGCTACGGTGCCACTCCACAGCTCCGAAAATGCACCGCTCCATCACTCCAGCGTTGTTCCATATCACCGGCGCCGCCCCCCCCCCCCCCGGAGACGTCCCACAGATACGGCAGCTCTGGCGTCACTCTACAGCTCCTCTACCCCGGTCCTCTACACTACTCTGGTCCTCTACACTACCCTGGAGCAACACCGGAGCGCTGCTATGCTACTCTAGACCTCCTCGTTACTCCTGGGGTAACACCGGGGCTACTCCGGAGCACTGCTCGGCTAATCTGGACCCCCTGTTCTAGTCCAGAGCGACTCCGGTAATCAACACCTGTATATAAATAATATTAATAATAACCAAGGATTTGGCAAAACTGTGATTAATTCGCCATGAGAGCCCTAAGAAAGTGTTTGTTTACTACAGTTTACTGCTGAAACTGAGATTAGTCCCTAAAAACCGCACTAATTCAGGGTACTTGCACTCCCCTCCACCTCTGCGGATTAGGGGCAGACACTTTTAATTTTATGGCTTTAATAGAACGTTGAGTTCGCACCCATCCCTCAGGGTTAAGCAATACAACGCCTGTAAAGTAAGAACAACACAGAAAGTTGCCATTCCCATTCACAGTGAAATGTTCATGCTTTGGCTACCAAGGGAGATAACCACTGATGTGAATATTGAAAATGTTCATATCTCGAATTTGCTTGACCCCTTTCCTCTCTTGATGATGAGTGCTGCAATGATTGGAGTGAACTTTTATTGATGCAGTCTTTTACAGCAAACTTCAATGTCGATATGATGCCTGTCAAGTGTTCAATGCCTTTTATTATCCAAAGGTCACTGTAGTGTAATCTCTTTTTAGTATCTAAATTCATCTTTTAATAAGAGTATTAATGAAGTAATGCTTATAAGTATACCATATTCTGTACATATAATAAAAAAAAATGAAAATCACGATTATGTACAGCGTCATATAACCTGTCCTTGTCTTTCTTATCTTACATTAACACATTCATACTAGCACAGTTTTGAAGTTGCAAGCATACCCAGTCCTTCAGGGTGGGGTGATTTCCATCGCGTTCTATAACTCCTTTCTATCATAAAATAACGAGAGCTCGAAATGCCCCCCTGGCAGTACCTTTAGCCAAAGGAACCCTCAAATCGATTAAAATAAAGTAAATTAAGCAGGGGCCCGCCTAGATTTTACAATCTGTATATTTTCCTATGATGGGGTGTTCAATATATGTGGTAACGCGGGGGAAACTGGAATGTGTCGGAAAGGTTCTAGAATGAAAGAAAGGTTTGTGTGTGAATGGGCATGTGCAATGAGTCGCTGAACTTTTATATATATGCTCACAGAGGTTGGATCACTTTAAATTAATAGGGTGCGAGGAACCGCATGGTAAGTGCATTGGGCATCGATAGAAAAGTTGCTACCTTTCACCCCGATTTGGAGCGTATTCAATTGAACGTGAAACCTAGCTGATCAGACACTGCCTTTTTATAAGCGTGCAGTTGAGACGAGTGGACTTTATTTTTGTAACAGTGTATATACACCGGATTTCAATGATTTGAGTAAACGTTTAGAATCACGACGGGAACATTTTTGTCAATTTTCATAACAATTAACAAAATGGTACTCATGACAAATAATAAAAGTAATATTTTATTCAGCATTGTTATTGGATCAGTTATTGATTCTTGGCGGGGGAGTTGGATACTAGCCTTTTTAATGTGTCATACACACTACGAAATTTCCGAGGTGGTACAATAACACAATCACACTGACCCAACGAACTGTCCACGCCCAATCCCCGTAATCCATGACCTATATGACTCACAACTACCAAATGGCACAAGTATCAAAAACCCCAAAACATAGGTGGGCAGATGACGTGGCCTAAAACGCATTGGGACGTTGCGATTTTTGCCTCGTAAACAATAGACAGACAAAGGTGTCAAGACTTGTATGATTAAAAGACAATAGTGCCAAGGCCCTAAACAATAAGAGAATAATAGGCATTGCCATAGAACAATAAGCATTGTCTTAGAATAACACCTACTTGACAATCCACTGGATCGATATCGGCCCTCATTCACCACACAAACCAAACATATTGTTTAAATGAGATTGAATGCTGGAAGTCATATACTTGGGTTGCGTTCTGAGACAGGCACCACGACTTTGGCGTTTTATATTCTGTTATTATCATTAAAGTAAAATTATTCCGTCTATATGCATATGACTTGCTACGATTTATGGGAGAGGAGTGACTACTCTCCGATAACTTGAAACAAGGCAAAAATATCTTCTCTCTAAACCAGTTATTATGATACACCCAAGATGTACAGTGTCCCTAGACAATTAACAAGACAATTGAGAAATGTCAAGAAAAAAAAAACAGAAGACTACCAGGAATAATTGAAAACACATCATGATATCTAAGTTAACTCATATTTGAACCTAATGTAGCCACATTTTTACATCCAACTACAACCAAACAAGAGCCATTTGAGAGTCCAGCCTCTTCCATGGATGTTTTGGTTATGCTTACCAGCCATACTGATATACACCATTCACAAACTGCTAAAGATCACCCCCTGCTCATATACAAAGGAGGAAAATGTGTGGTTCTACTCACTCTCCACAGTTTAGAAAAACCTTCCCCTCTTTCATTTGTTATAACCTATGAACTATCAAACATGGTTTGGTCAAGGACAGTGAATGGGAGTCACCTCTTTTTCTGGGAATTTTAAAACCACCCACAGAACAACTTCGTTTTATCAAAAACGGTTTATTCATATTAAGCAAAGTACTTTTAGTATGCAGTGTGTCCCCCTCTGGCATTCAACATTTTATGACAGCATTTCCTGATGCTTGGAACACGTTCGAAATGTCTGTTGTGTCAGATTGTCCTATCCGGCAACAAGAGTTTGTCAGAGTTCTAAAAAGGATGTCGTCTGGAGCCTATCTTGTGCATGCTGTTCAGAGTTGAGGTCGAGTGGGAATACTAACCGGTATCCACTCATTTCTGTTTACCTCCACTTCATGAGTCAAATCTAGCTGAACGGGGTCTGGCATTATCATCCATTAGGGTGAAGTTTGCACTTGCTGATGTTACATATGGTCTCCCTAAAGGTTCTAGAACCAGATTGCTGCACAATTGTCCATTCATATTATCATTCTGTGTGAGAAGGGGTCTGTCTAGTCATCCAAACTGACATCTCCCTGTACCACAACCATACCAGTCATGCACTGCCACATTGACATCAGGCTAACCTTTAATTGGCCCTTCTCCATATACAGGTGCGAATATCCAACAGGTCGGGATGAAATCTGGTATCATATACAAACAGACGCCGCACTTTTAACAGAATGTTGGACTATCAAGTCTTGTGTTCAGTTTTGTGATTCCTGTGGCACTCAGCTCTCTATTGCGTGTGTCCACATTCCAGAAGAACAGGAATTATAGGTTTTCTTGCATATAGTCTAGCATGGCTGAGTCAGTTCCTGGTTGTTTTTGTGGATACAGTGGCTACAGTTGCATTATGGGATTTGCTTTGTGTGTTTTAAACGGGACAAAAACGTTATCTCCACCAACATGTATGGTATATGAAGTTTAAAAACCGACATCCAGATATTAAATCTCCATATACCATACATGTAGGGGGAGATAACTTATAATATATGTATAGTTATGAATAAGTGATTCGTCAGATTTTTTTATTTCATAAATCGTCAAAGTCTCCTGGTCATTTTCCAGGATTTCAAATTCCAATACTGGCAAGTGAAAATTAAAAACATTAACACCCTTACAATGAATACATGAACACATATTTTCAAGGAGGGTGGGGACAAAGAGTGTAATCACAGAAATTATCAAAGTGTTTCATTTTAACACTGAGAGAAAAAAATACAACATATTGTATATTTCTTCTTTTCCTTTATTTTTTAAATTATTTGGTACAAAAGATCTACTGCTTCAATATACAAACAATATTTCAATATTTTTATACCTGATGTTAACAAAATACTGATACTTTTCCATAAAATGTCAAATTTCCTTATTTTATTGTGGATGCTAACCTCGAAAAAAACTGGTTCAACTTTCTCTGCAAAGAACATATATTTTCAAGAAGAGACAACTCTTCAGTCAACAACACTGCCGAACATCAACTACGCAAGTAAAAAATAAAAACATTTTTTTCCCAGCTTTTCTTCTTTTCCAAACATCTTTTATGAACACCCCAACAAATAAACAACTTGGCTCAATACATTAAGAGGTCAGAAGTTATGTTTATAAAAGGCAAAATATTGTTTAACAATATTTAGAAGTAGATACCAGTAGTGTTTTGGTCAAATGGAATCAGATAAAAAGCATACTTTCAACAGTATTAAGAACACTAGAAATCATTTCTGAGTTTACTGTTCTGACCTAAGATCAGGTGCTCTGATAAGCAGTTAGTATAGATTTTATAAAACATTATGAGGGCGTGGTCACTCAGTGGTTATGGGACTGAACTTCAACCAAACAGTACACAGTTCAATCCCCACCAGGGGCAACTGGTCCTTGGGCAAGACACTTAGTCCCGACTACCCACATGGGTCATGGTGACACTATGTACTAAGGCATATTGCGTGTCAATGGTGCACTTGCCTTCAACCAACGCTTGTGCGGTATGGTATGTTGGTATGTTGAGGAGACTGACATTACTCACTACTGCTTGGTGGTCCTCTCCGGGTACTCTCGCTTCCTCCACCTGTAACAATGGCCCACACAAGATGATCCTGAGAGTCAAAAGTGTTGTAAAAACCCAATAAATAATAACAATATAGAACATTATAGAGTGGAACCATATTAATTGCATTGGTCACCTGGCCAGTGAAAATTATTCAATTAACGATTAACATGAGTATTAAATTAACATAGTTTTTGGTCACTGTACTGTACTTTGGAGATAAACTGAGCATTATTCTATCATATCCTGTTTGACAGAGATCATAGAGCTCTGTCAAACAAGATATAATAGATTAAATTCCTGTATTGAATGTACTGAGGCCACATAAAGTCTATAAACAAGGGAAATTCAATGATTTCCAGAGTAATTTTTCAATAAATTACATATTTTTATTCCATGAACAGGAGTTTCTTCTAAAACTCTCTGCAATTAACAGGTTAAATTTGTACTGAAGGTATGATAAATCATTTTGTGTTTCAAAGTTCTATTCAATTAACAGGATCATTCAATTGAGAGATATCATATTAAAGAGGCTCAACTGTAAGTCCATTTTTTTCAGTGGGAACTGAGGTAGCCGACATTCCTGGCATAGGTGTTTCTATTTGTTAACACATCTGCAGTGTAAGTGATCAATCCACTTGATCATGAATGCAATTTAAAATCATGCAATTCACTATGAATGTCCCAACTTTCAAAGAGGGCCCCCACACAGATAAAGCAGTACAGTCCACTTCAGCAGCAGGAACGGGGTAACTGTTGGCAGTGTTGGAGTTCAAAATTGGTGGGATATGACAGGTAGACAGCCAATCTGGCTATGTCATCTCCCGACGTTGTAAATCAATTGTAAATTTATAGTATTTCTATCACATTGTAATTGTATTTGATTTATACCGTTAAATAAACAAGAGCTGGACTGTCGTCCGGTGCATACCCCAACGTGGCGTCAAGTTATAGCTGCCATTATAGGCAGACAAAACTTGAACTGGAACTAGTGCCGAGTTTGTAAAAACTGAAACTCAGTCTACAATGGTACGTAGGCAGTTGATTAGACTGATCTACAAATTGTTCGACCCTCTCCTTAGATTTTCTCTTCATCTATCCAGTACTCTATTTATTTATTGGTGTTTAAGGTCACTTGCAGCATCTATATCTATAGCATGTCCACAACAAAAGTATGAAGTCAAGATGTTTGGTCAATCATTAACTTGTTGAGTGCTATATGCCACTGCCAGGGCTTTAAAAAAAACGAGGGTATCAGATGAAAAGCAATCATTTTCCACACTCATATTCCATATTCAGTTAAACACAAATATTATTTTGTTTATATAAATGCATTTTAATATTAATTATTGGAGAGTGCCTGTGGGGACTCTCCAATAATTTGTAGTAAAACAAATTGTGATGAACAAATGCAGACCACAAAAAATAATCTAGCCCTCAACCAGTTAATAACAGTATGCTGCCCACTACATTGAACCTCCACCCCAGGCTTTAGTTACTGTATCCTATTTTACCAGTAAAACAGAAATAGTTTACCACAGAAAACAAGCACTGCTCCTCTTCACAATGTTCCCAAGGGGATCAAGTTCATCAGAATATTAATGATATAAATTATGACCAAACAATCAACTGATTTAGCATATGCAAAATCGGTGACATATGGTGTGAAAAATGTACAAGATGGAACCAGAGAAATGAAAATACATAAGGATCTGTCATCATTTGTAAACTGTATTAATCACAACATTCAGTTCTAAATAACCAAAAATAAAATCAATAGTGAATATAACAAACATGGAATAATGAAACAAATTAAAAAATACAGAAGGTATAAAAATTCAACAAAAATATCACAGCAGAAAATTGTATGGACAGTTTTACTATGTTCCAAGCTTCACTCTTTTTACTCTCAACCTGCTGAATGGTTTTAAAATATTTTTCATCAAATCTAGTCATGGCTGCTTCACAGCAGCCATGACTAGATTTGATGAAAAATTCATGAAAATTTGACTTGAGAAATCACTGGTCAAAAAGTTTATACTATTTACTGGGGAAAATCTGACTAAATGTCCTTAAATTATACTTTTTTTTAATGGCGAGAGATTTCCAATCCTGGACAGGAATGTCCATCAGCTGCATGCAATAGAATATGATACATTATCCACAGCACTAGGGAACTATTCTTCCTTGCTATACCTTTTCCCAGCATCTTTCCCATAAAATCCACAAAGGATGAATAGTATTGTGGAAGCCTGCTAGCTGAATAGCCTCTTTCCCACTATGCCACTAAAAAATAGTCGATTAACAGGACTATTCAATAAAAAGCAATTTAGTCAATTTTCCTTTGTTCCAGTGATAAAGTAAGAAATTAGAATGAGCTTGATGGACTTGTTCCAAGAAGGGGTAATGGAAATTTTCAGTCATTCAATAACATTTTTTTTGCAAATATAATGTTGTCTACTAGCTGTTTTAGGTAAAAAGTTAATATCTGGAACTCAGAGTAACTGAACAGTGTTAGAAAATGTTCATGTTTCAATAAAATACGTTGCTTGCCCCAACATTACAAGAGGCAACAAATAATACAAATCTGACATAGCATATGACCATGCATTGGAATGAACACAACAAGCTTGTTCCAATGAGGGGTCATAAGCTATCTTTTTTAAGAAAAAAAAGAAAAAAAACAAAGACAATTGAATGGTGGTTTTTTGTGAATAGCACTGGCCGCTTTTGCCCTTTATGTTGGGTAAAGGGTTAAATTCTGTCATTATGGGAAAAATTTGTTGTTTAAAATTTTGGCATTTTAGCATTAGTGTGCAGAGGGTTAAACAAGCAGTGTTGATATGTTTCCTATATGGCTCAAAAAATATTTTGTCCTTCCAGACAATAGCTTATGACAGTTTCGATGAAATTAGCAGTTATACTTTCGAAGAAAACAAAAAAAAAGGCATTTTTATATAAAAATATGAACGGATTTGGTTTGATGCATACCTCAATTAATTTTGCATTTTGTTCATAAAAATGTTTCCTTACAATTTATTTTGAGAATGCCAGCAGGCTCACTAAACTTTAAGCATATTTTCAAGAATGGAAATGTATTTTCTGTCAAATAAATACAATGTATTTCAAAGATGAATTGATACTCAAGTGGCACCAGATATTTGCATCTTGCACTGAACCAGCTAACTCAACACTGTGAAAGTTTTTTTTTTATTATCACATTCGTGCAAGCTAAACCCACTTTCACAAAGACGAATCACACATAAAAATTTAGCCTATGATGTAGGTTGCGGCGTGACCCACTGATTGTCCTTTTTGTCTATGCCTGGTAATAATGAAGAGTGACTTAAATCTTCTGTAAATTTATCCATGTTTGTTTGTGTTAGAAATGTGTTGTCGTCATTTGTTTCAGCATCTGTAAATGGCTCCCTGAAAAAGAAAAAAGGTGTGAACACACAAAAATATGGATTTGGGCAGAACAAATTTTAGTCTTTATCAAGTAAAAACAATAACTTTTTCTGCAAAGCTTTTTTAAGTGATTATAATATTTAAGTCAGAACAGCAATGTCACTTGTCCAAACATTTTGTCAATTAAATGATATTCTAGAAAACTAGATCAAGCCTTTTATTAATGATGTCTAGACTAGCCGTTTTCCAAAATTTTCATCTAATTCAGTGATGGCTGTTTAACCCTTTACACATTGCACAGAATATCAAAATGTATTATTTCAATTACTATTTTAAAAAAAATTTCAAAACAATTTCAACAAAACCATATCATGTGACCCCCTCTTTGGAATGACCTTGATGAGCTTGTTCCAATGAGGGGGTCACATGATATGGTTTTGTTGGAATATTTTGAAAAATTAATTTTATTCAACTGCTCAATTTGCAAATTACGTGGGCGATTCGTTAGGTAAAGGGTTAATAGCAGCCATAATTGGAATACATGCAAAAAAATTCCAGAAAGGCATAGGAAAGTTAAGTCTTGAATTTAGCTTCAAACTGCTAATGAAGATACTCTCCTGAAACAATTGAAATTTAATTTATTCTGTCCGGAGCACTGTTATTGCTGCAATACTGCATTAACCTTAATGGAGAATAAGCCGCGATTTTGAGAAAAAATAAGTCAACCATTTAAAACAAAACCACAATTTCCATGATGCAAAAGTACCCTCATGTTTTATATATCTTTCATATGACAGCGTCCAATTTGAGTCAATAAATTAAACTGAAGGTGAGAATTTATTGGTTATTTGAAAAAGGCTAGCACAAGCCTTTTTCAACTATCCAATAAATTATCGCCTTCAGCTAGGCATGTTAACTCTCCCGGAATGCCCAGGAAAATCCCAGAATTTCAGTGTAGTTCCCGGCCTCCCGGATGGGAATCAGTTTTGGACCAAAAATCCCGGAAAACAACAGTCAAATATTTCGTTCCCATTGTAAGTTATGTAACTTATGAAAAACGTTCGGAGTCAAATCACATGCATTTCAAACTCTGGTAAAAACCCACGAAGCAGTAAAACATGGGTTTAAGTTAAATTTATTTAAGAAAAGGGTATTTTATGATATATATTTCAACTGTGTTCATGTTTATTTCTTGGGTTTTTCTCCGGAGATTTGTGATCAATGTGCGAGTGTGAAGTGAAAATAGGTGACTTACTTTCCAAAAATTGAAAACTCCACCTTCATTTAAATGCAGTTTTTGGAAATTAAAATATATGAAAAGGAACTAAATAATATATATTTATTTATTCCTTCATAGAATAGCTTTAATTCTCATCCCTTTTCCAAAATCAAAACGTAAACAACAACTATTTAGCACAGTTTAAAAGTAGGTTAAAGTCGCTTAGGATGCTGAAAAATTATGACTGCATATTTAAACACAATGGACTTATTTTCAAACACTATATTTATTCTGTTTATTCTGTTGTGCTGGTTACAGAACTGTTAACTGTTGGCCATCTGTACCAGAAAATTTCTAATGGAATTGAAAAAAAATGCTTCAATGATGAAAAGAAAAGTTTGTGTAGGGCACAAACGTCTCACATACATGAAGTTTGATCAAGATACTTTCTAAGTACTAATGTTCTTGAAGTAACTGAACATTAGGACATCTTTTCCTGTTAACATTTCCAGACTTGGGAAATCATTAGCTAAGTAGACTTTGATAAGAGCAAACCACAGGTGGAGGTGCTCTGTGGGGCAGTGTGGGTGGGTGGTGGGAAGGGGGCTCATGAAGAAAAGGATCCTGGGGGAGGGGGGGGGGGGGGGTCAAATCAACAGTTATTTTATGATTTTTTAACATAGCATAAATGCATCAGCATAGTTGACAACTAGTTCTGGATATAACCTGGTGTTAATAGTGGTCGATGAGCTGAAAATTCACAAGTTTTTTCTTTTATTTTGTCCCCGTGCGAACTTTTCCCTGAAATCCATCCCATTTCCCTGAAAATCACCCTCAGGTTCCCTGAAAAATTATTCTGGAGGTTTACATGTCTGCCTTCAGCTTAACCCTTTACCTAACATGAAAAGCAGACGACACTTGCAAAAATAATTCTTGAATAACTAATTTTTTTCATTTTTTGTCTCAAAAACATAGGTTATGACCCCTCGTTGGAACGAGCTCGACGAGCTCGTTCCAACGAGGGGTCATAACCTATGTTTATGAGACAAAAAATGAAAAATATAATGAAAATTAACAGGCGATTTTTGAGAATCGCGCTGGCCGGTTTTGGCCGTTACGTTGGGTAAAGGGTTAATTTATTTCATCGAACTGAATGCTTTAAAATGAATGAGAAACAAAAGATGAGGGTACATTTGCATAATGGAAATTGTGGTTTTGTTTGCAGATGGGCAATTTACTAAAATCCAAACTGATACCAATATCATGGAGATACCGAAAAACTGAACTGAACCAATCATTGAATACCAATACTGTCTGAATTTTAAAATTTTCCTACATTAGCAAATTATAAGTCCCTGTGGAGACTTGATAACAGTTGAAAGATTCATTTTCACGAAAGAAGTAATTGATTTCTTTTCAGTTTTGTTAACCCTCAGTGGACTGGACAACTGTCCTGAATTCCCAATAGACTATAACCTGTACATGTCCAATTGCTTTGCAGTGATTTTCTAGTTAGGTCTTGGCTGCCTGTTAAGGCAGTCAAGACCTGACTAGAAATCACTGCCCAGATGTTTTGTCTATTGTCAGCAGGACCTCCTAAAGATAGCATGGTCAGGGCACATACTCTGAGATTGCAAAAGCCTGAAATAGGTCTTTGAACATTAAGGTGCATTTAGAACAAGTCACAAAATTACTGCAGATATGATTTGTGGTCATAAAAGAATGCCACTGTTGAGCTGATTGGCAGTGTCATTTATTGGGTAAACATGAAGAATAGCGGACCCAACAAATTATACAAAAAGTACCAACTTTTTCCAACTTTTCATGGTTTCCCTACATTCTTTGGTGTTTTTTCTTTACATATTCATAAATTTGGGGGAATAAAAATCACTTTTTAGCTTGTTTTTACAAGTTTTTAACTTCCGAGACGAAGCAATTCAACTTGCGCGTCAACTATCTTTTCTATCGAAAGTGTGTGTTCGATTTTGAAGCGCACTTGTTCTGCACTGGTACCACAAGAAGAAGTCGGTAAGTACAGTGTTTTTTCACTTTTTCTTTATTAAGGTAAGTTATTATGTAATAAATAGCACCGCCCTCGACGGGTTAGGGTCAGTCTAGCAAGGGTTCGGGTTAGCTAACCCGAACCCTTCCTACACTGACCCTAATCTGTTGAACACGGTGCGATTTTTGGAACTGATGTGATACTAAATTCTCCACAAATGGGAGGAGACGCCCACCGTGACGTCACATCTTTGACAGTTTCCACTGAAAGAACGTCGCTGTTGATAAACACGATCAGGCGACTTTTCCGTGCCTCTATTACGAGAAGGCAAAACTCAGTAAATAATGTCTAAATGTATTAAAAACTCAGGGTTTTTGGTACCTATGTGAAGAAAAAACATTAAAGAATGTAGGGAAATCATGAAAAGTTGGGAAAAGTTGGTACTTTTTGCATAATTTGTTGGGTCCGCTATTCTTCATGTTTACCATTTATTGCATTGTGGTAGAATGATACTATAACAACTTATTCTGTATTTTCCTGATATGAATTCCTCTTTGGTACCATCAGCAAATGTCCGTCAGATCAGATATCGAATACTAAACCGATACCGAGGTACACCCCTTTAAAAATACCGAAACCGATACCGAACTCAAAATTCCAACATCGCCCATCTCTACTTTTGTTAAATGCGCAACTTATTTTTTTTTAAATTGCAGCTTATTGTCCCTTTAATGACAATATTTTTCAGCAGGCACTAGGGATATTTAAGCCCCTGCACAAGGATGTGAAAATACCAAAACTTCAAGCAGCAAACTTTTTCCGTAATGCAACTAAGAATTTAACTAATTCAGTCTTGTTTGAAGATGATAAGAAGGCTGAAAGCTTGTACTCCAACAGAAAATGAGGCTTTTAACATGTTACAATTCGTTTCTTATCATCTTCTATCTGGAAATCTTTATGGCTATGTAGATCATTTTACAGTCTTGTTTGATACAGCTCAATAAACTACTTGAGGCTAGTGAGAAATGTGAGTGTAGAAAGTTGGTGTACCTGGAGAGAATCACTTGGCAGTGACAACCAACTGGTAGACATTTTGACTTATTGATCAGGCACAATTGGGTTCTGAATGCTGATCACATAATTTGAAGGCACAGGATTTCAATGCATTCCCATTAGAGCAAGCAAGGCTAGGTCCCAGGACACACAAAAAAACTAGAGGTGTGACTGTCCCAGATGAGCCTGTCCCCTTCCCTATCCCCTGCCACCATGATTATTCTAAGGCAAAAGTGGGCATAACTCTGGCAAAAAAGTGCGATTGCAACTATAATCACAAGTGCACAGGTTCCCATGGTAGTAAACATCCATACCAAGTTTCAAAGGAATTGACTCATAAGCATCGGAGAAAATCTCCGGACAATATTCTAGACCTGCTTTTTCAAGTCAAAAAGGGGTATAATTCTGACAAAAATTATCCAACCAAAACTATAATTGCAGGTATACAGGTTCCCATGGTGGCGAACATTCATTCCAAGTTTCAAGCAGATTGGTCCATAAATGTCTGAGAAAATCTCTGGACAAAATTATGTCTACAGATGGACAGACAGATGGACAGACAAAGTGATTCCAGTATACCCCCACAACTCGTTAGGGGGGAGGGGTATAAAAATACAAGAAACAGCTTTCTGGCAAGTGGCTCAAAAGTAGTGGTTTGCATTTCCAATTTCATGTCCAATACTATGCTCTTAAACTAACTTTGAGGGAAGATGTCTCTCCACACAGAAACTTTTATTGAAAAATGGGTGTCTAAAAGGAGCAAGCGCCTTGATTCAAACATTTGACAATTTTTTTAAGCTTAAACAGACTATCATTTAAGAAAACAATTTGAACCCAACAAAATGCTTGATGTTTGTGTGGAAGGGATGCTGGAGGCAGCTCTCTGATTTTATGTATTCCGTAATTAATGTCTCAAACTGAATGGGGAGACAACTTTATCAAATAAGGGTACACATGTTGTTGCACTCAGATAATAGATCAATTACCTCATTACTGCTGATATACTGGACTTATGTTTAACTATAATGTTCTATAGAAAAAAACTGATGCGACGTCAGACATTTTCAGGCAATGTGTTTGTCTGAATACAAGTCTGTCACCTTAACCCTTTACCCAACACAGATAATATCAAAATTTATTATTTTAATTACTATTTTTTAAATTTTCTCAAAAAATTTCAACAAAACGATATCATGTGACCCCTTATTGGAACAAGCTCATCGAGCTCGTTCCTATGAGGGGTCACAGTATATGGTTTTGTTGATATATTTTTAAAAGTTAAAAAATTTATAGTAATTTCCTTATTTTTTATACTTACCAATGACCCAGACATAGCTGGTGCTAACTCTTAAAATATAGGGCCAAACACAAATTTTGCCCCCCAATCCCCAAAATTTGCATCTAAAACCAAAGAAAACATGTCCTGAATGGCCCTCCGCACTTCACCTCTACTGCGCATGCGCAGTGTCAAGGACGTTCCGAAATTGGTGCCATTAATCATTCTAATAACCAGTGCCTGGTAAGCGATATGTACTCAGCGGGGAGGCAAGAGTTCCCAACTCCTGGGAGGGCCATCCCCGTCTGGGTCATTGGTAAGTATAAAAAATATAGAAATTACTATAAATTTTTTAACATTTTTATACTGTACCAATGACCCAGACATAGCTGAATAGTAAAAAGGCTGGAGGGCCAAGGACATAGAGCAAGATGGAATACGCTCAATAATATAAAATAGAGTCATCCCCTCTAGGGAAAAAGAAGTAATAGGCCTTACATGTATCTTTCTTATTTATGATAAATTAGAAAGATACAACACCTTCCAAAATTGAGCATCATACATCCATGTACTCTATTAATATCCAATATAATCCTTATACTAATAATTTTTAAAGTAAGCCTATAAATAAAGTAAGTCTAGAGAATAGAGACTCTTATACTCCTTAAAAGTGTCTGAGGATTGCATAATCATGTCCGTTGACACATGCTATATTCAAAAGCTATACTTTAAAAACTAAGACTTGAATGAATTTTTAAAACATAAACTTCTCACTAAACAACCATCCCAATAACAGCTCAGAATTACTAACTCCGGAGGAGGTATCCCCTTGTTTTCATAGTAAAACAGGTGACCCAAGGGAACACCCTCCCCCCCCCCCCCCCCTTTTTCTTGCCCTGGGTCAAATAGCCCAGAGCGAAGAGGGCAGCAGAACGGAGTCACTGCCGAAACAGACAGCCTAACTAGCTATAGTAGCAACTGTTAAGAGAATGACATTCTGAGCAGTAGATAATAGACCTGACAATAGAGGCCTCCAGAAATGGACTCAATATTTCTGAGATAAAAAATTCATGAATGTGGATAGCTGAGCGCAATGAGCAGCCTTCAAAAATCTATAATAGCGACACTATTAATGTAAGCCCAAGAAGTAGAACTCTTACTTCATGAGCCGAAATCTCAAACACAACTGCTGAGTCAAGATATAACATCAGCAGTATCGATAGTTAATTGAATCCATTAGCAATAGAATGGAGCGTAACGTCCTTCTAATAGGCATCGAAGACAGAAGAAGTTTACGCCCGTAGTAATAAACAGATATCTGTTTATAAATACATAAACTCTACCCGGACAGAGTAAAGGCCTATGCCCGTACGAAGACGGAAGGACCTTAATAACAATAGGTTCCGGATATTAGGAGCCTAACTCTTATGCAAAAATCCAACCTAAATAGTAAAGGAAGTAGTGATTCCGACTACTACGAAAGTGAAAATCATCCATCGATAGTGCATGAAACTCACTGACTCTTCAGTAAAAGAGAAGCCAACAGAATTACTGTCTAAAAGGTCAGAATTTGAAAATTACTGTATCCAGAGGCTCAAATGATTACTTAGCTAAATAAGAACCGAAGTTAAATTCCATATAGGAATTTAATCTAAAGATTCTAAGTCTATTTATCAAAAAGTTACTAACTGACTTAGATAAAGAGACATAAGACTCAATTGTAAACTATCATAGAGTGCATAGGTATGAGGTAACATAAACCTATAACCTTAATAATAACTGGCTGCAGTAGATCTTGTCAAACAAGTATACTAAAAAGTTGCAATGAGTAGTATGGAGGGATCAACAATATGAACATAGTGATCCCTACACCAACGACGAAAGAGCCTCCACTTTAGCCGCATAGAATAGCGAAGAAGAGGATCTCCTATAGTAAGAAATCGCGTCCAAAGCTCGTCCAGTACAATGCTTACAATGCAATACGGACCACACAATGGAATACGTGAAGGTTGCGACCTTGCGGGTTGTGATAAAGATGACACAATTTACCCAGCGAAAAAAGATCCTCTCATTGAGGAAGATTTCGCGTTAAGTCCCACAGTAGACATCAGAGTAAATTACCCACGGTCTCTGTGAAGACAGAGATGCTATCAACAGAAATGTATTGTGGTTGTTTATCTTAGCAATACCTGCTGAAACAACAGCGCCGGAGGATATGCATATCCTATCATTCCGTCCTATTAGATCAATAGAGCGTTAACAACATTAGCTCAGAGATCCGGACAAGCCAACACATACGTCTGCAATTGATTAGCAAGCTGTGTCGTAAATAAATTATCATTGGGCGCTCCCATAGATAGCAAATCTGATTGAATACTTGTTTGTTGAGAGTCCATTCTGACGGCAACAAGCGACCCCTAAGTGAACGGGAGTCCAGTAAAACAATCAGACGACCCGGAATATGACGGACCGAAACAGAACTGGTGTACTATAACCAACAGACGGATTCTTTCCATTAAATTGAATAACGGAAACGAATGAGTGCCTCCCTGGTTCCGGAGATACGCCACTACTGTCGAATTAACGGACAGGATTTGGACATGCGTTTCTGAATAATGTTCATCCAATGACATAAAGCAAGCCTAAAAAACATTATTCCGCGGAAGATAATTGCTTGCTTAGAGACTGCGGAACCCAAAGAACCTGGCACTTCGCATCCGTTGGGATCAATATTATATCCCAATCTGTTTGACTGGCAACCGTCATAACTATAACACTCGGATCCGGCAACTGCAGTGGCACTCTCTGAGTCAACCACCGAATGTTTGCCCCAGTCTGAATCTCTTGTAACAATAGATAGACAAGAGAACATGTAAATCAAGCAATTCATGGATTGCTGAAAAGTTGCCGTCGAAGAGAGGCTTCTCCGAGAACGAAGCTACTCTGAGAGAGTTCTTCACCTTACTATCCACACGCGTGGATGTAGCTAGGGCTGCGTCACGTCTAACCAACTCCAATCAGCCACTGAAGGGCGGAGTTATACGTGAACAAACTACTGCCCTCAAAAGAAATCACATTGAGAATAATATCCCGTAAATCTTTTCTTGAAGACGTAATGATAATGCCTCAGTAAGGTGGATTACGTATGATAAAGCGTCTAAGTTAAGTCTACTAGACATCATTGTCGTTTCCAACATTGTGGTTGGAAAAGACATAGACAGCGAAAAAGAATATTTCCAGTCTTTAACCATGCCGTCTAGACGCATATGAACTCTCGGTATGCCCTGCTCTGCCAAAATAAATCATTCGTATAAATGATAAAACGGCAGAAATGAGCACTGCGGACAAGAAACTAAACTATCATGCTTGGTAGCAGGCTTATATGCATATATAGCGTCGAAAAATAAAACACATGTTCTAATGACATTATTGGACTGTGTCGGTAAGTCAGGGACAATGTCCCTAAACCGATCCAAAATTACGTGTCCAATGACGCTATAAGTCTCTTATCCAACATCGCAGCAATGTAGTCCGAAATAACAATCACTGGAAGATAATGCCAGAAGAAATGAATGGCAGCTTCCGATGCTACGAAAGGGAAAACTCGAAATTTTTCGAATCCCTTTCGCCATCCTGTCGGACCCTATAAAGCGTTCGGTCGTCAGTACCTGATGCAACCGCGGACCGCACCGACCCAGCGCCGTCAGATAATTCCTGATTCGAGTAAGAAACTGTCGATTGCTGGGATGCTGCGAAACAACTGTGCTAACTCGGATAGCACGTCCGTCACTGAGGCCTGAGGAGAAGCGGTCCTACAATGCATTGCCGCTGGAAGCTCCGTGATCGTTACCCCGTGCATACTACCAATATACGAGCGAATGGAGTGTATAGGCCTCGTGTCCCTTGGCTACCGGATGGCGTGACCTATTCGCCGTGGAATCACTGAATGAAGAAACTGATCGGATACTCGAGGTCACGTAGCCAATGTGCGGTCGTGTGCCCTGCTGTGAGGATGAGGAAGCATTATCGACAGTCTCTCGGACTGTCAATATAACGGAGCGTCCCGACCGACCGACATATGCTCCGAATGTAAAATATCTGAACCACAACATGCGGTCCCCTATGTTGTTGGACGAGAGAGGGACCTCTCTCGCTCACAGCCCGGACGGACCTGGACAAGCCAGGAACCGGACTAACAGGCTTCCTCCGATCTGTCCTCAATCCGCCGTCACTGGGTGAGTACTAAAGTAATTATAGTGCTCGCATCACCCAAATCTCCTTCCTAGACCGCAACGGACGAACCCGGCAGCCGAACCATTCGATGAATATACGCTACACCGGGTGAGCTAGCGAATGTCACTCCGTCGATCCTACAAGGGATCTCTTAGGCGATAGACATATTCCATGAGCACTTATTGTCGCTAGCTCTTCATTAACTATGACGACAGAGGCACACTTTTGAAAGACATCTCCGTAACTTTGCGAACAAGAAACCAGAAATGCTTGGTTATAGCAAGCATATAATAATAATATATATAGCGTTGTTCAATAATTCGAAAGTTTGTGTGACATTATTGGACTATGTCGGAACTGAGGGATGATGTCCCTGAACCGAACCAAAAATTTCTAAGTCCACCGACGCTATCAGTTTCTTATCCGGCATCGCAGCATTCTGGTCCGACGAAAGAAGCTATAGAAGATCAAGTCAGATGACATACACAACAGCATATGTTGTTCCGAAAGGGAAAGCTCGAAATCCTCCAAATCCCTTTCGGTGTCCCGTCGGACCGGATGAAATTTTCGGACGTCCGTACCCGCTTCCGTGGAGCGTCCCGACCCAGCATCGTCAGATAAAAAATATGCGACAGATTCAGTTGATGCTGGGATGCTGCAATAAGCTGTGCTATTTAGGAAAGCACGTCCGTTCCCGAGGCCTGTGCAGTAGCGGTCTTACGATGCATTGCCGCCGGAAGTTCCGTGTACGTTGACTCCCGCACACTTTCCTATGCGAACGTCCGGAGTCTGCAGGCCTCGTGTCCCTGGCTACCGGATGGTGTGACCTGGTCGCCGATGATTCTCTGACTGGCGAAGCTGACTGGATATCCGAGGTCACGTAGCCAAGAGCGGTCGTGTGCGCTACCATGAGAATGAGGAAGCCTTATTGACAGTCTACTCCGGACTGACTATATGTCGGAGCGTCCCGAGCGATGGACGTATGCTCCGAATGCGAAACATTTTGTACCACAACATCTGGGGCCAGATGTTGTTGTACGAGAGAGGGGCCTCTCTCGCTCGCCGTCCGGATGGACCAGAACGAGCTATGAACCGGACTAAAAGGCTTCCTCCGTTCTCCCTCTAATCCGCCGTCACTGGGTGTGCATTTGGTTGATTGATAGTGCTCGCATCACCCCAAAACTCCTTCTAGACCGCAACGGACGAACCCGGCTGCCGAACCATTCGATGAATGGACGCTACACCGGGCGAGTTAGCGGACGTCAAAGGCCGTTGAACCTACTAGGGTCCTCTTAGGCAATTGGCGTATTAAATGAGCACTTTTCCGCTAGCCCTTCATTAATTGTAATTGGCACACTGTTGGAAGACATCACAGATACATCACCCTAATCTTGATCGTCTGAAATAGAAATTGATAAAGTAGAGTGACCCTGCGGGGAAAGGACCGGAGTGTCCAATTCCCCACTAACATACCGTGACATACGCTTCCCATGTTGTCATCGAAATCATACGATACAGAACAGGAGTTAATGCGAGTACACTGACCACATATAGAATGATTATAAAAGTCAAAGGAAGACTTCCTCTTATTACAATTGATCAAAATCCTTTCAATGTGAAAAGAAAACAAGTCCTGGTACTCGCACCAACCCCTGGCAATCAAAATACATAATAATAATAATATGATCCATTAATATAGAAAAAATAATTGAAATCAAAATATTTTGAAAAAATATTTTTTCAGAACAGCCCAAGTTTCTGAAAAGTAACGTTGATGGATCCCAAGCCTAAGTGTGAACAAAAATTTTAAAAATATTTTAAACAATTTATTCAACACTTACGAACAATAATAATGTATCTAGTTATGATTAAAATAACATCAAGATATTATTTTCAAGAAATCCCCCCCTCACACAGAGGGCTGTTGTAAATGTAAACAATGAGTGTAAAAACACTAAAATAAGACTCCAGGCACCCAGCCCCGGAATCAGTTACCAAAAATACACTATCTGATGCAAAACAGAGACTTCCAGGGAAGAAACTGCAGAACATCAGATGGTAGATGCAGAACACAACGCCTAACCACCCGTAGGTGAAGACGTAAACATGGGGAAAAGAACAGAATTCATTCTGTTATTCAGCTAAAACTCCCAAGAAAATTTAGTAATAATAATTACAGAAACTATGCCAAAAGCATGGGAGAATAGCAAGGGGGTACTTAAAGGAAAGGGAGAGAGGAAAACACTGAAAAATCAGTGTAACTACATAACCAGAATGACAACAAAATGGCTGCTGCCTCGAAAATAGGTAACTTAACATAATTTCATTAAAAATTTTTAAGTTACAGCCCTGATAATATTCTGTCACACATTTTTCCTCTCCTCCTTCTCTATCCTACTTAGAATCACTATTTCACTAATATTTATGTGTCTGGCATCATTTAAACTGAGATTTACAAGCACAAAGATCAGTCAGATGTTAACTGATGAAGGGCCAAACTTAGAATGATTAATGGCGCCAATTTCGGAACGTCCTTGACACTGCGCATGCGCAGTAGAAGTGAAGTGTGGAGGGCCATTCAGGACATGTTTTCTTTGGTTTTAGATGCAAATTTTGGGGATTGGGGGGCAAAATTTGTGTTTCGCCCTATATTTTAAGAGTTAGCACCAGCTATGTCTGGGTCATTGGTACAGTATAAAAATATTTATTTTTTTCAACTGCTCAATTTGCAAATTACGTGGGTGGATGTGGGTGATTCATTAGGTAAAGGGTTATCCTCTATCTGCCAATCATGTGGACCAACCAGCCTTACTTTGACAAAATCACATGGCTTTTCTATGTTTTATTAAAATCTATTGTTGTCCCCATCATAATTTCCAGCTGATATTCATTTTATGGCAAGTAACAAAATAATTAGTTTGTTTGTTTTATCATTAAGAATTCCCATCACTGCTGCAGTGGCTTTCTGCATTCGGGCAAATTACATTTTGGTGCCACAATGTTTGGCAATCAAATATGTTTTGTGCCAAATCAACATTTTGTGCCTCTCTTCTTGTCTGTTATATTGTGCACAATTATTTAGTTTTCATATGCCGTTTTGAAAAAACGGGTCGTATTATGGTATACTGCTGTCCGTCCGTCAGTCTGTCTGTCCGGTCACATGTCGTATGATAACTCAAGAACGCTTCGAGAGATTTTCGTGATTTTTGGGTAGGTGGTGTATATCGATGGAGGGAAGCTCCCTTTCATTTAGTGTTGCCGTTCGATTAGTCATTCCAGAGTTATGGGACTTTATTACTTAGAAAATTGTTGATTTTTTACACGTCGTACGATAACTCGAGAACGCTTTGAGAGATTTTTGTGATTTTTGGGTAGGTGGTGTATATCGATGGAGGGAAGCTCCCTTTCGTTTAGTGTCACCATTCGATTAGTCATTCCAGAGTTATGGGACTTTATTACTTACAAAATTGTTGATTTTTTACACGTCGTACAATAACTCGAGAACGCTTCGAGAGATTTTCACGATTTTTTGGTAGGTGGTTTATGTTGATGGATGGAAGCACCCTTTCGGTTGGTGTTGCTGTTCGATTAGTCATTCCAGAGTTATGGGACTTTATTACTTAGAAAATCGTTGATTTTTTCTTGAAGTTATGATCTCTATAGACATAAGATATATACACAAAATTCAAATAATTTTATTTCCAAATTATTGAACACAGTATGTTGTTGGTTATGATTATTGTACAAGAATATAAAAAAAACCTGACAAGTACACATGTATACTCATATTGTGTGCTTCCCTCTTGTAATTAATAACGGGTGTATCATGCGCTTATGGCGCAGCTGTTTATTATTATCTGTTATTCATTGTGCAAGTTATTTGATATGTATACATGTAACAAGATGTTTGTTGAAATAAAAATATTGTTTAAACTAATATTTTTAGAGCAGTTAGTTAAATTAGCACCTGATAACCCAACCACTGATATCATGTAAACCAACAACCCATTTGCCATACCTTTAGAATAAATTTGACCTGTTAATTTAATATAGGTTGAAAAGTAAACTCCTGTTAACTGAATAAAAAAACCTGTGATTCACTGAAAACTTATTCTGAAATTCAACAGAATTACCAACCTATATGGTCTCAGTACATCCAATATAAGCAGTTAATCTATTTTATTTTGAGCTCTGTCAAACAAGATATAATAGAATACATGAAAATAACAACTTTCCTGTTAATTGAATACTCCATTTAAATGAATATTTTTCACTGGCAAATTGACTATTCTTTTAACTGGTTGAGTGCTGGAGGCCCATATTGGGTTCTATTCTAAAATGTAGATACCAGAACTTAAAGAGTTCATATTCTGTGGCTGAGTTCCATTTCATCCTCAATGTGAAATTATTCTATCTGAGTGGATTTGCCTTGCTACAATTTATGGGAGAGTGCCCATTGGCACTCTCCCATAAATTGTAACAAAGTAAAGACATGTGAACAGCATGACAAATCAGTTGCCAGCCAAAGTGTGAACAAACTCTGACAACCAAAAATAATTTAGAACCCTACTAGTTAACAGAGTTCCACTGTTTTAGAGTGGGTCACTGTGATAGTTGGTGTAAAATAAATTACTCACTTCTGCTCTTCTAGATAACTCGCTCTCTGTTTTATAGCAGGTAGAGGGGCAGAAGTTATTTTCATCCCCTTGTTGTTCATTTTGGCAAAAAGATATCTGATGACTTTTTCCTTCTGTTCCCATGTCAAGTCACTGACATCTACTTTTGATCCAATGCCATACCTGAAAACCAAAAAAAAAAAATAAATAAATAGTTCTGAAAACATAACTAATATTGCTCCCTTATTTGAGATGTCTATCCAGAAAATAAAAAAAAACCAAAGTACTTTTTCTGAATGCTTCTTAAAAAGAAATTCCATTTTCATTCAAAACACAACTGAAATTTCTCAACAGTAATAAATACAACCAGAGTCTTCTTATGATTGGCTTGTAACCCAAAGCAATAATTTTTGTAAAAAGTTAATTTTTGATGATATTTTTTTCACACAAAAAAATTTTTGAACTGAAAATCATTTTTCTATAATGCAAAATTACATGCTGTTCAAGATTGTAAAATCAACATACAGCAGCATATCGTAAGATATTTAAAATTTGAATAGAATTGTTGTTGACACAGTTATCTCTTTCCCTCCTGGGTATTTTCTTTAATTTCTCATAAAACCAAGTCATGGCTGCTGTGAAGTTGATGTGAAGCAGCCATGGCTTGATTTGATGAAAAATTCATGAAAGTTTGGCATCAAGAAATCATTTATAAAGAGATAATTACAATTTGAAGTTCCATATTTTGTTAACAAAAAACAGAATTATACCTGTTGCAGAAAAAGGTTTAAATAGCTTTGTTTGCATTAAACTTATCACATTCTCCTCACATACACTCCCATGTATCAAACTTTGATTTCATTGAATATATCAAATATATATTAACCCTTTGAACACTGGTGGTATCTTCCATATCAGTTCAATGGCAGCAATTGGAAGAGTTCATATTTATTATTTGGGGTAAGACCAATTAATATTTTCAATGTGCAGCCTTAGGGCTGCATGTTGAAAATATTGATTGGTCTACACCACACATTTACCTTGTATCCATTCCACTTAATGACATTATGACGTAGCTTGTGACCCGGCCGGAAAAACAGCCTCTGGGTTCAAAGGGTTAAACATCCAACATGTACAAAACAACATTTAGTTGATAACTGAAATTTTAAAATCTGCCTTCAACCATCAAGTTCAACTAGTTCTGCACTATACTTTATACACAGTTCACTGTACTCACAAACACATAAATAACATATGTTTCTAAACTAACTATATATAACAAGCATTTAATGTATGGTATTCACATTGAGCTATAAATGAGGTCCATGAGCTGCCCACATAGTACTAAACCAGCTCTACATATGCTCCCAAGGTTCACTGTTACGGTAATTTGACAAGTATCATGAAGTATGTATATGTGAATGCCTTCATCATGGCTGCTTACTGATGCCCATGTTCTGGGGGCCACACAACTTGTCAAGAGTTAGTATAATGCATTAAGGATTAATGACATTATTCTAACTTTGTAAAGTTTTTGAACAGTGCCCCAACATTCAGTCATGATGATGATTCAAACAATGGTTCTCCCTCTGTTGTCAAAGTACAGAAATTTCAACCAACAATTTTTCCCATAATGCAACTAGGAATTTAACACAATTTAAAGCAATAACCCTTAAGGGCCTGGACAATTCACACCTGGCCACAGCCTGTACATGTCCAGTGGTTTAGCAGTGATTTCTAGTCAAATCTTGGCTGCCAATTAAGGCAGCTAAGACTTGACAAGAAACCACTGCCTAGGTAATTTGCCTATTGTCAACAGGACCTTCTCATGATGGCATATTAACCCTTTACCCAACGCAGACGATATCAAAATTTATTATTTAAATATCATTTTTTCAAATTTTTCCAACGAGGGGTCACATGATATGGTTTTGTTAAAATTTTTTGAAAAATAAAATTTTTTCAACTGCTGAATTTGCATATTACGCGGGCGGATGCGGGCGATTCGTTGGGTAAAGGGTTAAGGGCACCTGTTCTGAGGTCGTAAAAGTTGGAAATAGGCCTTTAAAAGTTAAATAATTATGCATATGAGTGTGATACAAAATTTATTTTGACATAGCATCTTTTTATTATCTTTGAATAAATCAACATTATGAGAGAAAAAAAATTTTAGATTTAAAAAAACCCTAATACCCTGTATACATTCAACTTTCATCATTTTGCATTATAAGGGAAGTATTGCTTTAGAAAGTTACTGTGAGAGAGTATCACTGTGAGTGATTTTACAGCTTTATTAGTTCTGGTATAAACCTCAAGGTTATTGCATAGATTTTATACCAAGAATTCAAAATAGTTATGATGGAATAACATAAATTATACTTTTAATACTTCTGGTACACAACAGAGGTTTTGGTGGGAAGGGAAATCTGTCATCAGAGAGAGGGGGCTAAACAACATCAAATGAATGATTAACTTTTTCACCAACAGATCCCTGTCAACAAAAATGGCAGTTAACTATTTACCTAATGTAATGGTCATAAGGAGTTATAGTAATTCACAAAAATCGGCTGTCAAATTTTATTATTGTTTCACGTCTTATTTGGAAAACATAGCTTATGACTTCTCATTGATATGAGCTCAGTGTGTTCATTCCAATGAGGGGACATATGCTATGTTTTTGATGCAAATGTTTTCGAGAGAAATGTTTGGTTATTTGTGAAAACTTTTGTTGCAAGTGTTCTATTCATGTGGGAAAAGGGTAGTGATTAACTGATAAGGATTTGCAACCGTAATCTGCTTGCCAATTAGTTGAGTGCACAATCGGCTGATTGAGAGTGCCGATGTCAGAAATTACAACCAAAAGGAATAGTAGTTCAAGAACACATAGCCTAGAGTTAATTTTATAGTACAGTTAGGTTGATATGTCCACTGATCTCAAGAGCGAATCACTGTGTATATCAAAATAAAAATATGATGTCAGCAGAAACATGTTAACAGCGCAGCATCTTTGATTGATGCAAAAATAGGTGACTTACGTTCATACCATTTTAAATTCCACATATATTTAAATTTAGTTTCAAGATGAAATTGAATAAAATATATCAAAGGGCAATTAAATAACTTATATTTATTTACATGATTTAATTACTGACTTATGTTCTAATTTGAATTTTAGATTCAAAACCCACTGGATATAAAGGTCAAAAAAGAAGTAGATCATGTTTTGTAGACAGTAATTCAGATTGCTTTCATTGTGGGGTGGAAATCAACGACCGAAAATACATTCATAACGGCTGTGTTTTCAAATAGCTTCCAACACTGCAAACCACTCCATTTTGTTACTTTTCGTATTCACGCATCTAGTGCCGGAAAATCCCAAATGGGAAAATATAATGTTTCACAAATGATATCCAATCCCAGAAGTCCATGCATAAAATGGCCAAACAATATTTTTACATTCGTTACATAAATAAGTAACATGCAAAACATATTGAAGTTATACTCCGGCTGAAAACAATCAGCTAATGAGTGTATTTTATGTTCATTTGTTATTGTGCACTTTGTTTTGACAGTGATTAGGCCACACAAAGTAGATTTTCTGTTTCTCAGGCCATTATTTGTAATATTGCATGCGGGCGAGCGTTTTTTTAATTTTATTTCTTATTTCTGTAATTATTTCTTTGCCGTCAAAAGTTCATGCTGTTGGTTTATGTTTTAGGCCTCATAATGTACGGAATAGCATTGGTGGTGGTGTATTTCATCCCTTGAGAGCAAGAAGGCTTTGCAATGCTAAAGCATTGCAAAGCCTTCTTGCACTCAAGGGACAAATTTATCAATTTTTTTAACTTAGGTAAAATATCAGACATAAACCATTTTAATAAAAAGAGAGCATGCGGCCACCAAAAGGACCATGCGGGAGGGCCTGAGAAACAGATTTTTAATTTTTTTAGGCCTTAAAGAAGAAATGGGCAACTAGACTGTTTACAAATGAACTGACAGTGATATCAAACAATGAAAAGGAATTCATAGCACGGGTGCCAGTGGTGGGGTGCTGTCAGTGTACATGTAATTTGTACAGGGAGTGGGATATTATAAATGTTGAATAATTTGACGAATCATTTCAACACTACTGCCAATCATTGTGGCAACTGATTAAGCTTGTTACTGCTTGTATGAGGTCGTGAATCAAATGTAAATATGAACAATTTAGATCCCGTGGTGTTCCATGTAACCATCGGCACAAACTGATGTTCAAACACGTCTACTGATGGTCAACCGATGGCTTAAAATCGGTCAACGTCAAATGCGATTGCCAAACATCGGTCAATCACTAGAAAAGGATTTAAAAAACATCATGGAGAGAACTTCTTTTTCTGTTAGCAAATTTTCCTTTCAATAATTTTGTCTTCACTACGTAATTTGAAGAGAAGATTTGGCATAAAAATATTTTCATAATAAATAATTACAAAATTTGTTTATTCCTCAATTTAACAAATCACATCATGATTATTAGAAAACACCCAAATTTGATTTGATTGCAAGTGATGAAAACAAAGATATTACTAAGAAAAATCATTGGTGAAAGAGTTAAAAGATGCAGGTTTGAGTACCTTATTCCTGCAATAACAAACATTTTATGTAAATGAGGATGAGTCTATACTTACATGAGTTGCTTCCTTTAAGGCAATTGAAAACAAAAAGTAAGAGTGAACACTCTGACAAGAAAAAATAGTTGCTAGCAATTGCAACTGCTTAAAAATGATTCAGAATAGCTGAAAGTTGTCAGTACATGTATGAGATCATTCCATAAAGACATGAATGAAAAACGACAATTTCACAAAGTATGGAAATAAATTGTCACATAAATATTTATTATTTGTGCTGAAAAAGAGAATATTAAAAAACAATCTTGTAAACCTTGTTGAAGGGGATTTTTTCTACTAAAGTCTTCATGAAAAATGTATTTATTTATTCATTGGTGTTTAAGGTCACATATTTTTTGGCTAATCATGACCACAACATGAGTATCAACTCAAGACCAGGGGTGAGCGTTAATAAGCCATGTTGCCCATTTTAGAGAGGGTTTACACCTCCCAAGCATTGGTGACTGGGTCCTATTTTACCAGTAAAACAGAGCCTGTTTACCGCAGTGAACAGGCACTGCTTCACTTCCCGGGATTCCTGTGGGGGTCTTCATGAAAAAAGAGGGCTTCATGATGTTGGTGATAAAACAGTTAGCCACCTAGATACCCAAAGATTTCAAACTCATAAATTCACCTGCAACTTTCGTCTCCTTCAATAAAATTACAAGTATAACTGGGGGTGCTTTCCAAGGGGAATACGGGGTAAAGCTGTTCCCCTACTTTTGTCTGAGTGGGAATGCTTTTTCTGATGACAGTTTCAAGACCTCAAATTGCTGGATCTTCATGAATACCCATCATGAGCACCCACTCATCTTGTCAGAGCACTAATCCCATCTTAACTTTATGAAACTGGTGCTGCCTCACTCAGATAACAATGCCCACTTCTTTTGAAGAGTCTTGGTACTATAATTCAAATTTTCCCAATGGTGGAGCCCTAGATGTGTCTACTACAAGAGGTGGAACCCCCCTCCCACACAGTCTCTCCCCCAATGACATGACCACTATCGGCTATCACTGTATACTGAATGCCCATTTGAAATTTGAAGGCTGTTCCCCTACACCTTAATTTCAGAAAGCACCATTGAGTATAACCCACCATATCTTGTTAAAGAGAGCTCTCTGAGCTCTGTCACACAAGACTAATGCCAAAGGATGAATTGTTTACATTCTTGCTGTTTAACTGAGAAATTTGCATGCAGATTGAAGAGTGTTACATCATAACTTAAAATATTCCCATTGGCATTGTTTCAGAGAAAAAGATACAAAAGTTTAACTGTTTCAGTACAATGATCCTTTCTAAAATAATGATTAAAAGTTGAGGTATTATTATCTTTTTTGATAAATTATGTCACACATACACTGATGGAAGGGGTTGCTTGGGCCCTTTTATCACTGCCCTTTACTTTACAAAATTGCCAAATTCACCCAGCACTCTACCCAAAAGTTATTAAAATTTTATTTTCAAAACTTGTCCATTCCAAAAATAGACTATGATCCCTCCTTAGACTGAACTTATTCAGCTTGGTTCACAAACACGAATTGAGGATTTTTAGTTACTCCAGAACAACCTTTGTAGGTGTTGTCGACTACCTCAGTAAGGTAAAGAGTTTAAAAAAAAAAATTTTTAGAGAGAGAAAGGTAAAGAGTTAAAAACTCTATGAATCATCTACTTTCCAAGGCATTCACACTAATTTGTGGACTTTAACTCTGGACCTGCTGAGTATTTTCAAGATATTTGTCAGCAAATCTAGTCATGGTTGCTCTAAATCAGTCCTAACTAGATTTGGTGAAAAATTCATCGGAATTTAACTCAAGAAATCATTGGTTCAAAAATATATTAAATTTTCAGAGGGCACATTTCATTAAATATGACCGAATTATACTTATTCAGTGGCAAGAGAAATGCTGTCTTGGGCAGGAATATCTGCCAGCAGCAAGCAAGGAGTAAACCCTTTACCTAACTAACTGCCCATAACCACACATGTAATATACAAAGTGAGCAGTTGAAAAACAATTTTTTTTTTAAATTTAAACAAAATCATATCATGTAACACCTCCTTGGAATGAGAACATTGAAATCTTTCCAATGACAGTCACATGACAAGGTTTTGTTGAAATTTTCTGAAAAATTGAAAAAATAATATTTAACCCTTTACCTAACATAGCAGCCAAAAACAGCCAGAAAATTAACCAGAATAAGCCCACCAAAACCTAAAATATCTCAGAAGTTTCTCAATAAAACTATACAAATATGGATATCATTAGAACCAGTTCATTGAGCTGGTTCCAATGATATCCATATTTGTATGGGTTCACTGAAAAATTGTGAAATTTATTTTATGAAAAGTTGAAAAATTTATAGTAATTTATATATTTTTTATACTTACCAATGACCCAGACATAGCTGGTGCTAACTCTTAAAAATCTAGGGCCAAACACAAATTTTGCCCACCAATCCCCAAAATTTGCATCTAAAACCAAAAGAAATCATGTCCTGAAGGACCTCCATACTTTGCCCTTACTGTGCATGCGTAGTGTAAAGGACGTTCCGAAATTGGCGCCAATTATCATTCTTACAAGCAGTGCCTGGTCAGCGCTATGTACTCAGCGGGGAGGTATGAGTTCCCAACTCCTGGGAGGGCCATCCCCGTCTGGGTCATTGGTAAGTATAAAAAATATATAAATTACTATAAATTTTTTAACATTTTTATACTGTACCAATGACCCAGACATAGCTGAATAGTAAAAAGGCTGGAGGGCCTAGGACATAGAGGAAAATCCAATAAGCTCAACTATATAATATAGAGTCAACCCCTCAAGGAGAAAAGGAGTATTAGGCTTTACATGTATCTTTCTTATTTTATGTTAAATTAGAAAGATACAATACCCTTCATAATTGAGCACAATAACATTCATGTTCTCTATTAACATCCAGTATAACCCTTTATACTAATTATTTTTAAAGTAAGCCAATAAATAAAGTTAGTCCAGAGAATTGAGACTCTTTATATTCTTTAAAAGTGTCCGAGGATTGTATATTAACGCCCGTTTGACACTTGACATATACAAATGCTTCACACCGAGCTACACTTTAAAAATATGACATGAATGAATTTTTAACATTAATATTACACTTTAAAACCATCCCGGAAACGACTCAGAAATACTGACTTCGGAGGAGGCATTCCCTTGCTTTTCACTATAAAGCAGGTGACCTAAGGGAACACCCTCCCCCCCCCCCCCCCTTCCCCTTGCCCTGGGTCAAATAGCCCAGAGCGAAGAGGGCAGCCGGACGGAGTCACTGCCGGAACAGAAATCCTGCATAACTATAGTTGCAACTGTTTAGAGGACGACATTCTGAGCAACAGATAACGGACCTAAACAATGCAGGTCTCCAGAAATGAACTCAATATTTCTGAGATAAAAATTCGTGAATGTGGATGGCTGAGACAATAAGCAGCCTTCATTAAATCTGTAATAGCAATACTATTAGCATAAGCCCAAGATGTAGAAAGAGCTCTTACTTCATGAGCCGAAATCTTAAGCACAGACTGCTGAGAAGAAGATAAATTTTCATAAGCAGTACGGATAGTTGATTGAATCCATCTAGCAATAGAATGGACCGAAATGTCCTTTCTATTAGGCATCAGAGACAGAAAGAAACGTTTTCGTCCCTTTCTGATAAACTGAGATCTCTGTTTATAGATACGTAACGCTCTAACAGGACAGAGTAAAGGTCTATGCCCATCTGAAGACGGAAGGGCCTTAATAACAATAGGTTCCGGATATTTATTAGGAGCCTGATTCTTAGCTAAAAATCCCACATTAGTAGTGAAGGTGATAGTGTTCCCGACACTACGATAGTGAGAATCATCCACCGACAGTGCATGAAGCTCACTGACTCTTCTAGCAGAAGAGAAAGCTAAGAGAAAAGCTGTCTTATAAGACAAGAATTTGAAATCTACTGTCCCAAGAGGTTCAAATGGCTTTTCCTTCAGTTTAAGAAGAACCCAAGCTAAATTCCACTTAGGAATTAACCTAAGAGTTCTGGGTCTATTTATCGAGAAGTTTCTAATTAACTTAGATAAAGAGACATTAGATCCAATTTGTAAACTATCATGATGTGCATAGGTATCAGATAACATAGACCTATAACCCTTAATAGTAACAGGCTGCAGTTTGATTTCGTCAAACAAGTATACTAAAAAGTTTGCAATGTCTGGTACGGAGGGATCAAAAATATCAACAGAATGATCCCTCACCAACGACGAAAAACCTTCCACTTAGCCGCATAGTTTAGCAAAGAGGAGGTCCTCCTACAGTTAGAAATCGCGTCCACTGCTCGTCCTGTAAAGTGCTTGCCATGCAAGAAGGACCGCACAACGGAAAAACGTGAAGGTTGAGACCTTGCAGGTTGTGATGAAGTTGACGCGGTTTCCCCTGCGAAAGAAGATCCTCCCGTGGAGGAAGCTTTCGCAGTAGGTCCCACAACAGACACCTGAGTAGATTTATCCACGGTCTCTGTGGAGACAGAGATGCTACCAACAGAATCTTGCATTGAGATTGTTTTATCTTTAGCAATACTTGCTGAATTAACGGCGCTGGAGGATACGCATATCCTATCATTCCGTCCCAAGGGATCGACAGAGCGTCTACTGCAAATGCTCTTGGATTCGGACACGGAGACACATACGTCTGCAACTGATTGTTGAGATGTGTCGCAAATAAGTCTATCATTGGCCGTTCCCATTGGTAGCAAATCTGATTGAATACTTGTTTGTTGAGAGTCCACTCCGACGGCAACAAGCGACCCTTTCGTGAAAGGGAGTCTGCTAGTACGTTCAGACGACCCGGTATATGACGGACCGAAAGTAGAACTTGATGTTCTAGAGCAAACAGAAGGATTCTTTCCGTTAGATTGAACAACGGAACTGAATGAGTGCCTCCCTGATTCCGTATATATGCCACTACTGTCGTATTGTCAGATAGGATTTGGACATGAGCATTGTGAATAATGTCCATCCAATGACGTAACGCAAGCCAAATTGACATCATTTCCTTGATGTTTATGTGCTTGCCCAGGAATTGCGGATCCCAAAGACCCTGGCATCTCGAATCCGTTGGGATCAATGATGCACCCCAACCTGTTTGACTGGCATCCGTCATAATGGTAAAACTCGGATCCGGCAACTGCAGCGGAACTCCCTGAGTTAACCACTGGATGTTTGCCCAAGTCTGAATCTCTCATTTCACTTGATTTGACAAGAGAACTTCTATGTCGAGCGAATGAATTTTCACACTCCAATTCTGAGTCAAGAAAATTTGGAGAGGACGTGTGCGTAACCGCCCCATCGGAATGAGATCCGCAGCGGCTCCGCACAGACCTATCAGTCTCATGAACTCCCTCGCTGTGACTTTGTCTGCGTGCAGACAATAGCGAGCGTAACAACTGACTAATTTCGCTCTGGTTAACGGCAGACGAACAAGATTGTTGTGCATCTCGAAGCTCATTCCCAGATGTGTGAATGACTTGGACGGCACCAGATCCGACTTCTCCTCGTTTATTATAAAACCGAGACGTCGGAGCAATAGAAGCAGATTCTGCACATCGTTCTGAAGCGTTAACTCGTTGCCGTACCTCTGAAGAATGTCGTCCAGGTAGGCCGACGTTACTGCAGACGAATGAGCTCGGAAATACATCATTACCGAGTTCATTACCCGAGTGAAAGCCCAGGGTGCTAGGTTCAATCCGAAGCACATCGCCCGGAATTGATACACCACTCCTAGGACTGCGAAGCGTAGATACTTTCTGAATGTCGGATGTACCATGACGTGAAAGTACGCATCTTTGAGATCTATGCTTGTTGCATAATCGTTCACCCGAATACTCGCTCTGACCGATCGAATCGTCTCCATATAAAACTTCGGAGCGACGATCAGCTTGTTTATCCACCTCAGATCTATGACTGGACGGAACGAGCCGTCTGGTTTCGGAACCAGAAACAGATGGCTGTAGAATCCCGGTGTCTCCTGGTTTTCTACGACCTCTACCGCGTTCTTCCTTAAAAGAGACTGCACCTCTGATAACAGAGCGTCTCTTTTCTGCGGATTTGATGGAAGTTGAGTCCATTTTGGACTTCGAGTTAATGGAGGCTTTCGCTTGAAGGATATCTTTAGACCTTCCGAAATCACCCCTCTCACCCAAGGGTCGTCCGTAATCGACGCCCACTCTTGTGGAAAACTCGACAACCTTCCGCCAACCGGCACGCGATAGAGGTTGAAGCCATCACCTCCTGGACCTGCGAGGCCTGCAGGAGGAGAAACCACATCCTCCGCGACCCGCACCTCGTCCCGTCGACCTCGGGGCGTCCGACCGGTTGTCCAGGCCTGAAGGACGTCCCGCACGTGAGTCGCTGCCTTGACGGTCTCTTGAATAAGACCAAGAGGACGCACCGGAACCTCTATAGGAACCTCTCTTGGGCGCATTAGACCCAGAAGTGCCTGTCTTACTCCTATCCGACTTCTTAGAAGCAGATTTAAACAGCAGAGAATCCGAAGCTTTCTTAGTAATTTTATCGTAAATTGCAGAAAGCTTGCCGTCAAAGAGGAGTTCTCCGGAGACCGAAGCGACTCTGAGAGAGTTCTTCACCTTACTATCCACGAGTGTGGATGTAGCTAGGGCTGCGTCACGTCTAACCAACTCCAGGTTTGCCACTGAAAGGGCAGAGTTACACGTGGAATCAGCTACTGCCCTTGAAAGAATTCTTAAAGAGGATTGTATATCCTGGAATTCTTTCCCTTGAAGACGCAGTGATAACGCCTTAGTAAGGTGGTCTGCGTAAGATAAAGCATCTAAACTGGCTCTGTTAGACAAAATAGTCGTCTCCAACACCGTGGTTGGAATAGATGTAGACGACGGTAATGATAATTCCAAGTCTTCCGCCTCGTCGTCCATACGCAGAGGAACTCTCGGGATACCCTGTCCTGCCGTATCGAATTTATTCCTTGCATTAATGAAAGGCAGGTTAAGAGCATTGGCGGACAAGAAAAACGCTTTTCCTGTTTTGGAAGCAAGTTTGAATATAGCGTCGTTCAATAATTCAAATGTTCTTGTGACATTATTGGACTGAGACGGAAACTCGGGAGCGATGTCCCTGAACCGCTCAAAGAAATCAGTGTCCAATGACGCTATAATTCTCTTGTCCGGAACCGCAGCAGTCTGGCCCGACGGAACAACCTGAGGAAGAAAGTGCCGGATGAAGTCCACGGCAGCTTTATGTTGTTCCGAAAGGGATAGCTCCAAGTCATCCGTATCCCTTTCACCATCCGGTCGGACCTCATGATGCTCCCGGTCGTCCGCACCCGATGCTTCGGCAGAGCGTACCGACCCAGCTCCGTCGGATAATTCCCGATCCGACACCGTTTCTGTCGGTTGCTGGGATGCTGCGATAAGTTGTGCTATTTGAACAAGCACGTCCGACATCGAGGCCTGCGGAGGCGCAGTCTTTCGCTGCTTCGCCGAGGGCAGCTCCGCATCTAGTGACTCCCGCATACTCTTCCTATGCGAACGTCCGGAGTCAACCGGCCTCGTATCCCTGGCTACCGGATGGCGTGACCTGGTCGCCGAAGAATCCCTGATCGGCGAAGCTGGAAGAATATCGGCGGTCACGTAGCCAAGGTGCGGTCGTGTGCGCTGGTGAGAGGAAGAAGCCTGAGCAGTCTCAGCGGACTGCCTATACAACGGAGCGTCCCAAGCGACGGACGTGTGCTCCGCTTGCGACACATTTTGTACCACAACATCTGGTCCCAGATGTTGTTGTACGAGAGAGGGGCCTCTCTCGCTCGCGGCCCGGCTGGACCTGGACGAGCTAGGAACCGGACTCGAAGGCTTCCTCCGATCTCTCCTACTATCCGCCGTCACTGGGTGTGCACGTTGAATGTTTATAGTGCTCGCATTACCCAACATTTCCTCCTGGACCACATCGGACGAACCCGGCTGCCGAACCATTCAGTGAATGGATGCTACACCGGGCGAGCTAGCGGACGACATTTGTCTTATGTCCATGAGCACTTTTGCCGCTAGCTCTGTATTCATTTGTGACGACGGAAGCGCACTTGCGGAAGATAACATGGAAACATCACCCTGTTCTTGTTCCTCTGAAATAGAAACTGATAGAGTAGAGTGACCCTGCGGAGAAAGAGCCGGCATAGCCCTTTCTCCACTAACAACATATCGTGACACACGTTTCCAATGTTTGACATCCCAATATTGACATATTGAACAGGGATTAGTGCGAGTACACTGACTACAATTAATACAATGATCATGAAAGTCAGAGGAAGATTTCTTCCTATTACAATTTGAACAATACCCTTTCATTATGAAAAGTAAACAAGTCCTAGTACTCGCACAAACCCCTAAACACAAAGATACATAATAACATGATCCATTAATAATGAAAAAACAATTGAAAATCAAAATAATTTTTGAAAAATATTTTTTCAGCGAAGCCCAAGTTTCTGAAAAGTAACGTTGAGCCCCAATAGATCCCAAGGCTAAGTGTGGTCAAAAATTTTAAAATTATATTAAATAATTAATGCAACACTTACGGATAATAATAATGTATCTTATAGTGAGATAAACTACTCCAAAGGCAAACAGCCCCCCTCAAAAGAGACTGTTGTCAATGTAAACAAACAGTGTAAAAACACCAGAAAACATGACTCCAGGCACTGACAATACCGGCCCGAAATCAGTCATCAAAATTACACACTATCTGATGCAAAACAAAGACTCCCAGGGGAGAATCTGCAGAACATCAGATGGTAGATGCAGAACACAACGTTATACACCCATGGGTGAAAACGTAAACATGGGGAAAATAACAGAATTCATTCTGTAACCAAGCTAATTCTCCCAAGAGAATTTAGAAATGATCTTTCTCAAAAATATGCCAAAAGCATGGGAGAATAGCAAGGGGGGACTTAGATGACCAGGGGAGAGGAAACACTGAATAAGCAGTGCAACTTTATAGCAAGAATGACAACAACAGGCCCATGCCTCGAAAATAGGCAGCTTAACATAATTTCATAAAAAATTTTAAGTACAGCCCTGATTATTTTTTGTCACTCCTTTTTCCTCTCCTCCTTCTATATCCTTCTTAGAATCACCATTTGTCCAATAATTACGTGTCTGGCATCCTTTAAACTGAGATTTACAAGCACAAAGATCAGTGAGATGTTGACTGATGAAGGGCCAAACAGAGAATGATAATTGGCGCCAATTTCGGAACGTCCTTGACACTGCGCATGCGCAGTAAGGGATAAGTATGGAGGTCCTTCAGGACATGATTTCTTTTGGTTTTAGATGCAAATTTTGGGGATTGGGGGGCAAAATTTGTGTTTGGCCCTAGATTTTTAAGAGTTAGCACCAGCTATGTCTGGGTCATTGGTACAGTATAAAAATATGTGAAATTTAATTTATTTAAAAAAAATACTGTCAAGTAAAGGGTTAAATTATAAATTCTGGTATCGTCTGTATTGAGTAAAGGTTTAAAACACTGCACACTCATGTTAAAATACCAAATTTTCCCCCAAAGCTCATTGAGCTCAGTCAAACAAGAATGAATTGTTTAAATTTCTTGTTGCATCGAGGGAAAGAAAATGCACTTTGTGAAATTTTAACATCAATGTGCAGAGGATGAACTCTCTGGTCACTACTCTCAAACTTGTTCAGTTATATTCCACAACATTCACCATAATCAGAATCCAGTATACACGTGTTTGTATCTTGTTTGATAGAGAAAGGAGACCTCTGTCAAACATATATACACTGTTACAGATTATGTTACTAAAACATCTGAGGTCAAATGGTTGAGATAGGAAACTGTCTTCAATGTGAAGGGTCTAAATATAGTTTTCTTTGAAAGAAGTGATCCAATAATGTAAAGAATTAATCAGCTGATTTACTAATGCATGGTGACATAAACAATTTAGTAAGTTGAAGACATCTTCTGAAGCATTAGAATAACAAAGGAGTTTGTCATCACATAATGGGAATGGAACAAACACGTGCTATTGCAAAAGGCAATTATACCCCCACTGCAGTGCTGGCCTGATGAAGCAGAAATGAACTAGAAAGTGTTTTAGCACACTAAAACATATGTCTCCCCTTCCTTTTGAGGTCAGAGGTCAAGGTCACATGCAGTTCATCAAGGTAGCGGACATGCAGTTTCATGGTGACACATCCACATGTCAAAAAAAAAAAAATCTGGTCTAGACAATTACTCCCTATTTAAAGTACATAAATTTGACCTTGAGGGCAAGGTCACATGAAAGTCATGATGACATGTGGTCTCATTGTGATACATTCACATGTCAATCATCTAAGTCCTAGGTCAAAAAATAAAAAAGTTCTGATCTGGACAATTATTCCCTATTTGAAGTACATAAATTGACCTTGAGGTCAGAGGTCAAGGTCACATGCAGTTCATCAAGGTAGCGGACATGCAGTTTCATGGTGACACATCCACATGTCCAAAAAAAAAATCTGGTCTGGACAATTACTCCCTATTTAAAGTACATAAATTTGACCTTGAGGTCAAGGTCACATGAAGGTCATGATGACATGTGGTCTCATTGTGATACATTCACATGTCAATCATCTAAGTCCTAGGTCAAAAAATAAAAAAGTTCTGATCTGGACAATTATTCCCTATTTGAAGTACATAAATTGACCTTGAGGTCAGAGGTCAGAGGTCAAGGTCACATGCAGTTCATCAAGGTAGCGGACATGCGGTTTCATGGTGACACATCCACACGTCCCCCCCCAAAAAAATCTGGTCTGGACACTTACTCCCTATTTAAAGTACATAAATTTGACCTTGAGGTCAAGGTCACATGAAGGTCATGATTACATGTGACATGCGGTCTAATTGCAATACATCCACATGTCAAATATCTAAGTCCTAGGTAAAAAAAACAAAAAAGTTCTGGTCTGGATAATTATTCCCTATTTGAAGTACATAAATTTGACCTTAAGGTCAGAGGTCAAGGTCACATGAAGGTCATCGAGGTATCATGCGGTCTCATGGTGACACATCCACATGTCAAATAATCAAGTCCTAGGTCAAAAAACAAAAAAAATTCTGGTCTGGACAATTACTCCCTATTTGAAGTACATAAATTTGACCTTGAGGTCAAGGTCACATGAAGGTCAAGACATGCGGTCTCATGGTGACACATCCACATGTCAAATAACCAAGTCCTAGGTCAAAAAACAAAAAAAAATTCTGGTCTGGACAATTACTCCCTATTTGAAGTACATACATTTGACCTTGAGGTCAAGGTCACATGAAGGTCTCAATGGTATGCGACACACCGGCTCATGGTGATACATCCACGTGCCAAATATCTAAGGCCTGGCTCAAAAGACAAACAAGTTTTGGTCCGGACAAAGTTTCCTTGAAAAAAGCACAAATCTGTCCTTCAGATCAAAGGTCAAGGTCACATGAAGGTCACAATGGTACGCTACACACCGGCTCATGGTGATACATCCACATGCCAAATATCTAAAGCCTGACTCGAAATACAAAAAAGTTCTGGTCCAGACAGTTTCCCTTAAAAAGTGCATAAATCTGACCTTCAGGTCAAAGGTCAAGGTCACATGAAGGTCACTATGGTACACTTCACACTGGTTTATGGTGATACATCCACATGCCAAGTATCTAAGGTGTAGGTCAAAAGACAAAAAAGTTATGGCCCAGAAAAAGTTTGTGTGATGTTTCCCTTAAAAAAAACACATAAATCTGACCTTCAGGTCAAAGGTCAAGGTCACATGAAGGTCACTATGGTACACTGCACACCGGCTCATGGTGATACATCCACATGCCAAGTATCTAAGGTGTAGGTCAAAAGACAAAAAAGTTATGGCCCGGACAAAGTTTGTATGAGAAGAAGAAGAAGAAGAAGAAGAAGAAGAAGAAGAATATGCACTAAAACAATATGTCTCCCTTCTGGGAAGGGGAGACATAATTAAAAACAAAGTAAGGGCCAAAAAATAATTAAAAATTGACAAAGTACGGACCATCACTCTGGTGGAAAATATATGCGGGCAACTTTTTTATAACATGTGCAGGAGCAACGTGTCACAAGAATCCTTCATACCAAATTTCATTGAAATCTGTTCACTCACTGCTGAAATATCACTGGTTGGATGATAGATGCACAGATGGATGGGCAGACAGATGGACAGATGCATGTAATCCAGTATACCCACTCCCAATTCTCTTTGAGAGTGTGGGTTTTATAGTGGTTTTGGCAGTAATGTTATATCATGATTGCTGTGCGTATTCAATGTTACGTGATTCAACACTGACATTGAGAAATATGCCAACATACAGCATGTGCGCAAGCCAGATTACACAGAAGGACATCATATAAGAATGCATCTGATTGGACATTACACATCCCAGTGATGTTATGATGTGAATAAAATGCCTTGAAACAAAACAATGTCAAGGAAGAAAGTTATCAGACCACCAAAAGTGATATTTGTCTTTTAAAAATCACCTTTATTCACTTAATTCAAGTTTAATAGTGGTATAAATACAGAACATAACTTGGGTAGAGCACAGGTGACAAGCATTCCATTAAGGGTCACATGATATTTTTTGTTTAATTTAAAAAAAAAAATTTTTTTTTAAATTGACATGACCAATTTTGATATTGTCTATGTAGGGCAAAAATTTAGCTCATGATCCCATCTTAGGAACTAGGTCTTTGAAAACCTTCTAGTGAGGGGGCATAAGCTATGTTTTTAGTTAACAATGGAAAGCTTTAGTCATTCAAGAATTGTTTTGCAAGTGACGCCCACCATTTGTGTTTTAGGTTAAGCAAATTCACTTGTTTGATCCCAACCAAAAAGTAAAAAAAAATTCTTTTAATAACTAGCATGGGGAGGGTTTTAACTCTTAACCCGCTGAGTATTTTCAACATTTTTTCCATCAAATCTAGTCATGGCTGCTATGTAGCAGCCATGACTAGATCTGAAGAAAAATTTATCCATATTTAATTCAAAATATCATAGGTCAAAAAGTCTATTCACAGGCAATAATTTTTAAATACAGTTCAGTTCTGCAGAACTAGAAAGAAATTTAAAAATGTGAGAAAGAAATAACAGCTTTATTTTTTTACGACTAATGAAATATTATTCTGCTTCAATAATACAAGGAGACAGAAAATTTTGACTGGATTGCAATTGCGATCCAACTGAAATTCACTGTTTGCTTTTTGCTTTTGTGATCACAGCATTGTAATGTATGCACAGCAGTCTGTGTAAACAAGAAAACAAATTTGTTACTTTGATGGTGTTGAGTTCTATTGTGTCTGTACAATAAGTCTTTATCGACAAAAACATGTCAAGGTGTTACTTTCCTGAGAATATTCTCAAAGGAATTGAATATTTCATGTCCCAATGCCAATTACCACTGTCATGTGGTGCAAACTGAAAAGCCAGTTCAACCTCACACTGAAATATTTCAGACTCAATACTTACAATCTTTCTGCTGCTTCCAGGTCTGTGTATACACTGTTAGTACTAGAAGTAGATTTTTTGAATGTTCTTATCTTTGGGTAATCATCTTCGCCCTTATGTGCTAAAAGCATTTTCTGATGATAGGCCAACTGAGCATCCCGTCTGTACTGTTCTCTAAAAATAAAAGGTAGGCAGGATATACATACTGCTCTTGATCAAATGATAACCTCACAAGGTATAGTCTCTCAATTGAAATGTGTTGAACTTAGACAGATTTCTAAATCCAGCAGGCCCATAGTTTAATCCTTAAGGGCCTGGAGATTGTTACACCTTATTGCTACAGTCTGACAATGTCCACATCCTGTCATTTTGCAGTTGGCTCTAGGCATGTCTCATCTGCCTGCACAGGCCGCCAAGATTTGCCTAGAAACAACTGCCATGGCACTTTGAATGTCACTAGCACATATACCCAAAAGATGCATGTTGAGGCACCTGGTTTGTTATAGAAAAAAAGTGATTCAAGCCAGAATTAGGCCTTCATGGGTTAAAAGACACACTTCCTCACCCCTCTCCATTTCTCACCAACTTTACAATAGCACTAATCAGTATCTCCAACATACAATGACAAAGGCACAGCTACTACGCTGACACCATGTGGTCAAGGAACAAACATTTGTCATGACCTTTTCCAATGAGGGTCACTTGATATGGTTTTGTTGAAATTTTTTGAAAAATTAAAAACAATTTGAAACAACAAATTTTAATATTGACTGTGTTGTGTAAAGAGTAAGCAGGTGTGGAATCATTATTCTATAAGGAGGGAGACGAAGTGTATCTAGTTTCCTTTTGGATCATTTTTTTATTTATTTGGTGATTTGAAACATGAAAAAAATTTCTTCTACTGCTAAGCAAACATCAAGATAATGCATTCAGTCTAAAGCCACTAACGTAGCCTCCAGCACTTTTCAATAGAGCCATGATAACGGCTTCTAGCATTCAACCAGTTAAAAGAATTTTCCATCAAATCTAGTCATGGCTGCTGTGAAGCAGCCATTACTAGGTTTGATACAAAAATTCAATACATTAAAGAATGCACTGAAAAAGTTGATACAATTTACAGGGGAAAATATGTTTAAAAGTGCCAGAAGTATTCTTATTTCAATGACAAGAGAAATCCTGTCCTGGGCAGGAATATCCACCAGCTGCATGCAAGGGTTTAACAACCCTTTTGACTGCCAGGGTCACCTCATGTCGGAATTTTTGGATCAAGCGGTGACACTATTAAACCTGTAACTAATGTAATGGTCACAACTGGCCAGTGCTATTCACAAAAATCATGTTTAAATTTTATTATCCTTTTCAATTCTTATCTTGAAAATTTAGCTCATGACCCCATCATAGGAATGAGCTCTTTGAGATCTTTTCAGTGAGGGGTCATAAGCTATGTTTATTAGTTAAAAAATGTAATCCTTTAGTTATACAAGTTTTTTTTTGTTCAGCTAGTATTAGAGTTATGGTGGCCACAAACTTAAGCAGAAAAGAGATTTTGTTTGTTAAAATAAAAACAAAATGAAATAGAAAAAAAAGGAAATTAAAAAACAGTTTACTTGTCAGAGGTTAAGCTAAATAACTGCATTTTGGCTAAAGTATAATTCCTTGTTGCCATACTAAAATATAGAATAAAAATCTGACATTTCATGATAATGTTCAAGAAAAAACTTTTTGCTGTTCACCACAAATTAAAAAAAAATTGGCAAGAATAATACCTCAAATTGTCATTCAAAATTTTAATATTTTTTTCTTCAATTTTTGCTTCCAATATATAACTTATGGTGCCTTCATGAGAATGGGTATAGTGAGCTCAATCCTAAAGGTCTAAAGTTATGCTCTGAAAGCAAAAAAATGAACATTTTTTGTTATTTAACCTTTTTATTAGCACAAATAGCAGAGAAAACTTACAAATTTTTTGAATGACTAAAAAAAATTGTTTTTTGGCGTCAAAATATAGCTTATGATCCCTCACTGATAAGAGCTCAACAAGTTTATTATCCCATCATTGGAACAGATTGATTGAGCTTGTACAAATGATGAGATAATAATCTATGTTTTCGATGCCAAAATTTAAAAAATAATAAAATCTGAAAAGCCATTTTTGTGAATGGTACTGTCCATTTTTTATCATTATGCAAGAGAAAGGTTTAAGCAGTGATGTTGTTAGTGTCAGTCTCCTGTAGTGTAAGGTAAAGCATTACTTCCTTCTTTTTGCAAGTTACAAAACCAAAGATTAGAATGACCCATCCTGGGGAAAATAGAAAATGCTTACTGATTTGCATGTATCTCAGCCTTGACTTGCTCGAGCGACTCCAAGAAAAATCTCTCTAGTTCTGTTCTTTGATCAAGGATATTTTTGGCGAGTCTTTTAACTTTGTTCATCTCTTTTGTTTTCAATTCAATCACTCTCTGTAATTTAGCAATCTCAATCTTGGAAGCCTCATTTTCAGTTCTACTTTTCTCTATGATTGACCGCCTCTCTACCTCAAACTCTTTTACAATATGACAGAGAGAATTTTCTAGAGTTTGAACTTTTTCATTCAGCTGTAAGAAATAATAAAAAAAAAATATATATGATGAGATCTTAGTTTCAAACGCCTAAAATAAGAATCATTCAATAATAAAGACCATTTTCCAGTTTTGTGGACCCAAGTTAATTTTGCAGGTAATAATTTGCCTCACGTGACATTACAGGTAATAATTTGCCTCACGCCTCATTACTCTATAGAGGTCACAAACATAGAAGTAGGAATGAAAGAAGGCAAAAGGTTTGTCAAAGAGAGAGTCATGGAAGATTGCAATCGAAACTGGCGAGCAGGGGTTAGCGTGAAAAGATCACTGCAGGGGTTACAATATAAAGAAAAGCCAGCTTTTGAGAAGTACCTAGATGGCACCTTTGGAGGGTCACTGCTGTTCAAACTGAGATCAAGATCACTGGAGCTTCGGGGAAAAATTGGGAGAGATGGGGAAAAGGGATGCCAAATGTGCCACTCTGGAGTAGTGGAGACCCTGGAACATTTTCTCTTGGAATGCCCACAGTATATACCTCATAGAATAAAATTTACTGGAAGAATAATGCAGAAGTGGGGTGAAGAAACAAAGGATAGACGGCTGAAGGGGGACACGAGGGAGAGGGTAGGAATGCTTATTGAAGAAATTGAAAAAGAGGAAGTGAGGGACACTATTAAGCAGTTTATATCTGAATGCTGGGAGGAGAGGAGGGGAAGAGGGGGTGGGGTGCAGGGGGAATGATGGGCTTCTCTTATGAGGACCGCGACAAATCAGCGGCAGGCCAAAGAGTTATTATTTATTATTACAAGATGACATTTGAAAAAAAAAATTCTTGAATAGCTAAAAATTTTCATTCTTTATCTCAAAAACATAGCTCAGGCCTGATTGGAAAGAGCCCTGTTCCATTAAGAATTCATAAGATATAGTTTGGAGCCAAAAATTGAAAAAAAAATAAAATTCAATGTTGATTTTGTGATTGGTGCTTGCCAGATATTTGCCATATATACACATTTTTTAAGTAAAGGGTTAACATAAAAAAAAATTGAAAAAATGAAAAAAAAAACATGATATTTTATGGCCGACATAAACTCTATCAACTCTTTTAATTTCTGAAATGGAAGTAATGTTTGCTTGTTTATCCATTTCAACCTTTTACTCAACACATTTTCAGATATCAACTCCCAATATGAGTTATTAAATAACTAAATTTTCAAATTATATACCTAAATTGCCCTGTGGAAATAAGGTTGTTCCAGGAAATGTTTTGGAAACCACATTTAACCATTTACCAAACACAGCTTTTTTAAAAAACTAAATTAAATTTCACATTTTTTAGAAAGTTTTTTCAGAATTTTTCAATAAAACCATACAAATATGGATATCATTAGAACTGGTTCATCGAGCCGGTTCTAATGATATCCATATATGTATGGTTTTATAGAGTCATTTGTAAGATATTTTAGGCTGTGGTAGGCTTATTTTGGTCAATTCCCTGTCCGTTTTTGGCTGCTAGGTAAAGGGTTAACCCTTAAGGGCCTGGACAAATTTCTTGAATACCCGCTAGACCACCATCTGCACATTGCCAGTAGCTAACCAATGACTTCTAGTCAAGTTTTGGCTGCCCATTTAGGCAGCCAAGACTTGACTAGAGACCACTGCCAAGGTAATGTGTCTGTTTTCATCAGGATCTTCTCATGATTGCAAGTTAAGGGCACCTGTCCTGAGGACGTAAAAGTCCGAAATAGACCTTCAAGGGTTAACTGGTCAAGTTCTGGAATATTTTTGGTAGTAAATTAAATACTGCTTATAGACAATCTCCAATAAATTGTAACAAAAAAAACAATAAAAAAAATATGAACCGCATGTTTCAAAAATAGGAATTTCATTGCGGTGCCTATACTTTTTGATAATGCCCAAATACTGGCTTTTAGAACTAAATCAGTAAAAAGAATGAAAAAATGTTGACCAGTTTTAATATATATCATTCAATGAAATTTTGTTGTTTTCGATCTCATGAACTTACCAAATCTGCCAATTACTATACCCAAGCACTTTTTATTCTCCTATTTTTCTTTTCTTTTCAAACCACAGCTATATGAGCATGGAACAAGTATGGTGATTTAGTATAAGTGTGGTAGTATTTTTTTATGCAGCTTGATCATTTCTAGTTTTTCTTTATTACAAATCATTTCAGATAATTTAAACTTATTTCAGCATCCAATCTGTCCGTTAGGTTCACCATACTTTTCACCAGTTTCATCTGTTAGCCACTAAAGGCCTATTTTTTACTTTAATCATTTTTTTTTTCAACCACAGAACAGGTGTAATAACAAGCATGCTATTTAAACTTGCAAGATACTTTCTAAGTACCAGCCGGTTGTTACTAGGCAAGTATTATACAGGCAGCCAAGACTAGACTAGAAACAACTGCAAAGTCTCAGACCATAAACTCTCACAGTGTAGCAAATATTTAAGAAAAATCTTCAGGCCCTTAAGGGTTGATTTATTTCAAAACACGATCTGACCCTTTTGCCTACTAGTAAAATCATACTTAAAAATGGTTTGCATGATCATGCAATATGATTTCAGAAGTGGCAACAACAAATCAGCAGCACCAGTGAAATGTCATGGGATAACCATTGACAGAAATTTAGAAGATGAGAAATGAAATAAAAACACACGTCATTTAACCCTTAAAGATCTAGAGATTTTTATATACTTTTGTTACACATTGAAAGTCTACATCTTGAGGCTTTTCTGGTGCTTCTAGAAAAGTCTTGACTGCCAACAGTCCGCCAAGACTTACCTGGAAACACCTGCCAAGGTGCATGGAATGCAAATTGCAAGTTTACTCAGAGACTGCATGTTGGGAACTTGTTATGTTGCACTAAAAATGATCGAAGTCGGACTTAGGCCCATTAAGAGTAATGAGTTCTAAACCATTGTTTCAATAAAATTTGGACTGGACCACTTTGAATAGGTCCAGGCTGCTGTACTGGCCCATGCAGGACTGGATCCCCTGATCAGTGGACTGGACCACCCTTGGCATTCCGGTCAAGTCTGCATCATTAAAGACTGCACAACTTGACTATAAATACTGCACTTCTGGGAGTCAGTAAGAATATCTCTATTTCAAAATCCAAAGGGCTGCAGAATCAAGAAAGGAAGCAGATTATACTGCAAATGGCAGAGTAGGTGGTTAAACCTTTTACAAGAGAGTTTTATTTGTCACCAACAGCCTGGTGACACTATACATGTACTAAACCACGCACACATCACTCAGCCATTGGCAGGATCTGTTGGCGACTGAGGGTGGTGTGCATGGTTTAGGATAGTTTTGCTGCATGGTCAGTGATGACGGAAGCTCTCTTGACAGGGGTTGGAACCCTCACTATGCCATTTGCAGTATTATATTTTGTGAGTTATAAACTAATTTTTATTAAATTCACAAATGGAGCCATGGATCTTTTCAAAAGCTACCACTATAACTTTCCAACTTAGTTTTTCAGCCATGGGCTTAAACGTGAAAAAAAAGTCATCTTACCTTGACACAGATTTCAAATGCTCAAGATCCTCTATAGGCAACCATAGTTACTAATTGATACAGCATGGTCATGAATTGTATTTGTTAAGACAATTGGAATTGTAAAAAAATGTCCTAGATGAGATTGAATTTTTGTGATGAAGTCCTTTTACTGAAAGTATCCAACACATCTTGATAACATCTGTCATCACATCTTATGTGCCAGTATTTCATTTCTCTGTATATTTTATGATATCATATGTTTGCAAGCACTGCGACAAAATACGGAAATAAGACCTTTTCTGCACAACATGGACAGCCAAGTGAGAGTGTATATATACCCAAGAATACATGTGGTTTACAAGTGAGATTGATGATTCACATTTTCTTGCATGCAGAGATGAAATAAATATGTGATAATGAGTGAAAAAAATATCAAATTTTGTTACACATTGCAGTTGCTACTGTGTGATGTATATCACAGTAAATGTTCAGTAAAAAAGTCCTCAGTTCATTCCAAGAAAGAGTTTTTTTAACCCTTTACCTAACGTAACGGCCAAAACCGGCCAGCGCTATTCTAAAAAATCGCCAATTAATTTTCATTATTTTTTTCATTTTTTGTCACAAAAACATAGGGTATGACCCCTCGTTGGAACGAGCTCATCGAGCTTGTTCCAACGAGGGGTCATAACCTATGTTTTTGAGACAAAAAATGAAAAAAATTAGTTATTCAAGAATTATTTTTGCAAGTGTTGTCTGCTTTTCATGTTAGGTAAAGGGATAAGTATAAAGATAATTTCTGTCATTAAAGTGCATTAAAATTATCCAGACAAAAAATAATGTTCCAACTAAGTTTGGCTAAAGTTTGTTGAATTAAGTACCTGAAGGACCATGACTTGAATTGTTGAGAATTTCAACAGAGGTCTCATTTCCTATTAAAAGGTCATTTCAAGGGTTATTGGATATCCTCAGGCAAATGGCTATTTTGTGACTTATTTAATTTTGTGATAGTGTGGAATTAGTAAATAATGCCCATTAATGGTGATATAGCCAAAATAATCTACTGATGGTTTTAACCCTTTTCCTAACATGAAAAGCAGACGACACTTGCCAAAAAAATTCTTGTATAACTCATTTTTTGCCTCAAAAACATAGGTTATGACCCCTCTTTGAAATGAGCTTGATTAGCTCATTCCAAAGAGGGGTCATAACCTACTTTTTTGAGAAAAAAATGAAAAAATAATGAAAATTAATTCAAGTTTTTTGTGAATAGCGCTGGCCAGTTTTGACCGCTCCATTGCATAAAGGGTTAATTCAAACTGAGTACAGTCAGGTGCATTTCAGTTGGATGGCAAGGTCACACAGGATTACTTAATGACTAACCCAGACCTGTTTGGGAGCTGACACTTTGCAGGTGATAAGTGGGACAATTTTTGTGTAAATTTTCTTTGAGAAATCCTTTTGAAAAATGAATAAGAAACTCATTTTTGTTTTCTTTGTCAGAATGTTCATCTCATTTGTAAAATCCTCATTGGGGGAATAAGGAAACCTATAACATAGTTTTATCGCTACTCATGCACGAAAATTGGAAATTTATCCCCCAAATGAGAAAATTTTGACTATTTTGACCCACTGTTCGAGCAGTCAACTGAGTCTTTCAGCTAAGTGTATTTGAATGATACATTAAGATTTTGATTGTGCGTTGTTTTCTCCTGGAAAGGCCACACCAAGAGCATTCAGAGGAGGTAATTTGAATGCAAAATAATCTCAGCCATGTTAATGAGAAGTTGTGCATTTCCTGAAAAACAGACATATTCAGCTGAATAATGGTAACAAGACTAGAGTCTGGCAACAAGAAATCACTGATAAGAGGTTTCCTTCCATTTGTTAAAAAGCACCAGGATTTATTTATTTATTGGGGTTTAACAACACTTTTGACAGTCAAGGTCACCTTGTGTCAAACAGTTTTCCAGGTGGAGGAAGCCAGAGTACCCAGAGAGAACCACTGAGCAGTGGCAAGAAATACTCCTCAATATACCAACTCCACACAAGCAGGGTAGGCAAGTGCACCATCAACATGCCAGCTATAACTCAAGGTTTAAAAAGAACTTTTTTTTTCACTGAACATTTACTCAGGTATGGGCGTTTCATATGAATATACCTCAGTATTAAACACAGTATTAAAATAATACATGCTCCATCTGCATAATATACATTACATTTCTACCATCATACATACCCAGTATTTCCTTGTTATCAGACTTCAAAATACACAAAACAGACAGATGAAACAGAATATAAGCACTAGACACACTGAAAGTGGACCTTTCTTAAAACTGTTTTTCATTATTTTTTCTCTCTTTTAACTGGTTGAGTAATGGAAGCCCAAATTTGGGCTCCTTTCTGAACTGCGGGTACCACAACTTATCTGATTGCTAGAAGCCAATATCATGGCTCTATAGAAAAGTGTTGGAAGCCAGTGTTGGCACTCTCCAATGAATTGTAACCAAACAATTATTTATGTACAAAATTTTTCTCAACTAAGGCTACTCTTGCTGGTAGTTTGAAAAAAAAATACTCATGTTTCAAATCACCTTTAAAAAATAATTGAGCACTTAACCAGTTAAAAGCTTCAGATTCTTTGGATGTGCTTTATATTACATTTGAAATGAAATGATTTTGTCTTCATGCATTTGATATGCTACAGTTTTATAGGAGAGTGCCTACAGGCACTTTCTCATAAGTTTTAACGAGTCAGAGGTATGTGAAAAAATTTTAAGGATGAAAAATAATTTAGCACTCCACCAGTTACCGGTACTTAACTGTTCATAGTACTAGAAGCCACTATTGAGGCTCTACTGAAAAGTGTTGGAAGCCACTTTAGTGGCTTTAGACAGCATGTATTAGCTTGTTTGTGATGTAGTAGATAAAGAAACGTTCATATAGAATTGTTTTGTTACAATTTATTGGAGGGCATCAACAGGAACTCTTCAATAAATAGTAACACAAAACAATTATTGACGAACAAAATTGGCTAAATTAAGGCAACCCTGGTTGCATTCATTGTATTTAAAAAAAAACAACTCATGTTACAAATCCCCTTGGAAAAATAAGTTAGCACTCTACCAGTTAAACTTAAACAGCATTTAAGTTGCCATCAACGATGAAAACAGAAGCATAAATTTAATCAAGTTTGCTGTCTATTTTAAGATGGCCATATGCACAAGCTTAACACATGAAATGTAAATTAAATGTATCAAATTATGTATCAAATTAAATTAAAATGGATCAGAATAACATTACATAATATAAATAAATAATTAAATAAATAAATAAATAAATAAATAAATAAATAAATAAATAATTAAATAAATAAATAAATAAATAAATAAATAAATAAAATTTCAAAATTTGTATTTCAATTATTTTTTTTCAAATTTAAAAAAAATTCAACAAAACCATACCATATGACACCTTATTGGAACGATCCCAACGAGCTCCTTACAATGAGGGGGTCACTTCATATAGATTTGATTAAATATTTTGAATTTTTTTTTAACCTCTCAATTTGTAAATTATTGGGTGGATATGGCCAATTCATTAGGTAAAGGGTTAATATATTAAGGCAGCAAAATTGAGGGTTTGATTAATGCATTTTCAATAAATATTCTCCTTTTCAAAATAAATTTACATATACATTTTGAATAAATTGATTATTTGTAAAATGAAAAACAACTTTATCCTGACAGATGGCTATTTCAAATGTTTCTGAAGGTGCAAAAAAAAAATGGAATTTTTTCACCTGTAACATGGGTTATATCCTCAATTATGCACCAGTATAAGAACAAATGGTTTGAGCTTCCATAGGGTGCCCATGGAATAAAACCACAGAACCAAACGACTCTAGAACTTCAAATACTTCTGAAATCCCCTGGCCTGAGATTCAAATTTGGAACAACTGCTCACCTCTTTGATTTGATCTTTTTGTTGCTTTGATTGTGATACCTTCTCTTGAACCATCATGTCATTAAGCGCCTTGTCACCTGATAATTTCTCATTGTCTTCTTCAAGTTTATGTTTGTACTTTTTCAAAACGTCTCCTTCTTTCATGTGATAGTTGAGTGCCTCTGATAATCGGACGTTCTCTTTGTATACTGATTTTGTAGTTTCATCTAAATTTCTATGGAATATAAAATAGAACAGTGATTTTCAACTTTTCTCAATTCCTAATAGAAAAATAACATGTGCTTTTAATAACTACTTTTACTCTATAAACAGTTTGTGTGGCCAAATGTTGTATGTGAGAATATTATGATGTTAAATGGCAGATAAATGCATCTGAAAGATAGACTATTAGGCCCCACAAAGTAGATCTTCTGTTTCTCGAGCCATTTTTTTTAAAATTGCATGTGGGTGGACGGTTTTTAATTTTATTACACACCCATTTAAAATTAAAGTTTGTTCACAACATTCTAGGTTGTGTGATAAAAATAAACGTGTGTGGGGTACAGATTTTTGCACTTTTTTAATGTAAGAATGGAACGAGTCATATTTCTGGGGATACATGGGCCCATTTCAATACAATGGGTCATTTATTTTAATGTTGTAAAGTGGATGTTAGCGGTCTATAGTATCTGAGTTTTTATTGTTTCTGTCGAAACTCATGTCCTATACACCGACCGATCATCAGAAGAACCTTCCTAATTTATTTTCTTAACGTGAACAATACTGAATATTGATTAAATAACCCGATAGGTTAAAGCATGACATGGTAATGACTGACATGCAGTTCAAACTAAAGAACAATGTAGACAGAATATGAAAGCATCTATGAGTGAAGTAATTTTGAATGAATGACGTTGCACGAGCAAGTTTCTAGGTCACCAAAATCGAAATTGGCTACAAAACAAATTGCCTCTCGATCTTCACTGGCATTTGTATGGATTCTGTACCCCTGTTAAAGGTGATAACACAAACTTTAATAAATTTTGATCAGGCATTGTGAACCATACGATCATTTGTCTTGGACAATAAGGATATAAATTTCATTTACGTGGGATGAATCGACAATGACTACTGTAACTGTAATCTTGCCTAAAATCTTAACCTGTCAATCAGTCGAGTAACAACAGTCGCATGGAATTTGGAAATCAGATAAACATGTGAGTTTTTTTTTTATAATTTCTCATTGAAATATTTTCAAATTTACACCTGTTGTTTGTTGTAAAAGTATGGTAACTTTTTGGTGGGGATCACATCAACCATTCACAATTTCTGCTGTAAAATTGAGGCATAAACAGACGGTAAATTGTATTTCAGATGAACAGTGTTTCAAGAATCGATGTGGTGACGCATTACAATTTGCAAGTTGAAACTATGAATGAAAGTTCAATCCGCGTACGAAATAACAATAAGACTGGCCTCCTGCTTGTGAAGATTAATTTGGATTTTTGCCTTATTTTCTTTTCTTTACATCTAGGAAGGATAGGTTAATTCTTACTTAATATTACCGAAAAAGGCCTGTTTTAGAAATTTGTGAAGGTGTGTAATATTAATACAGAACCACACAAGTGATTGAATGGGTTAATGTTTATCACACTCATTTGGTTTGGCGCAGAATACCACTCGTGGCTTTGCCTCTCGTGGTATTTTTGCGCCCAACCAAACTCATGCGATAAACATTAACCCATTCAAAAGCTTGTGCGGTTCTGTCTATTTATTTTTGTAGTTATTTCTTTGCAATCAAAAGTTCATGTTCTTGGTTTGTTTTATGTTTTAGGCCTCATAATCTACAGAATAGCAAGGGTGGTGGTGTAGTTCATCTTAAGAAGGTGCTTAAGCATCGCAAAGCCTTGTTGCACTCAAGGGACAAATTTATCAATTTTATTAACTTGGCTAAACTATCAGACAAAAACCATTTAATTTTTATTTTTTTATGTTTGCCTTGGTTATAAAAAGAGAGCAGGCATTAGCCAACAAGACATGTGGGAAGGCTTGAGAAACAGATTTTTAACTTTTTTAGACCTTATTACATATTAATGAGGAATATTCTCATGGTATAATAATGGTTAATTTGAGATTTGAGCTCTGGAAATGATATTGCTGGGTCAGGTTATATGAAAAATATATCTTTTCACAACATCAAGCATAAGTTACATCCATACATTCCAAACAGGATAAGCACATCTCCTATGATGTTAAGAAATGGAACCATTTTTCATTTACTAATTTTTAACAAACTGACACACAGTATGATGAAAATTCCCATTTTTTTTGTATTTGCTGTCATATGAAGTTAGTGTCATATAGTATTTGATCAGGAAGTGTTTTGTGACAGTTTATATTGGAGAGTACTACATCAAGCATAAACCACATCCATATATTCCAAACAGCAAAAGCCTATGATGTTAAGAATTGGAACCATTTTTCCTTCACTAATTTTTATCAAATTGACACACAGTATAATGAAAATTCCCATTTTTTTTTTATTTAATGTAATATGAAGTCAGTGCCATATAGTATTTGATCAGGGAGTATGTTTTGTAACAGTTTATATTGGAGAGTACCAATAACCATAAAAAACTTTTGACAAACAAAGTTAATCTACCTTTATACCAATTAACTTTTAACTTGCTATTTTTTTAAATTTTTCATAAAATGAAAGCATGGCAGGTGTAGAATTGCAAAAAGTCTGGCATCACAAAATCATTATCAAAGGACTATTCCTATTTATGAAGGATATTCTGTTAGCAACAGTGAGAATTAACCCTCTTATTTACCCTTTGAACCCTGGTGCTATCTTCTATGTCAGTTCAACAGCAGCAATTGGAAGAGTCCATATTCATTATTTGGGAGTGGACCAGGGACCAGCCGTGAGGGCGACTAGGACAATTATGTCGCCCTTCTAAGCCCAAAGTCGCCTAGAAAAATAGTTGGGGTGATTACAAGTCACCTCTAAAAATTGTCCAAAACGAGGAAAGTCTGAACTGAGTGATTCAAGGTTTACACAAAAACGATTATTTTCAAGAATCGAATGTGCTTGAGTGTGATAAATGAGCATTTCCATTCGTCAAATAAGCGACCATTTATTTGAAATCACACAGATTTTTTATTTCTATTTTGTTCCGTTTCAGTCGGAGCTTCAAGTGTCAAAACGAAAATAGGTGACTTACACGACTCAACAAAATAACCCAGTTTGAAAGTAGGTTACATCGCTTAGGATGCCTAAAATGTATACACAACGGACGTATTTTCTAACACTGTATTTTTATTTCGTTTTGCTGACGACTGTTATCTGTTGGGTCGTCTATTCCCAGAAAAACACAAATGGAATTGAAACATATGAAAAAAAGGTTTAGTGTTGGCAAGAAAAGCTTTGTACAGGGCACAAGTGTGCATGTGAAGGATCTTGAAAAAGGGCTCCTCCTAAACACCGGAATAACACAATATGACGCGGAATGACACCGGAATGCCATAAAAATGATGCGGAATGACATTTATTTTACAAAATACTCGACCCCAGAATGTATTTTGTTTATTAACAAACAAAGTACCTTCCAAGCAACCTTCTTACATCTGGTCCTGTTCACACTTTCAGACTTAGGAAATTATTAGCTTAGTATACTTTGGTGAAAGTGAACCACAGGAGGGTGCTGGGGGGATTGGCATGAAGAAGAGGGGAGGGGTCATGAAGGAGAGGGTAGCGTTGGGGATTTTCAGTCAATAATTACTTTGTGATTTTTTAACCTGGCATAGATGCATCATAGACAACTGGACCTGGATTAATCAGACGTTTATGGAGGACCACAAGCTGAAAATATGAAAGGGTGGCAAGGGGTGGTACATAAATATTCTTAATTTTCCCCACTTGCCTATGAAGTCTCCCTACTTGACTCTGCAGTCTCCCTACTTTTTCCTGGAGGAAGACATGAAGTCTCCCTAAAATTCCCCCCTAGGCTGGTCCCTGGAGTGGACCAATTAATATTATCAGCATGCAGCCTTTGGGTTGCACATTGAAAATCTTGATTGGTCTATTCCACACATTCACTTAGAAGCCACCCTACTTAATGGAATTTTGAAGTACTGTGCTCCTGGGCCGGAAAAGCAGTCTCTCCGGTTCAAAGGGTAAGGCCATAAAAAAAGAACCTCTGTTTCTCAGGCCCGCACGCATGGTCAATTTTGCTGTGCATGCAACCTTTTTATGACACCAAAAAATCTTTAAAAAAAAAATTTGAGATTTTGTGCTCATTTCGGTAAATCAATATCGATGCGTTCGCGAATTTTAAATTAACACACTTCAATCTTTTTCTACATCATACTTTAATAAAGTGGGTGGGTTTTAGCAATATTCACGACAGAAAGTGTTTAATTCTGTAAAAGGTAAGTCATAATGACAGCAAGAAGGAAGGTGTCTTTCAGTCTGACAACAAACAGTCACAAAGGGGAATGGTCGATTCGCACCACGTTTGATTCGCACATACCCTCAGAAAGTCTGCAAAGTCAGGTGCTATGTTGAATGGAACACAGTCTCCTGGCATTTATTTTTATTAACATTTGTATTGTAAATGGCCGTCATTGGGAATTTGTGTACTGTTATTTGAAACCGTTATGAGTTTCCCAGTTAATTTAAATAAATGCATTTGAGATGCAGGATAATTGGATAACTAATAGTAACCGTTGCTTGATATAAAAGTAACAGTCATAGTTGAAAATAAATCGCATGTAGGCAGGTATGTGCGGTCGAATTGGTTAATAAAAACATGCAAACATACATTTTGTATTTCATTTTCAGATTTCCGAAGAATATGATTTATGGATGAACTGCCTGTTCAAATGGGTTGTGATAATTTTGAATATAATGGGGAAAAATTGCGATTCACGATTTTATTAGGCAGGTTGTGAAAGGATTTTTTTTGTTGGTAAAATAAATCTGTGAAAGTTGGCACTTCGATATTTGATTTGTCCCAGAGACATTTCATCCCGAGACGTTTCACCCACGAGGCGTTTCGTCCTGTGTCATAATTTTCACGTTTCACTGAAAAAACAAACATTCAAACCCCACTTCATTTATGACCCAACACCCCTACGGTGAATAACCAATATATTTGCGGAATTTTGTGTGGTCCACCAGGCGTTTGGGTGGCGGTCGAATTACCACAAACAACCTCTCGGGGAGAAAAGAAAAAAAAAGACTGTCCGCCTGCATGCTTTTTTGGAAAAAAATGGCCTGAGAAACAGACAATCAACTTTGTAGGGCCTAAAGTATAATAGTATCTTGTACTGGGAAGAAAAATCTACCTGCAGTAGGCAAAGAGGTTCTTGAACACTGCCATCTCAATTGGGCAAAACATGGTGCTTGACTGATAAACTGACATAAGAGAACAACATATTAAAATCTACTTACGAAATTGCCTCTGTGTGAGCTCTTTCAGCAAGTTCAGCAATCTTTTGATTGGCTTCTTGTTGTAAACGCATCTACAAAAAGTAATTTACATTGAATTTATTGAGCAAAACTCACAAATTTCTTTTGTTCTTCACAGTTCATGTAACTTAACCTACTGCACTCCAATGTAAAAATATTGAAATTTCAAGCTGCAATTGTTTCCCATAATTCCACTAGGACTTTAACAAATTCAAACTTGTTGAAAGTGCTCAAATAAGATTTAATTGGTTAAATTCCCAGTTGTATTAAAGGAAAAATTTGCTTGCTGAAATGTTGACATTTCAAAATCAATGTGCAGAGGGTTAATATTCCAGGTCAAAATGCTTGTTTCTAAAAATTTAAAATTTCCATACTCCCATAACAAGTTATCCAAGATAAGTCAGTGGATATTGGTTTTGTTGCACTTTACTGGAGAGTGCTAACAGGCAACCTCCAGTTTTATGTAAAAAATCAAATTCATATTGACAAAGGTTTATTACTGATATTCAGAATTTTCTAGTGGCTATTTTGTTGCAATTTACTTGGGAGTATTTCATGTTAGTGTGTGAAAGTGTGAGTTTGCAACAAACAACCAATTCACTAGAAAATTTTACTGAAACTCTGTTGGTCTGATTCTTGGAGTGCAGCAAGAGTAATATGGGTGAGGCTAATGAGAGCATACCAGTGAGTACACTGTTTTGTTAAAAACATTGCTGGGTTTGAGTTGAGGATGGCGACACTATATTGTAATCTTTGTCCATTTTCAGTATATTAAGTATCACCCAATATCTATTTTGTTTACATGAGATATACAGCAAACTGATATGAACATTGTTAGCCCTTTTGCTAATGAATTGGTTGCAACTGACCCCCCCCCCCCCCCCCCCCCCGCCCAACCCCCCACCCCCCATTGGAACAATCATGAGCTTGTTCCATTGAGGTTTCACATGAAATGGGTTTTATTGAATTTTCTGAAAAAAAACAATAATTAACTCCTTGCATGCTGCTGGTGCATATTCCTGCCCAGGACAGTATTTCTCTTGCCAATGAAATATGTATAGTTTAGGAGTATTTAATCCCATTTCCACCCTGTAAGTTGAACAGGTTTTTTCACCAATGATTTCTTGAGTTAAATTTAGATGAATTTTTTATCAAATCTATCATGGCTGCTTCATAGCGGTCATGACAAGATTTGATGAAAAATGGCTAAAAAATACCCAAAGCATTAGGAGTTAAAATAGTAAATTTTTATATTGTGTGTGTTGGACAATGGGTTAAATGACAACTTCTGATTAGACATTTCAAAAATTACTTTCCATATTTTAACCCTTAAAGGCTTATTTCTAACTTTTCCGACCTCAGAACAGGTGCCATTAACATGCCATCATGAGGAGGTCCTGCTGACAATAGACAAATTACCAAGACTGTGGTTTCAAGTCAAGTCTTAGCTGCCTTAACAGGCAGCCAAGACTTAACTAATGAAAGTGTCACTGACACTGTAGCTTAATTTGAATGCGTGTTGTGTTTGATGAAAAGGATAATGTTCGATGTTTATGAAAGGATTATGAAATATGACAAGAATTGTGATCATAGAGAATATGTTAATTTCTGTTCCCTGTCTGCTATGTTTTCAATAAAAATAATTTGAGGTGTAGACTATACTAAAGTACTAAAGACTTGAGGGGTGGGTTAATGTGCCCTCACCGTAAATGTATGTCAACCAATGTTACCAAGTTACATTGAAATTATTCCAAAATGAGTCATCCTATCAAGTTACAATGAAATCCCTTCATAAATACGGCCTGTAGACTGTGCTAAAGGTTTTCGGGCTTCAGGCCTATGTAACCATCATGGTTGACTGATTGCAATCAATAGGGGATGTCCTCATCTAGACATTATACTGAGTCATCCTACCAAGTTACAATGAAATCCCTTCACAAATACGACCAGTTGAACGATTGTGACCAAAAGGGGATGTTCTCATCGAGACATTATCTGGAGTCATCCTACCAAGTTACAATTAAATTCTTTCATAAATACGACCTGTAGACTGTGCTAAAGGTTTTCAGGCTTTGGGCCTCCTTGATCAATCATGACCAAAAGGGGACGTTATCATCTAGAGATTATATGGTGTCATCCTACCAAGTTACAATGAAATCCCTCCACAAATACGAACTCTAGACTGTGATAAAGGTTTTCAGGTTTTAGGCTCGGCAGCCGTCACGGTTGACAGATCACGACCAAATGGGGACGTTCTCATCTAGACATCATAGAGTCATCCTACCAAGTTACAATGAAATCCCTCTGTATTAAATATGACCTGTAGACTGTGCTAAAAGTTTTTGGGTTTCGGGCTTGGGTAGCCATCACAGTTGACAGATCATGACCAAAAGGGGACGTTCTCATCTAGATAATATAAAGAGTCATCCTACCAAGTTACCATGAAATCCCTTTACAAATATGACCTGTAGACAGTGCTAAAGGTTTTCGGGTTTTGGGCTCGGCCAGCCATCACGGTTGACCGATCACAACCAAAAGGGGACGTTCTCATCTAGACATGACCCCAAACCTGCACATGAAATTTTGTGATGATCAGACAAGAACTATGGGGTGTAGCCTGTTCTAAAGGAAAATGTGAACAGACTAACAGACTTCCACACGCGTGATGGCAACAGCTTATCTTGACTTTGTCAAGTTAAGCTAAAAATCACTGCAAAGTCATTAACATGTGTAGAGACTGTGGAATGGTGGGAAATCAAGACCCTTGTCCAGACTGTTAAGGGTTAACCTTTTATCCAACATGAATAGCAGTTGACTCTCGCAAACAAAATTTCTTGATGCGATGAACAATTGTCATTCGCGAATAAACAAAAATTTTATTTTTTGTCTCAAAAACATTGCATACGACCCTTCACTGGAATGACCTCAAAATGTTCCTTCCAATGAGGGGTCATACACTAAGATTTTTAGGCCAAAAATAAAATGGTGAATTTTGTGGATCATGCCAGCCAGTAATGTATGGCTGTTATGACCTGGTAGGGTAAACTCACTAATTTCACTGAAAATTAAAAATATTTCAATCTTTCCAACTTCTTTTAGATATTCAAGAGTCAGAAAAACTGCATAACAGTGAAGTTTTTAAATAACCAAGTATAATTATTTGGAAGTCTGGGGTTTATTTTGAAATATAAAACTATTTTCTATCTTCTAAGCATTTTAATTAGAACCTTAAGTAATATTTGCTCATACCAATTAACTGCTAGGGACAAACTCTATAATTCTGATATTATAAAAATGATTTAACTATACCTTTTCTTCGAAGAATTTCTGCTCCATTCTAACCAGTGTTGATTTATGGTCTCGGTTAGCATTATACATAGACTCTTTAATCTATAAAATAAAACAAATGCTCTACAATTCACAAATTAGTATTTCCGAGTTATTTTTGACAGTCTGTCATGGTTATAATCAGAAAAATGAATCCAAGGGACTCATTTTTTTTGCTGTAAAAAATTAAAAACTAATATTTTTTCTTCAGTAATAATCAGTTTAAACCTTGCCAGACATCAAAGCAAATTCTTCATCAGACATAATTTTAACACTTTATATACAGTAAAGAACATCTGCCTGTTGCTATTCACAAAAATCATCATTCATATTTGATTAACTTTTTAATTTTGGTCTCTGACGCAGAGGTGATGATCCATCATTGAAACAAACTTGTCAAGCTCGTTCCAATGAAGGAATTAAAAGCTAAGTTTTGAAGGTAAAATGGTTAAGAAACACTACAGCAGAACCATGTTAATTAAATAGCCACTTTGCCAGTAAAAAAAATTCATTTAACAGGAATATTGAATTATCAGGATTTTGGTCATTTTTGGTGTATTCTAACTTCTAAGGTAAACTGAGAATGTATTCTATTTTATCTTGTTTGACAGAGCTCCAAGTATGAGTTTATAACTTTATATGACATAAAATAGTCATGAAATAAACATACTGATTCAACATAACAAAATATATGACTAAATACATAAAACCAAGTACATTACACAAAAATTTGTTGTGATAAGCTCAAGGTGTATGATTTTAGACAGACATTAGAAATGGGCAATATACTAAAAAACTGAAGCGATATCGATATCATTGGGATACCGAAAACAAAACAAAACCACTCACTGAATACCGAAACCATGATACTTGACAGCAGTTTAAGGCTTCATTTTCATGAAAGAAGGGCCTGGGCAATTGTGCTGAATTCCCACTAGACTACAAGCTGCACACGTTCAGTTGCTTAGCAGTGATTTCCAGCTAAGTCTTGGCTGCTTTAATAGGCAGCCAAGACTTGACTAGAAATCACTGTCCAGGTAATATACCTATTGTCAGCAGGACCTCCTAAAGATGGCATGCTAATGGCATATGATCAGAGATCACTAATACCTGAGCTAGGCCTTTAGGGACTAGTGGGTTTAGAAAAAGTCACAAAATTACTGTATATATGTTTTATGTTGGCCAAGAAATAAAAAATAATTCCTATGTTAACAGATGTTAAACTCAGTGGCAGTGGCATTTGTAGCACTGTGATAGAATGATCAAAACAAAACTTGTTCTGAATTTTCCTAATGTGAATTCCCCTTTGGTAATATTAGTAAATCACCATAAAGTCAGATACCAAATACCAAACCAATACGAGGTATGATCCCCGGCCCCTAAAAATACCGAAACCGATACTGAATTCAAAATTCCAAAACTGCCAATCTCTAACTGATATATTGAGGTTTGTGTGGCCATGATGACAACACAGCACTATCCCGAGGTATCCCTAATTTTTTAACATGATATTCTGCACCAGTTCTGAAATCACTTTCCAGGGTATACATACCAAGGTTACGGGAAAATTACCTCAGTACCTTGGGGGACCTTGATATGTTGTGTTCTTCTACAACCTACCCTTGAAGGATAGCTGCACCAATGCACAGACACAGATACCTATACTTGTGCAGCTGACCAAACAAGGCACCCAGTATATTCCTCGGTATGTTGGAGTAAAGATAGTATGAGTGTTTCTTTTCAATCTCTTTTAAAACATGGTATAATAATAATAATAATAGCCTAAGATCCATGGGACAACAAATACTACCTTTAAACAAGTTACAACATTGTTTCTGAGAATGCTTATTTGAATAAGATGGTTTTGACCTGTGACTTGAAGGATGTTAACGTACATCACACTTTTATTGCATGTGGCAGAGCATTCCATGTTGGTGCCATAACAGAATAAAATAATGGGGCTAACAGAAAAAGCCCCATTGCAGGTTGTGGTCAGTTTCATGGTAAGTTTAACAACTCGAACTAAATTAAGTTCATTTGAAGAGGAGAGTGGTCTGACTGGTCCATAGTGAGTGAGTAAATTGGAAAGAGAAGACAGTGCAAAACCAATCAAACACTTGTATGTTAGCAAGTAAATTTTGAAATCTATTGTTTGTTTAATAGGAAGCCAGTGCAGATCAAGAAAATAGTGGGGTTGTGCAGCAAAATTTTCTACTCATCATTACAATTCATACTGGGCAGTTTAGAGTATGAGTTTATACGACATGCCACTGGCAGCCATCTTGAATTTTGGACCGTACCCAGAAAGACTCATTCTCGTCCCAAGGTGATAACAAAGGTACCCAAGAAGTTTTGTGAAGATCGATTCATAAATACAGCCTCTACCCTGAGCCGTATTGACATGTGTAAGTAGCACTGAATAAATCAAAGTAGCACTGAATTGTGTAAGTAGCACTGAATAAATCAAAGTTCATCTAATTTGCATAATTTCTGCACGAAAAAAAAAAACTTATAGTATGTGATGTATTCCATGTTATTAAACATTCATACAAAAATTTATTCAAATCAGAACTTTCATACAGAAGTTCTGTACAAAAGACTGATTGCACTAATTTTGGTACAAAATGGCTGCTGGTGGCCATTTTGAATTTCGGACCACACCCAAAAACACTCGCTCTCATCCCACGGTGATAACAAAGGTACAAAAGAAGTTTTGTAAAGATTGGTTCATAAATATGGCCTCTAATCTGAGCTGTATAGAAGTTGTGTACAAAAAACTGATTAGACCTAATTTCAGTACAAAATGGCCACTGGCAGCCATCTTGAATTTTAGACCGCACCCAGAAACACTTGTTCTTGTCCCAAGGTGATAACAAAGGTACCCAAGACATTTCGTGAAGATCAGTTCATAAATACAGACTCTAGTCTGAGCCGTATTGACATGTGTACTTACTGTGTGTAAGTCGCACTGAAAAAAAATCAAAGTTCATCTAATTTGCATAATTTCTGCACGAGAAAAGAACCTGTATTATATGTGATGTATCCCATGGTTCTAAACATTCACACAAAAAATTATTCAAATCAGCGCTTTCATATGGAAGTTCTGTGCAAAAATCTGATTGCACCTAATTTTGTACAAAATGGCTGCCATCGGCCCTCTTGAATTTCGGACCGGACCCCAAAACACTCGTTCTCGTCCCACGGTGATAACAAAGGTATCCAAGAAGTTTCGTAAAGATCGGTTCATAAATACGGCCTCTAGCCCGAGCCGTATTGGCATTGCACTTACAGTGCTGAAAGTAACACCAAAAAACATCAAAATTAGTCTAATTTGCACAATTTACGCACGAGAAAAAAACCCGTATTATATGTGATGTATCCCATGGTACTAAACATTCATACAAAAAATTATTCAAATCAGGGCTTTCATATGGAAGTTCTGTACAAAAAACAGATTTCTGCTTCGTTGGTACAAAATGGTGGCTGGCAGCCATCTTTAATTTTGAACCGCACCCAAAAATACTCGTTCTCGTCCCACGGTCATAACAAAGGTACCCAAGAAGTTTCGTAAAGATCAGTTCATAAATACGGCCTCTAGCCCAAGCCGTATCCAATTGTTGACGTACGGACAGACGGACAGATGGCCAGACGGACAGACGGACAGCGGACGACGGCCATGACAAAAGCTCAACTTTGGCTTCGCCAAAGTTGAGCTAAAAAAAAATGTGAACAGACTTACAGTCTTCTGCATATGCGATGCCCATAGCTTATCTTGACTATGTTAAGTTAAGCTAAAAATGGTCATGTAAAGGTCAAGGTATATGGTTTTAAACCAACAAACAGGGATGTGTGTGCATTTATAACACTATGGCACTATCCCAAGGCACCCCAAATATTTTAACATGATATTCAGCACCAATTCAGAATCTAGAGATGGGTGGTATTGGAATTTTGAGTTTGGTATCGGTTTTGGTATTTTTGAGGGGGTATACCTTGGTATTGGTTCGGAATTTGGTATCTGATTTGAGTGAGATTGCTGATAGTACCAAAGAGGAATTCACATCAGGAAAAACAGAATAAATTGTTGTAGTATCATTCTACCACAATGCTATAAATGAGCTCAACAGTGATATTCTTTTACAACCACAAATCATATCTACAGTAATTTGTGACTTGTTCTGATTTCTATTCAAGTCTTGGCTGCCTTAACAGGCAACCAAGACTTGACTAGAAATCATTTCTAAGCAATTGGACATGTACAGGTTATAGTCTATTGGGAATTCCGGACAGCTGCCCATTCCAAAGGGTTAACAAAACTGAAAAAAAAATCAGTCACTTCTTTCATGAAAGTTAAAAAATTTATAGTAATTTATATATTTTTTATACTTACCAATGACCCAGACTTAGCTGGTGCTAACTCCACAAAAACCAGGGCCAAACACAAATTTTGCCCCCCAATCCCCAAAATTTGCATCCAAAACAAAAAGAAATCATGTCCTAAAGGACCTCCATAGTACGACTCTACTGCGCATGCGCAGTGACGCAGTCGTCCCGAAATTGGCGCCAAATATCATTCTTACTGGCAGTGCCTGGTCAGCGCTATGTACTCAGCGGGGAGGCAAGAGTTCCCAACTCAGGGAGGGCCATCCCCGTCTGGGTCATTGGTAAGTATAAAAAATATATAAATTACTATAAATTTTTTAACATTTTTATACTGTACCAATGACCCAGACTTAGCTGAATAGTAAACAGGCTGGAGGGCCTAGGACATAGAGGAAAATCCAATAAGCTCAATTATAAAATAAAGAGGTAACCCCTTAAGGAGAAAAGGAGTATTAGGCTTTACATGTATCTTTCTTATTTAATATTTAAATTAGAAAGATACACTACCCTTAATAATTGAGCACAATAACATTCATGTTCTCTATTAACATCCAGTATAACCTTTATACTAATTATTTTTAAAGCAAGCCAATAAATAAAGTAGTCCAGAGAATTGAGACTCTTTATAATCATTTAAAAGTGTCCGAGTATTGTATATTAAAGCCCGTTTGACACTTGACATATACAAATGCTTCACACCAAGCTACACTTTAAAAATAAGACATGAATGAAATTAAACATTAATATTACACTTTAAAACCATCCCGGAAGCGACTCAGAAATACTGTCTTGGAGGAGGCATTCCCTTGCTTTTCACTATAAAGCAGGTGACCTAAGGGAACACCCGCCCCCCCCCCCCCCCCCCCCCCCTTCCCCTTGCCCTGGGTCAAATAGCCCAGAGCGAAGAGGGCAGCCGGACGGAGTCACTGCCGGAACAGAAAGCCTGCATAACTATAGTTGCAACTGTTTAGTGGACGACATTCTGAGCAACAGATAACGGACCTAAACAATGCAGGTCTCCAGAAATGGACTCAATATTTCTGAGATAAAAATTAGTAAATGTGGATGGCTGAGACCAATAAGCAGCCTTCATTAAATCTGTAATAGCAACACTATTAGCATAAGCCCAGGAAGTAGAAAGAGCTCTTACTTCATGAGCAGAAATCTTAAGCACAGACTGCTGAGAAGAAGATAAATCTTCATACGCAGTACGGATAGTTAACTGAATCCATCTAGCAATAGAATGGACTGAAATGTCCTTTCTATTAGGCATCAAAGACAGAAAGAAACGTTTCCGTCCCTTTCTGATGAACTGAGATCTCTGTTTATAGATACGTAGTGCTCTAACAGGACAGAGTAAAGGCCTACGCCCGTCTGAAGACGGAAGAGCCTTAATAACAATAGGTTCCGGATATTTATTAGGAGCCTGATTCTTAGCTAAAAAACCGACATTAGTAGTGAAGGTGATAGTGTTCCCAACACTACGATAATGAGAATCATCCACCGATAGTGCATGAAGCTCACTGACTCTTCTGGCAGAAGAGAAAGCTAAGAGAAAAGCTGTCTTATAAGATAAGAATTTGAAATCTACTGTCCCAAGAGGTTCAAATGGCTTTTCCTTCAATTTAAGGAGAACCCAAGCTAAATTCCACTTAGGAATTAATCTAAGAGTTCTGGGTCTATTTATCGAAAAGTTTCTAACCAATTTCGATAAAGAGACATTAGATCCAATTTGTAAACTATCATGATGTGCATAGGTATCAGATAACATAGATCTATAACCCTTAATAGTAACAGGTTGCAGTTTGATTTCGTCAAACAAGTATACTAGAAAGTTAGCAATGTCTGGTATAGAGGGATCAAATATATCAACAGAATGATCCCTACACCAACGACGGAAAACCTTCCACTTAGCCGCATAGTTTAGCGAAGAGGAGGTCCTCCTACAGTTAGAAATCGCGTCCACTGCTCGTCCTGTAAAGTGCTTGCCATGCAAGAAGGACCGCACAACGGAAAAACGTGAAGGTTGAGACCTTGCGGGTTGTGATGTAGTTGGCGCGATTTCCCCTGCCAAAGAAGATCCTCTCGTGGAGGGAGCTTCCGCGGTAGGTCCCACAACAGACACCTGAGTAGATTTATCCACGGTCTCTGTGGCGACAGAGATGCTACCAACAGAATCTTGCATTGAGATTGTTTTATCTTTAGCAATACTTGTTGAATTAACGGCGCTGGAGGATACGCATATCCTATCATTCCGTCCCAAGGGATCGATAGAGCGTCTACTGCAAATGCTCTTGGATCCGGACACGGGGACACATACGTCTGCAACTGATTGTTGAGATGTATCGCAAATAAGTCTATCATTGGCCGTTCCCATTGGTAGCAAATCTGATTGAATACTTGTTTGTTGAGAGTCCACTCCGACGGCAACAAGCGACCCTTTCGTGAAAGGGAGTCTGCTAGCACATTCAGACGACCCGGTATGTGACGGACCGAAAGAAGAACGTGATGTTCCAACGCAAACAGAAGGATTCTTTCCGTTAGATTGAACAACGGAACTGAATGAGTGCCTCCCTGATTCCGTATATAAGCCACTACTGTCGTATTGTCGGATAGGATTTGGACATGAGCATCGTGAATAATGTCCATCCAGTGACGTAACGCAAGCCAAATTGACATCATTTCCTTGATGTTTATGTGCTTGCACAGGAATTGCGGATCCCAAAGACCCTGGCATCTCGAATCCGTTGGGATTAATGATGCACCCCAACCTGTTTGACTGGCATCCGTCATAATGGTAAAACTCGGATCCGGCAACTGCAGCGGAACTCCTTGAGTTAACCACTGAATGTTTGCCCAAGTCTGAATCTCTTGTTTCACTTGATCTGACAAGAGAACGTCTACATCGAGCGAATGAATTTTCACACTCCAATTCTGAGTCAGGAAAATTTGAAGAGGCCGTGTGCGTAGCCGTCCCATCGGAATGAGATCCGCGGCGGCTCCGCACAGACCTATCAGTCTCATAAATTCTCTCGCCGTGACTTTGTCTGTATTCAGACAATAGCGAGCGTAACAACTGACTAATTTCGCTCTGGTTAACGGCAGACGAACGAGATTGTTGTGCGTCTCGAAGCTCATTCCCAGATGAGTGAATGACTTGGACGGCACCAGATCCGACTTCTCCTCGTTTACTATGAAACCGAGACGTCGGAGCAATAGAAGAAGATTCTGAACATCGTTCTGAAGCGTTAACTCGTTGCCGTACCTCTGAAGAATGTCGTCCAGGTAGGCCGACGTTACCGCAGACGAATGAGCTCGGAAGTAGATCATTACCGAGTTCATTACCCGAGTGAAAGCCCAGGGTGCTAGATTCAATCCGAAGCACATCGCCCGGAATTGATACACCACTCCTAGGACTGCGAAGCGTAGATACTTTCGGAATGTCGGATGTACCATGACGTGAAAGTACGCATCTTTGAGATCTATGCTCGTTGCATAATCGTTCACCCGAATACTCGCTCTGACCGATCGAATCGTCTCCATATAAAACTTCGGAGCGACGATCAGCTTGTTTATCCAGCTCAAATCTATGACTGGACGGAACGAGCCGTCTGGTTTCGGAACCAGAAACAGATGGCTGTAGAATCCCAGCGATTCCTGGTTTTCTACGACCTCTACCGCGTTCTTCATTAAAAGAGACTGCACCTCTGATAGCAGAGCGTCTCTTTTCTGAGGGTTTGACGGAAGATGAGTCCACTTTGGACTTCGAGTTAATGGAGGCTTTCGTTTGAAGGATATCTTTAGACCTTCCGAAGTCACTCCTCTCACCCACGGGTCATCCGTAATCGACGCCCACTCTTGAGAAAAACTCGACAACCTTCCGCCAACCGGAACGCGATAGAGGTTTGAGCCATCACCTCCTGGATCTGCGAGGCCTGCGGTAGGAGAAACCACGTCTTCCACGACCCGCACCTCGCCTCGTCGACCTCGGGGCGTCCGACCGATTGTCCCGGCCTGAAGGACGTCCCGAACGAGAGTCGCTATCCTGACGGTCTCTCGAATAAGAGCTAGAGGACGCACCGGAACCTCTATAGGAACCTCTCTTGGGCGGATAAGACCCAGAAGTGCCCGCCTTATTCGTGTCTGCTGTATCCGACCTTTTAGGAGCGGATCTAAACAACAGAGAATCACTAGCTTTCTTTTTAATATTATCACAAATAGCGGAAAGCTTGCCGTCAAAGAGAAGATCTCCTGAGACCGAAGCGACTCTAAGAGAGTTCTTCACCTTAGAATCCACTAGTGTGGATGTAGACAGGGCTGCGTCACGTCTAACCAACTCCAGATTTGCCACTGAAAGGGCGGAGTTACACGTGGAATAAGCTACTGCCCTTGAAAGAAGTCTTAAGGAGGATTGTATATCCTGAAACTCTTCCCCTTGAAGACGCAGTGATAACGCCTTCGTAAGGTGATCTGCGTAAGATAAGGCATCTAAATTGGCTCTGTTAGACGCAATAGCTGTTTCCAACACTGCGGTTGGAATAGAAGCTGACGACGGTAATGATAGCTCTAAGTCTTCCGCCTCGTCGTCCATACGCAGAGGAACTCTCGGTATACCCTGACCTGCCGTGTCGAATTTATTCCTTGCATTAATGAAAGGCAGGTTGAGAGTATTTGCGGACAAGAAGCCTGCTTTCCCCGTCCTGGAAGCAAGTTTAAAAATAGCGTCGTTCAATAATTCAAATGTTCTTGCAACATTATTGGACTGCGACGGAAACTCGGGAGCGATGTCCCTGAACCGCTCAAAAAATTCAGAGTCCAATGACGCTATAATTCTCCTGTCCGGAAGCGCAGCAGTCTGGCCCGACGGAACAACTTGAGGAAGAAAGTGCCGGATGAAGTCCACGGCAGCTTTGTGTTGTTCCGAAAGGGATAGCTCCAATTCATCCGTATCCCTTTCACCATCCGGTCGGACCTCCCGATGTTCCCGGTCGTCCGCCCCCGATGCTTCGGCGGAGCGTACCGACCCAGCGCCGTCGGATAATTCTCGATCCGACACCGTCTCTGTCGGCTGCTGGGATGCTGCGATAAGCTGTGCTATCTGCACTAGAATGTCCGACGTCGAGACCTGCGGAGGAGCGGTCTTTCGCTGCTTTGCCGAGGGCAGCTCCGCATCAGATGGCTCCCGCATACTTTTCCTATGCGAACGTCCGGAGTCCATCGGTCTCGAATCCCTGGCTGCCGGATGGTGTGACCTGGTCGCCGAAGAATCCTTCATCGGCGAAGCTGGCAAAATATCAGAGGTCACGCAGCCAAGGTGCGGTCGTGTGCGCCGGCGAGAAGAGGAAGCCTTAACAGTCTCTGCGGACTGCTTATACAACGGAGCGTCCCGAGCGACGGACGTATGCTCCGCTAAAGACGCATTTTGTACCACAACATCTGGTCCCAGATGTTGTTGTACGAGAGAGGGGCCTCTCTCGCTCGCGGCCCGGCTGGACCTGGACGAGCTAGGAACCGGACTAAAAGGCTTCCTCCGTTCTCGTTCACTATCCGCCGTCACTGGGTGTGCATCTATTATTTTTATAGTGCTCGCATCACCCAAAATTTCCTCTTGGACCGCATCGGACGAACCCGGCTGCCGAACCATTCGGTGAATGGACGCTACACCGGGCGAGCTAGCGGACGACATTTGTCTAATCTCCATGAGCACTTTTGCCGCTAGCTCTGTATTTATTTGTGACGACGGACGCACACTTGAAGAAGATAACATGGAAACATCACCCTGTTCTGGTTCCTCTGAAATAGAAACTGAGAGAGTAGAGTGACCTTGTGGAGAAAGAGCCGGCATCGCTCTTTCTCCAGAAACAACATATCGTGACACACGTTTCCAATGTTTCTCATCCCAATGTTCACATACAGGACAGGGATTAATGCGAGAACACTGACTACAATTAATGCAATAATCATGAAAGTCAGAGGAAGATTTCTTCCTATTACAATTTGAACAAGTTCCCTTCATTGTGAAAGAACAACAATAAGTCCTAGTTACTCGCAAAAACCCCTGACACAAAGATACATAATAACATGATCCATTAATAAATGAAAAAACAATTGCAAAACAAAATAATTTTGAAAAAATATTTTTTCAGAGAAGCCCAAGTTGCTGAAAAGTAACGTTGAGCCCCGATGGATCCGATGGCAAAGTGTGGTCAAAAATTTTAAAATTATATAAAATAATTAATGAGACACTTTCGGATAATATAAATGTATCTTATAATGAGATAAACTACCTCAAAGGCAAACAGCCCCCCTCAAAAAAGGCTGTTGCCAATGAAAACAAACAGTGTAAACACAGAAGAAAACATGACTCCAGGCACTGAAAAAACTGGCCCGGAATCAGTCATCAATTACACTCTATCTGATGCAAAACAGAGACTCCCAGGGGAGAATCTGAAGAACATCAGATGGAAGATGCAGAACACAAACGTTATACACCCATGGGTGAAAACGTAACTATGGGGAAAATAACAGAAAACATTCTGTAACCAAGCAACTCTCCCAGGGAATTTTTAGAAATGAAACTTCTCAAAAATAAGCCAAAAGCATGGGAGAATTGCAAGGGGGGACTTTAGAAGGTTAGGGGAGAGGAAACACTGAATAAGCAGTGCAACAATTAGCAAGAATGACAACAAGAGGCATTTGCCTCGAAAATAGGCAACTTAACATAATTTCAACAAAAAATTTTAAGTACAGCCCTGATTATTTTTTGCCACTTCTTTTTCCTCTCCTCCTTCTATCCTCCTTAGAATCACATTTTCTCCAAGAATTACGTGTCTGGCATCCTTTAAACTGAGATTTACAAGCACAAAGATCAGTGAGATGTTGACTGATGAAGGGCCAAACAGAGAATGATATTTGGCGCCAATTTCGGGACGACTGCGTCACTGCGCATGCGCAGTAGAGTCGTACTATGGAGGTCCTTTAGGACATGATTTCTTTTTGTTTTGGATGCAAATTTTGGGGATTGGGGGGCAAAATTTGTGTTTGGCCCTGGTTTTTGTGGAGTTAGCACCAGCTAAGTCTGGGTCATTGGTACAGTATAAAAATATGAACCTTTCAGCTGTTATCAAGCCATAACAGAGACTTATAAAAAGCAAATTTAGGAAAATTTGAAAATTCAGACAGTTTCAGTATTCAGCGATTGGTTCGGCTCGGTTTTTTGGTATCCCCATGATATCTGTTCAAGATAGGTTGTTACTGCCCATTTCTATCAGAATCATCTGACAATCATGTCACACCTACATCATCTAAATCCTTTTGCATCTGCCCTCTCTTTCTTCTGAATTCCTTTACAAGCTTTAGTTCACTCTGCATCAACTCAACCTCTCTTGTTTTATCTGTCAGTCTCTCTTCAAGATCATTTACTTGTTTACTGAAATCTTCAATAATTGTTTCTTTCTCTTTCCTATTCTCTCTTTTTTGATCTCGTATAGCTTGCTGCAACTTTTCAACCTGTAAAAAAATCACAGGCTATAATGTAACCCTTTACCAAACATAACAGAATTACTACAAGCACTATTCACAAAATGGCTATTCAAATTCATAATGTTTTAAACTTATCGCCTAAAAATATGACCTCTCAATGAAACGATCTCAATCCCCAATGTTTTAGAGGTAAAAAATTACAAATTTTAGTTATTCATGAAATTTGAGAGGATGACTAGTCAATGTTCTCTTTCCATCTCTTCTGCAATCTGCATTCACTTAGCCATTTTGTCCTTTAGCACTGATCTTATCAAAGAACTGCAACTGAAGATCTTTGTCATCAATGTTACTAGTACTTGATATTCACTTGTGAAGACTTTGTGACAAATAGATGTCTTTATATAAATGCGTTTTTTTTTTTACAATACAGTGGAACCCTGTTAATTGAATAACCATTTTGCCTATAAAAATATTCAGTTAACAGGAGTATTCAAAATTAACTCTTTGGGTGCTAGAAGCCACTATCATGGCTATATTGAAAAGTACTAAAAGCCACTATAGTGGTTTACACTGTATACATTAGCTTGACATTTGCAGGCACGCATCAGTAAATTGTAACCAATCAATTATTTGTGAACAATATTGCTAAACTAAAGCATCCCTTTGCTCATAGAAACAGAGTCTTTGAAAAAATATATATGTTACAAATCAACTGTGAAAATGAATCTAGCATTCTACCAGCTAATAGGAGTTTTAGCACATTCATGTATTCTTGTGATATTAAAATTAAGCATTTATTTTATTATAAACAAATTATAGCTCATCGAGCTCTATGAAACAAAATATATATAGGTTATTACCACCCAACGTGTGGGTTTCCGAGATGGTGTATTGAAGATGAGACCTTGAGACTATCGACGAGTCTGTTGGGATGAGTCGATATATGATCCAGAGATGAGGTTAGACTTCAATACACCATCTCTGAAACAATCTTGTTGGTAATAACCAATTCATCTTACAATTGTCCTCCATTTCAGAACTTGTTCACATATACTTTGACAGTCATTCAGTGTCTATGAATTGATTTTTATGAGTGAAGAACATGACATCATGGTATTATGTTGTTGTAATGATGATGTAATCCCCATTCATTGTTCCACTTGTACTTTAACCGCCAAAATTTATAGTAGTGATTCAGCTGTCTGTTTGTTTATTTTATTTTTAATGTTTAATGAATGGTAGACTTATATAAAAGAATCATCATGGCAAAAAATGACTTAGTCTAATTTATTTCACTGAGTTGGTGATTTACTTATTTAACTCTTTCAACATGAGAGACTGCTTTTCCGGTCCAGCAACACGATACGTCATAATTTCATTAAGTAGCTTATGACCCATCAATATATATATATATTATGGTAGTTCGATATTTGTTTTATTTCTGTCAGAAACCACATGGTGCTTTCAATATCACACCGAATGGGGCAATTTTTGTCATTGGTCATTTCAAGGAAAGTTTATTTAATATGCAAATACTATTATACTAAGGAACAAAAAAAAAGGTTAGAAGGATAATTAAATACACCAACATGGGTAACCTCTTTAAATTGAATTTGAATTGCAATTGCTGAGGGAAGAACAGTTTCCGTCGGCATATTTTTTGCTGAGGGAGCAATGACGAATTACCTGGACAGGCAATACCTCTGCAGTTGAATATTTTTGTCCACTTGCACACTTTACTAAGGCTGGTTTATAAGTGATAAATTGAATGACATGGGAATCTCTCTATAATAGAAATTTTATTGTATGGAGACAAGTCCAAATAACTACGCCGTTAAGGCCTGAAATAATCAACGGATTTTTGACGCGCCGAATATAATGCCAGACCAAAAAATGAATTAAATTCGTCGGTGATGCATTGACTATTTCAATTAAATGCAAGTAAGCCACATCACCGACGAATCTCCGTCCAACTGAGATGAATCTCTGTCGGTGATGAGTCTCAAATATGTGTTTGAAACAGTCAATGGATTTTTGATGCGCTGAATCTCATACAAAATGCGGAAACAAACGAGCGCTACCGATCAGGCGATTGCAAATCATATGGTAATGAGAAAACCACAGGTCAGTCGCTGGAAATACCCATCTTACGTCATTTCAGTGTTGACTGCTCAAAGGCTTGGTTCAAGATTTTTCGAAATGACTGAAGCATAAGTGAGAACGAAAATCAATTTTAAAAAATGACTGAAAAAGTTAATAGGCGAGTGCGAACAGCATCAGGCTTGCCTACAAACTATGTTGATAGTTTCAACTTTCGACGTTCGTGGTATTGGTAACGTAAGTTGGCAAAATATTCTCGTTCAGAAAAGCGTAGCCTCTCTCTCTCTCTCTGTCTGGCTTTAATGTGTTCCCATCTCGTACGTGATTTTTTAACCCGGATTCATAAAATTTGACTCGGGCCCTCGGTTTGCTGAAGCTCACATAGAATTCAGTTGTTTGTTTATTGGGGTTTTACGACAGTTTCAATTGCCAGGGTCATGTTGTTTCAGGAAGTTTTACATGTGTGAGGGGAGAAGGGGAGCCGGAGAGAACCACCGAGCAATCAGCGAGTAACTCCTAAACGTGCTAACCAGGGTTAGCATGCGGTTGAGGCATGTCCATCTCGGAACCAACAGGGAGTATAGTCATTTCAGTTGTCAAAAGTTAGCTTAATAATTTCATACTTTTCTTCCAGGTGTTTATGTTGATATATATATTGTTTTAGTTTTGTATAGATGTGATTTGTAAATAAAAGATAGTTATATTAGTGTTTAGTTTAGTTTCTCTGTCGAATATAAGTGGCGTGTTCCCTATCTTTGCGCGGGTCATTTTCGGCATTTTGTTTTGTTTACGTTTTCGACTGCTTTTTCAAATTTTAAGTTTCTCATTTTAATTTTGGCTATGGTTGCTATGGACGGTAAGTGTTTCTTGACGTGGGAGGTTCAGACTAGTAGCGTAGAGATGGTTAGTATAGGTGTACAGGTGGGGGCAGTGGTCGAGGCCAGCACAAAGGGGGGGGGGGGGGGGGGTAGTTAGGTATCAACGGACTGCCAGCGGTCAGTTGTGTGTAAGCACCGTGATATGGTGTATGTGGATGGGCGTGAGCTGGGGGAGTTGGTGATGTGTGCTATCTGCGTAGAGTTAATGCAGCTGCGAGAGGCCTATGTAAAGTTGGAGGAAGAGGTGGAGGAGGTGAGGGGGGAACTGGGGAAGGCAGGAAAGTCTTGTGTTACCCCAGTTAAGGTGGCATTCGATGGGGGATGGAAGGTGGTGGGTAGTAGGAAGGGGACTTTTGACGTGAATAGTGGGTCTTTAGGGAATAGGAAGGTGCATTGGGTTGAGGGTAGGGGAGAAGTAGAGGCTAGAGTGTCAAATCCCCAGGCTAGTAGTGTGAGTCGGGGGGCCAAAAGGCGTATTCGTTTAGAATCGGATAGTGAGGGAGATAGCGATGACCATGTGGCATATGTCAGGGCAGGAGCCAGAGGGAAGGTTAGGAAGGTGGAAAACGAGGACAAGGAGGCTTGTAGTGGGAGTGGGCAAAAAGTGAAGTGCAGTGTCCAAAATAGATTCAGTGTGTTAGGTAATTTCGAGAATTCTGAGGAGCAGGTGGGGTCTGAAGAGGTGGAGGTAGGCTTGGGGGTTAGTGTGGCGGAGTGCAAGACTGCGAGCTGGTCCAGTGGGAACAGAGGTGGTAACAGCGGTAGTAGGACAGGAAAGAGGCAGTTGGTGGTTGCAGGGAGTAGTATAGTGCGGGGGTTAGATAGGGTGGTGTGTGGGCCCGACAGTGTCAACAGGACCAATTTGTGCTTTCCGGGGGCTAGGGTGGAGGACCTAAGGGACAGAGTGGGTGGATTAGTAAAGGGGTCAGGCCCAGACCCAGTGGTTGTTGTACACGTGGGGACCAACAACATCAGGGAGAGAAAATCAGTTCAGCTTATTGAGACTTACAAGGACTTAATAACTCAACTGAATGCCCAAAATGCACAGGTAGTGGTTTCGGGGCTTCTCCCAGTACTAGGTGGTGGGGGCGAGCATAATTCGCGGATCATTGGAGACAATGAGGAATTGGGGGAGTATTGTAAGGAACTTGGGATACCCTTTATAGACAATTGGGGATCATTTTGGAGCAGAAAGGACTTATATGGAAGGGATGGTCTCCATCTTAGCCCAAGGGGTACAGAGGTTTTAGGAAGAAAAATATTGCAGGTGGTGGAGCCTTTTTTGGTATAGGGAGGGGAGGGGGGAACAGAGAAGGGGGGAATGAACACAGGAAATGTATTACGAACCATAGTTGTAAAAAATGGGATAGGGGATAAGGAAAAGGGACCAAAAATCCAGTTGAATAGGCATAGCATCCCAAGGAAAGCACAGGTACACAAAATAGGATATACAAACATACAGGGACTAGATAATAATGGGACCAGTAGGCGGAAGCCAATGAATCTTGATACCCTGAAAGTGGGTTATAGCAACATTCAGGGAATTCATCGGAAAGTATGTGAAATTGCTACATTGATCGAGGCAGAGGAGTTTGACGTCATGGGCTAAAGCAAAACGTGGATAAGACATGAGGAACGGGTAGATCAAGTAAGGGGGTGCGTGTGGATAGGTGTAGGGCGAACGGAAGGCCAGAAAAAAGGGTGAGGGGTAGGCATGTACATTAAAGAGGATTTAAAACCGTCGCTGATCACAGACCTGGAAGAGGTCAGCACCTCGGCTGATGTATCGAAAGAAATTGGATGGGTAAGGATCAATCTGAGAAACAAAAGTATTGCCATTGGGGTTGTGTACTGTGCAGTGGAGGGAAGCAAACTCGAGTGGAATGACTCGATATACTCAACACTAAGGGCTAATATCGCAGAGCTACAAAACAAGGGACTCGGTATAATTCTGATGGGTGACTTTAATGGCCACATAGGTGATAAGGAAGAAGGCATAGAGGGTGGGGACAAGAAAGTCAACAGGAATGGAAGGAAGCTGTTGAACTTCACAAGTGAGCTCAGTCTGAAGATTCTGAACAGGGACGCGAGGTGTAAGGGGAAATGGACATGGGAGAAGAACGACAGAAAATAAATAATCGACTACATTCTCACAGATATTAATTTATGGAGGGAGGTGATAGGGGTAGAAGTGGATGATGAGGGTAAAATGGAGGTGGATAGTGATCACAACTTGAGTACAGTGACGATCAAGGCCAAAAATCTAGTAAAAAGCAAAGGAAGCTTTAAGGAGATTTGGGGACTCAAAAAGGATGCTGACTGGGCGAAGTTCAATGAAAAACTGAAACCAAAGCTTGCAACCGTATCCAAGGGGGGAAGTGTCCAGAAGATGGCCGACACCATAGTTTCGAGCCTAGTGGAGGCAGGGAAGGAAAGTGTAGGAAAGATCAGGGTGCCAACACAGGAACTTGGGTACAGAGTGAATGAAGAACTGAAAAGGGCCATAAAGGGAAGAAAAGCTAAATGTGCTGCATACAGGAGAAGTAGAAAACTTAAGGGGGCGGAAAGCAATGAGGCCACAGTAGCAAAGGAAGAATACCAACAAGCACGAAATAAAGTAAATAAGATTAAAGACGATAATCAAAGAGTGCGAAATAGCAGTCTTATTAGGACGATAAGAACGACAGGGGGGTCGAGTTCGAACGTATTTTGGAAATGGGTGAATAAACGTAACAAAGGAAGTAACCAACAGAGTATTAAAGTAGATGGCAGAGTTACAGACGAGCAAGATTAAGTCGCATCAGAACTAGTCAAGCACTGGGAAAAGGTAAACGATAAGCGATGGGGCATGGGGAGCCCACCTGAGTGTCCGAATCAGGTCGAGGAAGACCTATCGAACTTCGTGTGCAGCGAAATTAAAACGGTGGAGGTGCGAAATGTGATCTCAAAATTAAGGGATGGAAAAGCGGGAGGAGTGGATGAAATTCCAAACGAGTTTATCAAAAAAGGGGGAGAGGAACTCGTGGAAAGCCTAACTGCCCTATTCAATCTAGCCATAGAAAATCAAGAGGTCCCAAAGGAGTGGAGAGAAAGCAAAGTGACATTTATTCACAAAAAGGGGGAAAAAGACGTTTTGGATAACTATCGAGGGATCTCTGTCAGTAGCAACATTGGAAAAGTTCTCTGTAAAGTCCTGTATGGGAGACTAGAGGAGGTGATTGAAGAGAAGGGTTTTTTGGGAGAAATCCAGAATGGCTTCAGGAAGGGAAGGCGAGTTACTGACCATCTTTTCATGCTATCCCAAATGATAGAATCCGCGAAAGCAAAAAAGAAAAGGCTGTTTATGGCCTTTTTGGATGTCAAAAAGGCATGCGCTAGAGTATGGAGGGAGGGTATGTGGTGCAAGCTGGAGGCTCTGGGCTTAGGAGGCGAGTTTGTTGGAATTATGAAAGCATTATATAAAGACGTACAGAGTGAACTTAGCCTGGGAAACATTACAACAAAACGTGTGCCTATGGAGATAGGCCTAAAACAGGGGTGTATCCTTTTGCCAATCCTGTTTGCATTGTATATCAAAGAGTTTGGAGATGAACTCCTGCATAGCGAGGAGGGGGTAGCAGTTGGGGACTTGAAGATCCCAGGGCTATTTTTTGCAGACGATATGGTGCTAGTGTTAGAAAGCGAAGAGGGGCTAATGAAAATGCTGGGAATTGTTGGGAAATCTAAATTTTATAGTAAATTTCCTTTCTTATTATACCTACCACAATTGTTTACTACAGGCTTGCACTACAGTGGAAGTCCCTAACTCGGATAGAATACTCTCTATTTTTGTCTTTCCCAAGCAAGTTGGGAAAGAAAAGTGGTGCAAAAGCACCAATAAAAATAAGCCAAAACTGGGTCGAGTGCAACCGGCGCAGACCCAGTACGGGACGCTCTCTCCCAAGTACAACTCCACGACTTCCGTTGCCAGTGCGCATATACCGTCTCTAAAGACTCATTCTTTTTGAATCCGTAAACGTTAGAGTTATGTGATCAGTGGGGAGGAAAGATTCTTTACCCGTAAAGAAGACGGGAGGGCCTCCATGTAAACAATTGTGGTAGGTATAATAAGAAAGGAAATTTACTATAAAATTTAGATTTCTTATCAACCTACTCACAATTGTTTACTACAGGCTGAATAGACAAAAGGCTGGAGGGAATCGCATAACCAACCCCCACATAACCCTAGTGCACTGGAACCGTGAAGCAGAAGGAAGAGGTCCCGAGGCTTATCAACCATAATGTCGCAATCATTGGTAAAGGACAATGAAAAGAGACATATAGGCCTGTGTGACACACAGACAGAAAAAAGGGCAGTAACAGCACAAGGCTGAAACTGACCTTCAAGAAGCCTAATGGCTATGGCAGACAACAGCCTGAGCAGAAGAAAGAGGACCCAAGGCAAAAAGGTCCTCCGACTGCTCCTGCAACTGGCGTAAATAAAAGGTGGAGAAAGTAGAAGCATTTCTCCAGTAGGCTGCCTGCATAACATCCGACAACTTGACGGAGTTAGAATAAGCCCAAGAGGTAGACAGTGCCCGCACCTCGTGGGCAGAAATACGATTGGTAATACAATCGCCAGCTGCTAAACGACTATAAGCCGTACGAATAGCAAGACAAATCCATCGAGAAATGGATTGAGGAGAGATCTTCTGTCGACCCGGAATGAGAGACAGAAAAAAACGTTTTCTGCCCTTCCGTATGAAGCGTGTCCGATCAAGATAAATGCGAATAGCACGGACCGGACAGAGCAAAGGGCGAGTACCCTCAACAGAGGGAAGAGCCCTGATACAGATAGGAGGAGGAGTAGTATCTGGTAACTGATTCTTGGCCAAAAAAGAGCAATCAGTGGTAAAAGTAACACTGTTGGGAGAACTCCTAAAAAAGGCCGGGTCAACCGAGAGGGCGTGAAGCTCACTAACCCGTCTGGCCGAAGCAAATGCCATCAGAAAAGCCGTCTTGTATGTGAGAAATTGCATATCCACCTGGGATAAAGGTTCGAACGGCGCCCCCCCCCCCCCCCCCCCCCCAAGCAAAGCAGCACCCACGAAAGATTCCATCGTGGAGTAAGCTGCAAAGTCCGAGGCCTTTTCAAAGAAAAGTGCCGAACAAGCTTGGAGAGGTAAGGATTAGTGCCGATACGACGTTTCCCCACATAAGAAAAAGTCTCTGAAAGCATAGACCTGTAACCCTTGATGGTAACAGGCTGGAGACTCCGAGAATCAAACAGATATACCAGAAACTCCGCAATCTGTGAAATCGAAGGATTGGCATAATCAACAGAGTGATCAGCACACCATCGACAGAAGACCTTCCATTTAGCTGCATAAGCTAAACCAGTGGAGTGCCTCCTTGAAGAAGAAATGCACTCCACTGCTCGTCTCGAAAAACCTCTACGGAGGAGACAGGACCTGACAAAAGATATGCGTGAAGGCACAATGAAGTCGGGTCGACGTGAAACTCCTCGGGCGACCTTGACAAAGAAGGTCGCGACGTAGCGGGAGACGTGCCGGAACCGCCGCCATCAGCGAGCGGAGCTGATTGATCCACACCCGCTGAGGCGACAGGGGAGCGATCAGAATGATTAGACAACTGCAGGTTCGAATTTTGGCGAGAACCTGAGGAAGAATCGGAACCGGCGGGAAGGCGTAGCTGACTAGACCGTTCCAATCGAGTGACAGAGCGTCCACGGCAAAAGCCAGAGGATCTGGACACGGGGACACGAAAGTGTCCACCTGATGGTTCCAACAAGTCGCAAAGAGATCGATGTGGGGACGTCCCCAGAGATCGCAAAGCGACTGGAACACTGCCCTGTGAAGCATCCACTCGGTGGAAATAACCCTGCCCTGTCGGGGACAGGGAGTCGGCTAGGACGTTCAGACGACCGGGAATGTGACGAACAACCACTCCGGCGTGAACCTCCTGAGCGAGCAGTAAAAGATCCCGAGCTAACTCGTACATCGGAAGCGAGTGCGTGCCGCCCTGGTTCCGAATGTAAGCAACCACTGTCGAACTGTCGGATAGTGGAAGGACCTGGCGATTCGACAGGTGAGGGATCCACTGCCTGAAACTCAGAAGAAGAGCAAGAAGCTCCTTCTGGTTGATGTGTAGAGCTGCTTGATCCTGGTCCCACATCCCGTGTAGGGAAAGACCGAGAGGATCCAACGTCGCACCCCATCCGAGATCGCTGGCATCTGCCGTCAGAACGCGATCGGACGTGGGTAAGTCCAGCGGAACACCCTGCGTAATCCACTGAACATCTGTCCAGGGAAGAAGGTGAGGATACAGAGAGTCCGGAAACGGAAGCACCTGATCCAGAGAAATCTACATTCGGTCTCCAACGACTGAGCAGAAAGTGTTGGAGAGGTCTGACACGCAGCCGACCTAGAGGAATGAGATCCGTCACCGAACCGCAGAGACCGATCAGCCGGAGAAAACTCCGAGCGGTCGCGGACCTGGACTGGGACAGAGTCAGAGCAAAAGCTGAGAGAATCACAGCCTTGGCCTGGGGAACAGCCACCAAATTGAATTTGGTTTGGAAAGACATCCCCAGATGACAAAACGACTGAGAAGGGACCAGGTCCGACTTCTCCTCGTTGACTCTGAATCCTAGCGACGTGAGCAAGCTCAACAGAGTGGCGACATCCGATTCCAGTAAGGCAGCATTGGAATGCCTCTGGAGGATATCATCCAGATATGCCGAAGTAGTCACCCTGGACTGTGTGCGATGGAACGCTATCACATGCGACATCAGTCTGGTGAACGCCCAAGGAGCCAGGTTGAGGCCGAAAGGCATGGCCTTGAACTGGTAAACTCGCCCCAGAAAAGCGAACCTGAGATACTTCCGTGACGCCCGATGCATCGGAACGTGGAAGTAAGCGTCTCGCAGGTCGATGCTGGCTGCGAAATCTCCCTGGTGAATTGATTGGCGGACCGACCTGAAAGTCTCCATGCTGAACTTGGGAGCAATGATAGACTGGTTCAGGATGCTCAGATCGATAACCGGTCGGAGTCGGCCGTCCTTCTTCGGCACCAAGAACAGGCGGGAATAGAAACCCACTGACTGAACGTTCTTGACGACCTCGATCGCCCCTTTTGCCAGGAGATTGGCAATCTCCGTGGACAAAAGTTCCCGACGTAAAACGTCTGAAGGAACTGTGGTTGGAAGAGGCACCCTTGACAGAGTGGGGTGCCGTCGGAAGGATATGCGCAGCCCGGACCGAACAACATCTAACACCCATGGATCGGATGTGATGGTGGTCCAATGGTCTGCGAACTCTGCTATCCTTCCTCCAACCTGGGACGAGTCGAGGTGAGGACCTTCATTTCGAGCCCCGACGAGGCCCGCGAGAGGAGAAACCACCTCCTCTGCTAAATGAAGAATCCTGAGACTTCCCTCGATTCTGCCGACCCCTACCTTTACCCCGTGAGTAAGAAGTAGAGGCGGCGGCAGAAGGACCAGCCTTTTGCTTCACAGAGGAAGCAGAAGGGTACTTGTTAGGCTTGGAATGGCCCTTGCCTCCCCGAGAAGGCTGATCAAGCTGACGAAACAGCAGCTGATCTTTGGAATGACGTAGGACGTCATCCCGGACCGTCGACACGGAACCATGAAAAAGTTGCGGAACTGCCAAAGAAGCAGATCGAAGAGTAGCACGCTGCTCCTCGGGAAGGGATCGTCCTGTGTCCAGCACAGCGTCCCTTCGAACTAATTCCAAATTGGCCGTGTTACAGGCATGCGTGTGAGTAAGGTGCATAAGCGCCTTGGACAGCACACGCAAAGGAGCCTGTACCTGCAGCCAAAGCTGAGACGACGTGATCTGAGAGAGAAAGCATGCCAAGCATCTCTCTAGATAAGCCCAACTGGACTCCAGAGTCGTCATTGGAATGACGGCAGACTTGGGCTTGGAAAGCCCGAGGGAAGTGGAGTCCTGATCCAGAACCGTCAAAGTCTGGCAGACTGACGGATTGGCGGAATCGTAGGAACGATAACGCACAGGAGGCAAAAAGGTGTCAACCCTGGTGAAGAACGAAGTCTTCAAAGCCTTGGAATTCAGTTTGGCATCCAATGCTGAAAAAGCCTCAACCACCTGTACTGACTGGCATGGTCGAAGGCGCCCAGAAGCAGGTTGCTCCATAGGCTGTTGGCGCTCGGCGACCGATGATCGCGGCCAGGCTGACACTGTCGGCTGGTTAGCAGGTTTGAGCTCAGGCAGAAACCCAAACACAAAGTCAAGAGCCGCCCCCCCCAATGTCCGAAGACTGCTGGCCCTCGACCTCAAGCATGTCGGACTCCTCCCCAGAGTCGGAAGACACATAGCCCATCGTGGGCAAACCAGCCGACGCCTCCCATGGTGTCGGGACACCAGAGGAATCGGAAACCGGCCTGTTTTCCAATCCCGGGAGGCCGGCGCCAAAGGAGGCGCCTGGAGAACCCACCCATAGCCTCGCTGGAAGGCAACAGGAAGGCTCTTTGAGAGAACCTGAGTGAGTAAGGAGAGGGCCTCACCTAAGCTCACTGCCTTTACCGACCGGTTCGACAGGGGGATGCGAACCGGCAAAGTGGCTTCACCTCTGACCCTCTTAACCAGCAAAGGGTCACGATCCTCCAAAACACCCGACGCGGGACGACGGGCGGCAGCCGAAACATCTGAAGGCAGCCGTGTATAGGGGTTACGATGCACCCCGAGGATCAATATTGCGAGAACTCATGAGAGTCACCGCGGACCTCTGCAGGGCAGAAGGTCCAGGCTGCACAAAAGGCGTTGGTCCCCCAAAAACTGGTCGTGTGACCAGAGTGAGTGGACGGAAACGCCACGGAGTTCAGAGTGTTTCCACTACGAACATCTGAATCCAAAGACACAACTGTGGTACTCGACGGCGATGAGACCACAGCGATGGGCTCGGCCGGCAGCCCCTTCCGACTTCGCCGAGTTGAAGTCAGGGAAGGCTGGGGCCGATATCCCACGTCTACAGTATCGGACAGTTCTGCAGTCCCCTGCAGCGAAAAGCCGAGGCCGGCTGAAACAGACAACAAAGCAGACGGACCAGCAGCAGAGTAGTAGATACGTCGAGAGTCGTTGAGGCTGGTGAAAAAGTGGGAGAGAGCACACCGGCTCGGCTCCGAAGGAGGAGTCACAACCCTAGTGACAGCCTCAGATGTCGACTGGAGGGGGACCGTAGTCCCGGAACCAGGCATCTCTACACCAGAACACTCAGCGGCTCCCGCAGTATCCACCACATGAAAAGACTGCACATCCCCCACGGGAGGAGGAATAACTCTCACCAGACAAAGTCGGCTCGGGAGGCCCCCGAACGACCACGTTCTCCTTTCCCGCGGGAGCGGGAGGGCACGGCCACAAGAACGAACGACACGATTTACTGACGCCCAAAAGGTGGAAGACCATGTTCCACAGACACCACATGGCCGCTCGGGCCCGAACACCCATTACAGGAGGAACACGACGAATGTACATCGTCCACATGCTTAGGCAGCAGACACTGCCCACAAGGGATTGTCCTAGGCATGAAAGAGGTGAGAGGAGCAGAGAAGGTGAGATCAGAAAACAGAACACCCCCAAAGAGAGAAAGGTGACAGAAACAAAGACCCCAGACGGTCGACCGGGGAACCACCCAACAGGAAGACTACTCTCAACAGAAAGAAGAAACACTGTAGGAGTGGTACCCCGCTGACACCTAACTCTAACACAATTAGAAAAATTTGCAAAAAAAGCATGAACAATAATTGTGAAAATCTAAGTCCGAACCGCGTGGCCCGCGAAAATCGCGCGCGACCCGAGAGAGAGCAAATAAATATACATTATGGACATATAATAGAAAAAAGAGAATATAAAACACTGTTCCTGAGAATACAAAGGATACACTGTGGTATAATGAATCAGGAATCATCAAACATCGAGCTGGTGGAACACTGATAAGCGTGCAAAAACATCTCGACACGAAGCGGATTTTAAAAAGAATGAGTCTTTAGAGACGGTATATGCGTACTGGCAACGGAAGTCGTGGAGTTGTACTTGGGAGAGAGCGTCCCGTACTGGGTCTGCGCCGGTTGCACTCGACCCAGTTTTGGCATATTTTTAATTGGTGCTTTTGCACCACTTTTCTTTCCCAACTTGCTTGGGAAAGACAAAAATAGAGAGTATTTTATCCGAGTTAGGGACTTCCCACTGTAGTGCAAGCCTGTAGTAAACAATTGTGAGTAGGTTGATAAGAAATATAGGAGCAAATGGAGACTTGAACTTAATGAAAGCAAGAGCAAAGTTATACCTGTGAGCCGCAAAGTAGACCCCACTCACAGGTGGAGAGTGGGGGTGAGTTCTGCATTCAGAAGGTAGCAGCAAACTTCTCAGTGTAGGGGAGACAGGTGACCACAAGTATTTGGGGGTAAATATAAACAGTACAGGAAGAGGCATCTACCGAAACCACACAAATAAATTGATTCTGAAGGGGAAGCGAATCCTTAACCAAATGAAACTTATAGGGAGAAACAGTTTCAATAAGGTTTTCGTGGGGAAAACCATTTGGGAAATGGTGGGTCTGCCAAGTATAACATACGGTACAGATGTGGTACCCCTAAACCAGACGGCCGTAAAGAGCTTGGAAATCCTGCAGAACGATGCAGGCCGATGGATAACGGGGTCGAGTAATGCCGCAGTGCTAGAAGCAATCAGGGGTGAGCTTAGGTGGATAAGGATCAAGGACAGGATAGACCTGTTGAAAGTCGGTTATCTTAATTATTTGGTAAATCTCCCAGACAGCCGATGGTGTAAAGTAATGTTCCTGAGAATTTTCAACTCAAATATCAAGACGGGGTGGATGGTCCAAGTGAGGGAGCTAGTAGAGAACTACTCATTGGAGATCTCGGGATCTGGACGTTGGGGCAAACTAGGGTAAAAAAATTGTCAGAGAAAGGGTCATGGAGGATTGTAACTGTATTTGGCAAGAGTGGTCAAATCAAAGAGGTCTTTGGGTGGCCTGCGTGATAAAGAGAAGCCAGGTTTTGAAGAGTACCTTGATGGCACCTTTGGGGGGGTCACTGTTGTTCAAGATGAGATCGCGATCCCTGGAGCTGAGGGGAAAAATTGGGAAAGACAGTGAAAGGGAGTGCCAGATGTGTAATTTGGGTATGGTGGAGACCCTAGAACACTTTCTTCTAGAATGCCCAAAGTACCAGTCTAAAAGAATAAGATTCACTGGGAGTATAATGGGGAAGTGGGATGGGAGAATGAAGTACATGTGGTTAGGGGAGACTCAAAGGAGAGGGTTAATATGCTAATCGGAGAGATTGGGAAGAATGGGGCAAGGGATGTCATCAAGCAGTTCGTCTACGAGTGTTGGGAGGAGAGGACAAGCATGGGAATAGGGAGGCAGTTGGGAGTACAGGGGTAACCAAGGCCTTCTCGTCCGAGAACCGTGACAAATCAGCGGCTGGCCAAAGTGTTATTATTATTATTACCATTGACGTGCCACACACCTTTTTGCATTTTTAGCTCAACTTTGGCAAAGCCAAATTTGAGGTATTGTCATGGCCCGTCGTCCGTCTGTCATGCCACCAACACGGCTCGGGCCAAAGGCCATATTTATCAACCGATCTTTACGAAACTTCTTGGGTACCTTTGTTATCACCGTGGGACGAGAATGAGTGTTTTGGGTCCGGTCCAAAATTCAAGATGGCCACTGGCAGCCATTTTGTACAAAATTAGGTGTGATCAGATTTTTGTGCAGAACTTCCATATGAAAGCTCTGATTTGAATAATTTTTTGTATGAATGTTTAGTACCATGGGATACATCACATATAATACATTTTTTTTTCAAGTGCATAAATTATGCAAATTAGACTAACTTTGATTTATTTGGTGTTACTTTCAGCACTGTAAGTGCAAATGCCAATACGGCTCGGGCTGGAGGCCGTATTTATGAACCGATCTTTACGAAACTTCTTGGGTACCTTTGTTATCACCGTGGGACGAAAACAAGTGTTTTGGGGTCTGGTCTGAAATTCAAGATGGCCACTGGCAGCCATTTTGTACAAAATTAGGTGCAATCAGATTTCTGCGCAGAACTTCCATATGAAAGCGCCGAGTTGAATAATTTTTTGTGTGAATGTTTAGTACATGTACCATGGGATACATCTCATATAATACAGGTTTTTTTCTCGTGCATAAATTATGCCAATTAGACTAACTTTGATCTATTTATTGTTACTTTCAGCACTGTAACTGCAAATGCCAAGATGGCTCGGGCTAGAGGCCGTATTTATGAACCGATCTTTACGAAACTTCTTGGATATCTTTGTTATCACCGTGGGACGAGAACGAGTGTTTTGGGGTTCAGTCTGAAATTCAAGATGGCCACTGGTGGCCATTTTGTACTGAAATTATGTGCAATCAGTTTTTTGTACAGAACTTCTATATGAAAGATCTGATATGGATAAATTTTTGTACGGATATTTAGTAACATGGAATACATCACATATATTACGTTTTTTTTCCTCGTGCATATATTATGCGAATTACTCTTTTTCTCTTATTCATTATTGTTGACTTGGTCACAACAAATACTGATTCCTGTCATATTCATTATTGTAGACCTGGTCACAGCAAATACTAATTCCTGTCATATTCAAAGTTGAGCTACAGTGTCATTGACACTTTCATTATGTGGGGGATGAGGGCTAAGCAGGTCATCGCATGGATAAATGTGCTGTAGGCAAGGATATTAGTGCTGAACAGAAATCAAAGGCCGTTAATATGTTATGTTTTTCTCTTAGGGGGAGGGGAGGGGATATTCCTCAGTGCTTAGCCTTTCCACCGGCCTTTAGATTATCAGGCCTTTAGACGGCTGATCAAAGCATGAGCATTAACTCTGCAGCCACCTATTTCCCCAGTGTCCTGAGTCACAATTTGCAGCATAATTGTGATTTCTGCATTTTTCTTTCAGTCAGAACATGTTTGTTTCTTGATACAAGCAGAACACATGCCACAAAAATATTTGTCATTCCAAGGAAGATGGGTTGGGGAGATAAAACAAGATACATCCCTTTGCTGGAGTAGGATCCTGGCAGGCACATGAAGGATATCAAAGTTGGGGGGGGGGGGGGGGGGGGGGGGGGGGTGGAGAGTAATATCTAAGGGGTGTACTGAATATATGATTTGCAGCATCATTTGAGCTGCGATCATGGTTGCAGCTGCACAGCTTTGAGAGGGGCTGCCACCCACTCGTGGGCCGTTGAAGTGGGCCTGGGGTGAGGTTTCCCCATGAAAAATTTTGAAATTCGAGACAAAAACTGCAATTTCTTTAACTCTGAGTCAGTTTGTGTCCATCATTAGTTAATAAGTTGTGAAAGGCAACATTAATTAGGCCACATCACCACCAAGTAGAATCCGAATAAAATATAAAATTATACAATATTGTTAGTTACCGATTACTTGCAACAACATGGCAAAATAGCAACCAGCAGGTGAACTATTTGGTGCAGCACCATTTCAGTCTTGAGAACAATGGTTTCCTGTATGGTTGTAAACACAACACACGTGGGTACACACTAAAGTGCACCTCAAATATTGTCCGAGGCATGTGATATTTCGAATGAATTAGAAAAAAATAACCACGGAAGATATAAATTACGGAAGAATTATTTTCCACAGGCATATGAAGCATCCGAGTTTTGTTATTTTGTTGTGAAAATTGACGTGATATACAAGCGAAACTGTGTTCAACAGAAGGTAGAAATATTTGGAAATCCTGATGCTAATTTTACTTTCCCTGCTATTCACGTATTAATTTGCTATTATGCACCCCCTCCACTCAAACATTTTACAAGTATAAATATATAGATTTTAAGATTTTTTGTCTGATGTTCCCTATATCAGGCATATGGATTAACATGGTGGGGAGAGGGGGTTTTCAGGTCCAGGTTCCACTGGATCATAGTTGCAGTATGCTGAGGCGAATACCACGTCGACGGTACATAAGCCATCAACTATTGTTAATCTTGCTTGTGCAGAGTTGGTAGCTCTGATAGTTACTTGCTCTGATAAGTTTTCTCCAGGTTTTCCGGCCTCAACCGTAAAACTGTCCGATGCTGGCTGTCTAAAGTGTCAGAGCACCCCAGAAAACAAATAAATAAATAAATGTCGTGCCCTGGATGCAAAAACAAAATGACCGAAGGAACATAAGGTATGACGGTCAACCACAACTGGTTGATCAATTAGATTTGACGCGATGGTGATGCGTCTGTTTATTTCAAAACTTCTCCATGTCGCACCAGCGACGGATTTAATACAATTAGCTTCGACGCATCATTTATTTATTTCTTTACTGGTGTCTAAGGTCACATATTTTTGCACAATGGCTAATCATGACCACAACATGAGTATCAACTCAAGACCTGGGGTGAGCGTTAATAAGCCATGTTGCCCATTTTAGAGAGGGTTTGCACTTCCCAAGCATTGGTGACTGGGTCCTATTTTACCAGTAAAACAGAGCCTGTTTACCACAGTGAACAGGCACTGCTTCACTTCCCGGAGTTCCCGCGTGAGATTCAACGCGTCAAAAATCCATCGGCTATTTAAGGCCTTAAGTATTAAGACAAGTGCAGTGCGACCACTCAGCGAGTTCAAAGGAGCCGATGCAACACAGTTAACTTTCACATCTACTGAGAACTCAAAATCCGAGCCAATTATTTCATTATTCGTGTTGTTGATTACACACTCTGAACAGATCAACTGACAATCGGTTTTAACTCTTCCCCAGTAGACCTTACATCGGAATTTTGTTACGTTGTAATGTTTTTATAGGAAATACTACATGTTCTGACTAGTCGGCGTGGAAATCCAGAGTCGACGTTGGGCAATATCAGTGTCAACAATGACTTGTTGACTAATCATTTCAACAGTAGCTTGTAGTGGAAGCTTAGAGGCTAAATAGGTCTGAAAAGCTTGATAATTTGAGGGTATCAGTAGAATTTTTTTATGAAAGACCACATGTTTATTCAATTAACAGATTTACTCCATAATGTATATGCAATTAACAGGTCAAATTTGTACTGAAGGTATGGTATTCATTATTATATTCAATTAACTTAACTCTCTGCACACTGTTGTCAACACCCAAGTTTTCAGCAGCAAACTTTTCCCACAATGCAGCTGAGAATTTAATAAATTATATTTTGTTTGACAGAGCTCATTGAGATCTGTCAAACAAAATATAATTTGTTAAATTTTTCATGCTTTATGGGCAATATGGAGTCAATGACAACAATTTTGAAATACTACCAGAGTGCTGGGAGTTAAGGGCTTATTTCCAATATTGATAAACTTTGTGGGCCCAGAACAGGAGACCTAATATGAAATCATGACTAAACCTTGCAGACTCTAATGAAAGTAACTTGACAGTGACTTCCAGTTAACCCTTTACACAACGAATCGGCTGCATCCTCCCACGTAATATGCAAATTCAGCAGCTGAAAAAATATTATTTTTCATTTTTTTTTATAAAAACCATATCATGTGACCCCTCGTTGCAACGAGCTCGTCAAGCTCATTCCAATGAGGGGTCACATGCTATGGTTTTTTTTAAATTGTTTGAAAAATTTCAAAAAATGATATTTAAAATAATAAATTTTGATATCGTCTGCATTGGGTACTGGGTTAAAGGTTTTTTTTATAAATAATTTTATTTCCTTCTATGATGAAACAAGGTAACCACCAAATAAAAGAGTATTTGATGATATGTCAACATTATGTAATTTGTTTACAAAGTTATCTCTCTGGGCTGTATACAGCTGGCAATTAAAAAAGTAATCTTTTGTGTAGGGACCTGCAAATATCAAATTTTGTCTCGAATCGAATCTTGAATCGAATGTGAACGAGGATTTTGAATCGAATCGAATCTCGAATATCGAATAGTGGTCGTGTATATGCTGACAATTGTTGTTTCGGGTGCCGTAGGATCGTTGGCATTTTTGGATAATAGACCGGCGGTGATAACTGGAGGGAAACGGAAACATACTTGGTCATTTTTCGAGGTAGCCGTATAACTGCTGTTACCAACTTCCCCTGATCTTTAATCACGAGTGATTCATGATGCATATAAACGCACATTGACCTCTCCATTTTATATACATTCCGTGTCGGCGTCTTTATGTAAACGCGTGACCGCTTCATTGCAAATTGCAATGTAAGGGGGGTAATTCTATTATACTGCACTTTACGGTAAAACATGCTGGTTTCGTCGAACTCCCGTAACACGCAGTGGTGTGCATAATGCATATACGATGCGATCATGCGAGCATGCCGATTTAAGACCAAGTTGCAAGGTTATATTATAACGGGAATGTTACCGGATGGGGGTGGGTGGGGGTGCTACTCCGATGCACGCGCATAACTAACTGATAAACGAACGTGATTGCAAGCCTATTATGGAGCAGAAACACACGTATCGGCACAGTGGCCTGAAAAAAGTTTTCCCGACCTAGTCCGACGAGATTCGAAAATTTCGAACCCATGACACCAGCATTGAATCGAATCGAATAGCTGCAAGGATTTGAAATCGAATCGAATAATCGAAGGTTCGCAGGTCCCTAGTTTTGTGCTTTCATACCCAAAACCACATTCACATTTCGGATCCTCTACAAGAAATCTGTCAAATTTGTGAGCATTTAGATCACTGCATCCCAAATGAAACTTTACATAGAGAACTTGCCATAGTCAGGTGCCTGAAAGGTTAAAGGTATGTAGTGGTTCAGCATTTAGAGCATTGGTTTTTAACCCTTTACCCAATGTAAAAGTCAAAACCGGCTAGTGCTATTCACAAAAATCACAATTCAATTTTCATTATTTTTTCATTTTTTTGTATCAAAAACATACCTTATGACCCTGCACTGGAACGAACTCGCTGAGAACCTGACAAGCAGCAACTGCATCATGTCCTTGGGTAGGACACTTACTTAATCCTGACTGCATATGTGGAGGCACAGTAGCAATGTGTATTAAGGCGTAATGTACATCGACAGTGCACTTGCCTTAAACCACTGTTAACTCTGCTTGTGCTAAGTTAGTAAGTTGTGGAATATGACACTTGCTTGTCACTGTTCAGTGGTTCTCTCTGGGTATTCCAGCTTCCTCCACATGTAAAACTAACTGACTCAATGAGATCCTGGTTGTTGAAAGTACTGTTGAACAAACAAAACAAATAAACAAACATACCTCCACTCAAGTCTTGGCTGCCTTTAAATCACTGCACTGATTCTCTGAGCCTTTTTGGTGTGGTGGAAATTTGTGGAAATTCTTCCCAGCTTTTAACCCTTCACCCAACACACATATCAAAATTTATTATTTTAATTTTTTTTCTTCAAATTTTTCAAAAAATTTCAACAAAACCATATCATTTGACCCCTCATTGGAATGAGTTTGTTGCACATGTTTCAACGAGAGATCACATGATATTGTTTTGTTGAAAAATAATATTTTTAAATGGCTCAATTTGTAAATTTTGCAGGCAGATGCAGCCGATTCATAAAGTGAAGGGTTGAAGGCTATTAAGCATACGATTCCGTGTGCTCAACTGTATTACTGTGAGGAAAGTGATAAGGAAATCATTATAAAAAAGCAATATTACATTAGAATCTTTTTCTTGATCTTGCTTTTTAAGGAATGTAACAACATCAATGGTGTCTCTTTCTGTTTGTAACATCTGATTCTGAAGAGCATCATTTTCAAGCATTAACTTCTTTGAGTTTATTCTGAAAGGAATGATTTGTTTTAATGGATAATCAAAGCAATGCATGATACAGTTATTGACGTTTTAAGGAGGTCAACACATGATAATAGAGACCTAACCAAAGTTTCCTCAACTAGGCTGAAAGCTCATATTGATGAAACTTTGTCTGGTCTGTATAAAGTTTCAGTTAGGGAGCTCTGTGACTCGGTGGTGAGGGGATTGGACTTCAAACAAAAAGGTCCAGAGTTCCATCCCTTCCAGGGATAACTGTGTTGTGTCCTTGGGCAATTGACTTAATACCGATTTGCCCACGTGGGGGTACAGTGGTGCTGTGTACTAAGGCATTCGGCACCTCAATGGTGCACTTGTCTTCAATGGGGAGCCGGGCAGTTGCTTGCCATTGCTTGGCAGTTCTCTCTGGGTACTCCGGCTTCATCCACCTATAAAACTGTCCGACACGAGGTGACCCTGGCTGTCAAAAGTATCATTAAACCCCAACAAATAAATAAAGTTTCTACTGAAATTAAAGTCATTAAAAAGTCATTAACCATTTGGTTACATGACAAAACCCATTTGCCATTATAGAGACAATAAGCTGAACTATATTCTTTATTTTTTTCTTAGTCTTTATATACTCTCCCAAAAAAGAAAGTGTGCATGCTAAAAAATAACACTAAAAAAAGATATATATCATTTTCATTCCTGGAAATTTTATTCAATCACAGATGAGTCAATTTGTGATCAACACGAGAAATTTCATTATGCTACGACGAATACTCTTGGTGCCATGGAGAGTCAAAGACACTAAGGGTCCAACACAAAAGTCACACACTCAATATCTGGTATGACCTCCGTCTGCATCGACTAGTGCTGTGCATCTACGCCTCATGGAAGTGAACAAGTTAGCATGGAAGTGGCTTAGGGTAGGGTTAGGTTAGGGTTAGGTAGGGTTAGGGTTAGGTTAGGTAGGGTTAGGGTTAGGGTAGGGTTAGGGTAGGGTTAGGGTTAGGTTAGGGTTATAGTAGGGTTAGGTTAGGGTTAGGGTAGGGTTAGGGTTAGGTTATTTATTTATATATTTATTTATTTATTGGTGTTTAAGGTCACATACTTATGCACAATGGCTAATCATGACCGTGACAGTTTTACGGGTGGAGGAAGCCGGAGTACCCGGAGAGAACCACCGAGCAACGACGAGCAGCTGTCAGCTCTCCAACATCGTAACTCTGAACTCTGCACCGCAGCACAGGCAGGATTAGATTGGCTGAAGACATGTGCACCATCGACGTGCAGTACGCCTCAGTACACAGCATCATCGTGCCCCATGTAGGCAATCGGGGTGAAGTGTCTTGCCCAAGGACACAACGCGGTTGCTGCAGGTGGGATACGAACCGAGGACCTCTCGGCTTGCAGCTTGCAGCTCTACCGACTGAGCCACCATGCCCCCTAGGGTTAGGTTAGGCTAACCCTACTCTACACCACTGCAGTCGAGCACGACGACGAAACGTCAAAATCGGATGAATTGCAGGTCTTCGAGGACGTAAGCCGTATTCTCTCACCTGGTTGATTACAGTTTGAGGATGTATCCGTCTCAGGTTAGGGATGTTCCTGGCTGTCGTCGTTGCCATTTGTTGCCGGTTCCGGAGATGGACGACAAAGATATACCGATCTTGTGCAGGGGTGGTAACTCGGGGTCTCCCGGAGCGGGGTCGGTCTCGAACGTCATTATGTTGTGCATGTCGATGGACTAGCCTGTCTACAGTGTTACGGTAGCAGTTCAAATGCTGGGCAACCTCTCTGTGTGTTCTGCCAGCTCTAATCATACCCAGGGCAAGGAGACATTGATTCATTGTCAATCTTGGCATGCTAATGTGGAGTCGTTTTAACAGCAGCGCAAGTTTAAATGTGAATGATAGGAAGGCCTTACTTTAGTGTTTAAATACCCAAGGATTCACACTGCTGCATGAATTTTCAGACTCTCCACGTGCAAAACATGCCTTTTCACAAACGTGCAACACGTCATTTAACGTTAATGCAATTTTAACGGGGAAAGCTGTTTTTGTGTTCAATATAACTTATTCATGAACAGGTTAACACTCTTTACACCTACGAAATTATTTTTGTGGAGTTTGATCAATTTCTGCAATGCACACTTTCTTTTTTGGGCGAGTATACAACATTAAACCTATGAATGCTTATCTGAAACTACCAAAATTTTAAGCAGCAAATTTAGTCTTGTTTGACAGAGCTCAATGAGCTCTGTGAAGCAAGACTGAATTCGTGAAATTTCTTGTTGCATTATGGGAAAGAATTGCTCCTTAATATTTGGACTTCAGTGTGCTGTGGGTTAAAGCAGGGACCAGTCTGGGGAGGAATTTTAGGGAGACTTCATGTCTAGGGCGACTTCATGGGCAAGTGGGGACAATTAAGAATATTTATGTACCACCCCCTTCCGCCCCTTCATATTTTCAGCTCTTGGTCCTCCATTAATGTCCTATTAATCCAGGTCCAGATGTATCCAGGTAAAAAAAAATCACAAAGTAATTATTGACTGAAAATCCCCTACTGCTACCCTCTCCTTCATGACCCCTCCCCTCTTCTTCGTGCACCCTCCTGTGGTTGCCTTTCACCAAAGTCTACTAAGCTAATAATTTCCTAAGTCTGAAAGTGCAAACAGGACCAGATGTAAGAAGGTTGCTTGGAAGGATATTATTGTTGAATTACTGCTACTTTAACCGTTAAAGTACCAGTAATTCAACAATAATATCCTATTTGCCTGTGTAAACAACTACATATAGAACTCAAAACCTGTTTCCAACCATTTCTTTGATTACAAAGAAACTTCTTACATACAATATATGACTGTCTAAGTGTTCTCTGCAAGGTTCATTCACATTTGACTAATTCCTTTTTGATCATTTTCTGTTTGATCAAATGGCATTTGACCAATTCCTGCTTGATCACAGAAATTTTTTTCATCAATTGGGGAGGACTGTTCACAATACCCAGATACAATACTGGAATAATAAAATGAGAAATAAGCCTCCACAAAGTAGCTCTTCTGTTTCTCAGGTAATTTTTTTGTAAAATTACATGTGGGTGGGCATTTTTTTTTTTTATTTTTGTAATTATTTCTTTGCCATCAAAAATTCATCTTCTCATTTATTATGAAATCTGTTTTGCACAAGTTTAAGATACTGGTACAATAAAATTATTACACGCCTATTCCGTTTCCCCCAGTTTCATATTTACAAATTCATATAGAACATGTGTTCCATATGGATTTCAATTGACAGACTATTTTTTTTTTCCACCTGACATCATGGAACCATCAAAAGAACTCAACAATGCCCATTTTCATAATTGGCCATTCATAACGTCGCATTCTGACCCAGATCACCTCGGAAGCTGTGGTGACAGCTGGCCATTTTTTGTAAAATTGCATGCAGACAGACATTTTTTAAATTTTCTTGGTTGTTTTATGTTTTAGGCCTCATTATTTACAGAATGGCATGCCTGTTGGTATATTTCATTCCTTGAATGCAAGAAGGCTTTGCAATGCTAAAGCATTGCAAAGCCTTGATGCACTCAATGAACAAATTTATCAATTTTATTAACTTGGGTAATAAAATTTAATTTATTTTTATTTTTTTATTTTTTTAACTTTGTACTGGTTATAAAAAGAGAGAATGCGGGTGCCAAAAGGACCATGTGGTAGGGCCTGAGAAACAGATTTTTAACTTTTTTAGGCCTAATTCTACTCAAGTTTGAATGTATATACCTGTATTCCTGTTTAGATCTCTCTGCAATTTCTAGTCGAGCTTCCCATACTTTTGAATTTGCTGCTGCAATGGCTATTTTTGAATCCCCCTTCTTACTCGCCTTCTTCCCCTTCTTCCTGAAAAAACAAAAGCATCATATTACATATACTTATTTTTAAAGAACTGAAAAAGCAGGATAACTGGCATAACAACTGTCCTTAACCTAATTACTGAAATTAGAATTTTATATGGAAAAAGCAGTTACTTTTTGATGTTACTACACTCATTCTTTAACATTTTACCTTATGTGATGGTCATAAAAAAAAATTAATTCTAACCTGACTAAAATGTCTGAGGGTACTTGTGGTACAAATGTAGTGTAATAACATATAATGCACCTGATCAGTTTCATTCACTGTTGAACTCATCAGAGGTGAGCATAATATGCATGTATACATCCTAGTGGTGAATGCATTGACGAGAATGCATTGGCGAATGCACTAGGGAGGCATTGATAAATGCATTGGCGATTGTCACTGGTGAATGCATTGAGAGATGCAGCAAGGTTGTGTTGGCGAGTGCATTAACCCTTTACCTAACGAATCGCCCGCATCTGCCCACGTAATATGCAAATTGAGCAGTTGAAAAAATTAAATTTTTCAAAATGTTTCAACAAAACCATATCATGTGACCCCTCATTGGAACGAGCTCATTGAGCTTGTTCCAATGAGGGGTCACATGATATGGTTTTGTTGAAATATTTTGAAAAATTTTAAAAAATTATATTTAAAATAATAAATTTTGATATCGTCTGCGTTGGGTAAAGGGTTAATGAGTGCCATTCCTCCATGGTAACAACTTTGAATTCAACATCAAACAGCACATACAAACTGGGGGCACCAGGGTAGCACCAAGTTACGCTAACATCTTTATGGGGGAGATGGAAACCGAATACTTTGAAATTTTCACCTCAAACCAAAGCTCCACCTTGGGTTCATTGACAATATTTTTCTCATATGGACCCATGATGAAAACTGACTAAAAGAATTTATTGATTACTGCAACCATCAAAACAGATCTTTTTTCCTTACCGACAGACACCTGAGACCGGATACAGTCAAAATAAAAATGTCCGAATATACATGAAGCTAATGGAGATGTGGCCCAATATTGCCAATTCTTCAGCCAGCAACAGATTGTTTACATCACCTCTCCCCCCCCCCCCCCCCCCCCCACCACACACTTTCTTTCCCTGAGATGGAACCCTTCCCTTCAGGAGCTTCTCACCAGGATGAAACTACCACAAAGGAAGAAGCCACTGGGCAAACGTATAAAAACCTGCATACTCCATTCAAAATCTGCGACTGCACTACATGCCAGAAGCAACCAAAGAGAATCTGGTTCAGAAGCACTGTTATTCATTTCCGCTTCAGAGGCCCATGTAAAACTGACTGCCAGACATGTAACTGCATATATACTGTGTCAAAAAAGAAAGTATATTACAAACAAATGTGAAAAAATAGCATAACGGATAAAATATAATAGTTCTAATGTTGCATGTTTGTGGACAATAAGTTGTGCAAAGAGTTTAATGACATGTTGTTGTCCACCCAACCGTATACAATTTTGCTACGGATTTCAAAATAGCATGTGCTACACGAGAATGTCAAATTGAATGAGTGGTCGACGATTTTCTTTGTGTTATGTTGTGGTAGAGAGCCTGGCTTATTGAGAAAACACGCTAGTTTTTTGTCTTTCGACATTTTAAAAAAATGCCAAGGTTAACCGAAAATCAGAGGTTGTGTGCCATTGGTATGCATGAGGCTGGGATACCTCCAGATGAGCTTGCTGCTGAGTTCAGAGTCGCTGTGGCCACTATTTACCATCTCACTGAAAGGTATAGAACCACTGGATCTACGGACGACAGACCACATTCAGATCGACCAAGAGTTACGATCCCTGCACAAAACCAACACATCAAGACATCTCACTTGCGGGATCGCTTCCTTCCAGCGACGAGGACAACAGCAATTATTCTTGGTAGAACTAACAATAGAATCAGTGCACAAACTGTCCACAACAGACTCGTTGAATACGGCATCCATACCATGGACCAATCCTTACACAACGTCATTATACTGTCAGAATGGAATGGGTATGTCAGCGTGTTCGCTGGACTCAGCAACGTTGGAGCACAGTTCTTTTTAGTGATGAATCCTGATTTTGTCTACGACGCACTGATAGTAGGGCAAGAGTGTATCGTTGACAAGGAGAATGGGTTTCTGATGCTTGTGTGCGGGAAAGCAACCGTTTCAGCAGGGGTAGTGTAATAGTTTGGACAGGAATTTCCTTGTACCATCGAACGCAGTTGATCTTCATTGATGGTAATCTGAATGGACAGCGATATAGAGACAAAATTCTTAACACTGTTGTTGTCCCATTGTTCAACGTTAATGTTGGATTGCAGTTATTCCAGCAAGACAATGCCCAATGTCACATATCTGTCATGTCTTTCTTGAGGAGCAGAACATCAAACTTCTTCCCTGGCCCCCACTTTTGATAGATTTGTCGCCAATTAAGCATCTTTGGGATCAATTGGACCATCGGGTATGACTCCATGATCTTCAGACGTTAGGCGATTTACATAATGTTCTAAGGCAGGAGTGGAATGCAATACCTCAGGGTGACATCTAGAGACTTATCAGGTCCATGTGCCGTCGATGTCTTGCCATCCAAGAGGCAAACGGTGGACATACATGCTATTGACTGCATGTGTGAACTTTTCATTTCACCCTATGTCTGATTTGTGACATCCTGACGTGACACTGGCAACAGTAAGAACATGAAATTATGCAAATTTATACAACTAGACTCGAAATATGAATTTACAATAATTTGTTAGGGATTTTAGTCGATAACACTAAAAAATTGCTCCTCCAAGTTTATTATACTTTCTTTTTTGACTCAGTATATTTGATTAACTGCAACTATTGCCACAAACAATATGTTGGAGAAAGATAAACTTTACAGTACATTTTCTTTCTTATTATGCCTACCACAATTGTTTACAACAGGCTTGCACTACAGTGGAAGCCCCTTACTCGAAAGTACAATCCCTATTTTTTGTTCTTTCCCAAGCAAATTGGGAGAGAAAAAGTGGAGCAAAAGTACTATGAAAATAATAAGCCAAACCTGGGCCGAGTGTGACTGGCGCAACCCAGTATGGGGAACTCTTCTCTGTACTAATACCATGGCTTCCAGAACCAGTGCACAGATGTATAACCAACGTGTCATTCTAGTTGTTTGTTTGTTTGTTGGTGGTTAACGTCACATATTTATGCACAATGGCTAATCGTGACACAACATGGCGATGAAGTCAAGTTTAGTCAATCGTTTATCAACATGTTGCCCATTTTAGAGGACTTTCACCCCAAGCATTGGTGACTGGGTCCTATTTTACTAGTAAAGCGGAACTGGTTTACCGCAGTAAACAAGTGCTGCTTACTTCCCGGGGTTCCCACGGGGAATCGTCATTCTAGTTGAATCTGCCAGTAGTGGAGTTATGTGACTGGTGGGGAGGAAGTATTCTTACTGGAATAAGAAGATGGGAGGGTCTCTGGTAAACAATTGTGGTACGTTTAATGAGAAAGGAAATTTACTATAAAATTTATATTTCTTATCAACCTACTCAGAATTGTTTACAACAGGCTGAATAAACAATAGGAGGTGGGAATCACATAACCAACCCCCACCTAACCTGATTGTACTGGAACCATAGAACAGGAGAAGAGATTGCAAGGCTTGTGGAGTCGTCGCATCACAAACATCGATATGAGTGATGTGAGATGAGGTGTATGGCCACTTGTGAAACACAGACAGAAAGGTCAGTAACAATACACAAGTATAGAACTGGTCCTGAATGAATTCAAAGAGACCAATAACAGTCAAACAAATTCTGCAAAAAGGACAGGAAAGAAAAAGAACGAAACTGCAACAATGTAAAAGTTGACAGAAAAAGGTGGGCGAGGGTGGATGACAGCCTGAGCAGAAGAAAGAGGTACAAGGGGAAAAAAGGCTCTCAGGCTGCTCCTGCAACTGAAGCAGATAAAAGGTGAAGAAAGTAGAAGCATTTCTCCAGTAGGCTGCCTTCATAACATCTAACAATGAGACAGAGTTAGCATAAGCCCAGGAGGTAGACAAGGCATGCACCTCATGGGCAGAAATATGATTGGTAATACAATCAACCCTCGTCAAACGAGCATAGGATGCTCTAATAGCAAGACAAATTTATCTAGAGATGGATTGAGGAGAGATCTTCTGTTGACCAGGAATCAGGGACAGAAAGAATTGCTTTCTACCTTTTCTAATACATTGTGCCTGGTTAAGGTAATGCGAATGGCATGAGCTGGACAAAGCAAAGGGCAACTACCATCAACCGAAGGAAAAGCCCTGATAGCGATAGGAGGCAGAGATGTTTCTGGTATTTGCTTACCCCCCCCCCCCCCCCCCCACCCATACTGATTAGTGCAGATACAAAGCTTTCCCACACATGAAAAGGTCTTCGAAAGCATAGACCTGTACCAATTGAAGGTAACAGGTTGGAGACCCAGAGAATCAAACAGACTGGCCAGAAACTCCACAATCGGATCAATCAAAGGATTGGCATAATCAAGTGAGTGATGAGCACACCATCGACAGAAGACCTTCCACTTAGCTTCATAGGTTAAACCAGTGGAGTGCCACCTTGAAGAAGAAATGCACTCCACTGCTCGTCTCTAAAAACCTCTACAGAGGAGACAGGACTGGACAAAAGGTATGCATGAAGGCACAATGATGTCGAGTCAACATCATACCTCCTCGGGTGACCTTGACAAAGAAGGTTGTGATGTAGAGGGAGATGTACCAAAACTGCCTCCAACATTGGGCAGAGCTGATTGATCCATGAACCTGAGGCAGAATCGGAACCGGAGGGAAGGCATAGCTGACTAGTCCATTCCAATCAAGTGACATAGCATCCACAGTGAAAGTCAGAGGATTGGGGGGACATGAAATTGTCCACCTGATGGTTCCAGCAAGTCACAAATAGATCGATGTGGGGATGACCCCAGAGACTGCAAAGCGCCCAGAACACTGCTCCATGAAGTATCCACTTGGTGGAAATGACCTTGCCCCATCAAGACAGGGAGTCAGCTAGGATGTTGAGATGACTGGGAATGTGACGAATCACCACACCGGAGTTGACATCCTGAGCAAGCAGTAAAAGATCCCAAGCCAGTTCATACACTGGAACCGAATGTGTGCTGCCCTGGTTGCGAATGTCTGATAAAAGAAAGACCTGATGATTCAAGAGGTGGGGGATCACTGCTGGAAACTACAAAAGAAGAGCAAGAAGCTCCTTCTGGTTGATCCGAAAAGCTGCCTAATCCTGGTCCCAAACACCATGAATGGAATGACTGAGAGGATCCAATGTCGTGCCCCATTCAAGATTGCAGGCATCTGCCATCAGAACATGATCAGAAGTGGGAAAATCCAATATAATTCACTGCATAATCCAGTGCAAGTCCATCCAAGGTGCTGACTGAGAGATGCTGGTAACTAAAGCACAAGATCCAGAGAATTACATTCGGTCTCCAATGATTTTGCAGAATGTATTGGAGACTGGAGAGCTCTGACATGTAGTCGACCCAAAGAAATGAGATCTGTCACCAAACCGTAGAGACCATGCAGCCGAAGGATACTCCGAGCTGTCACAGAAGTGGACTGGATCAGAGTCAGGGAGAAGGCAGAGAGAATCAATGCCCTTGCCCAGGGAATGCCTACTGTATTCAGATGAGTATGGAAGTATTGATGAACCGATTATCAAAACTTGCTATGAAATATTTCAGATTATTTTTCTGCCTATTATGCCAATTTCGATGCTGATTCTGATGGTTGAAATAGAACCCAGAAGAAAATCTGTTAGTGCCTTTTATACTGCAGAATTTCATTGATGAATCACCAATTATGAAAGCTTAATACCCCATAAGTTCTCAGAGTATGCATGTTTAGTGCTGGGCAATATTAACCAAAATAATATTTGCATTTTTGGGAGTTGGAGTAGGGGAAGATCGTTATAAATGATACTATCACACGATATTGTTCTCTTGTGATGATTGTGTGTTATTCTTGTAAATAGTGTTAATATGGTTTTGTGAAAGAATACAATACACTTGTCTGTATTAACCAGGAAGATAATGAGCACACATATTTTGTGTCTTAATTGAATAATAACTTTGATGTTAATGTGTGTTGTGAAGTTGTATGGAGCATTGTTAAAAGATGCACACACGGCATCAGAATATATTATTTAATGCTCACTGTTCAACTAATTACCTCCCTTGATGTGTTTCTTCAGTGTTTAGGTTCCGCTCTACAGTTTCGCACTATTGCACAGGGGTGAAATTCTAAACTTAGGGCATATATTGAAACTAAGGCCATGTAAAATAGAGATATATTTTTAGTATCAGATATATGATTACATTAGGTTTTTTGTTGGACAAGAGAATTTGAAGTTTTGGTTCCAAAGTTGGAGTCTGATACATAGGGGTAAATTACCAGATGAATTATGGGAAACAGTAGCTTTGAAAAAGTGGCTGTTTTTTCAAATGTAATTTTTACACGGGTTTGTTACCAGACAGATAACTAAAAAATGAGACGGAAACATATAAATTTTTTTTTTGCATTTTAGAAACAGGGGATGCTTTGTTCCAGGGGTGGGTAGGTGGGGTTGGTGGGAAAATTCTGCTTTTGAGGCTGCTAGGTGGCTGAAAATGACTGGTTTCAGTATTTTTTCAGGCAATTTTCCAGGTTGAAGTCTTGCCTTTGACAATAAATAATTCCACCCACATTCAGATTGTTTATTTCTACTTAGTCAGATAGTGTTATATGTATTTTGTGGATTTGGGAAATGTAATACATGTAATGGGTTAGATAACTAAGTTACAGAATATTTGCATTTGAAGACAGTGTATGGCATGTCATATTTGGAAAAGCCTGGAAAACTGTGGAGTGGAACCTTACATATTCTCTGCAATCAACATTGGAGAGAAACATCAAGGGAGGTAACTGAATTAAAAGATGAACTTGACAGACTGAAAACGTGTTTGTGACAGTCATGCGACTTACATGTTGCATAACAATCATCTACCATCGAAAAAAGAGTGCTTTTTTAGTTTTTCTCCCAATTTTAATTTTTGATTGTATTGTGATGCTTGCACGATGAAGTACTACAGACTACCGACTTAGCACATTTTATTTATACATGTACCCAATGTAATGTTGTAAAGCATCATGATTGAAGTCCAGTGACTTAGATCAGCTGGGAATAGTAGCGATATTGTACCGATTTAAGATGGTAAACTCCGTAATATCTCAGCTCTGCAAATCCCTAAATATTCTGATATGCAATACACACGTTTATAATGGAGAAACTTTATTGAAATGGCCAGATCTCAAATAGATTTTGTTAATAGTCAGTGTTAAATATAGAATAACAGGAAACTGACAGTTTTTAACTGCTGGTTGTCGATACCCCATAATCGGCAGGTTCCGATTGCCGATTCCGGTTATCGGTTAATCACTATATGGAAGTCCGTCCCTAATAATAATAATATTTTTAAAGCCAAGAATCCACACACGGTGCTCAATGACTGTACAATAATTGCATACATACATATACACACATACACATACATTCTCTCACAGATGCATTGATACATGGATCACTAATATCATTTATTGGTGCCCAATGCCATGCCAGCAACCAAGGCTATATAGAACCTAAAAGAAAAGGGGTAATGAATTAAAAAAAAAAAAAAATACAAAAAAAAATACAACTTTACCAAAACAAGTATGTGAGTGTAACTTGACGAGTAACGAGGCAATCCTCACTGACTCAATCACACCACGAACCTGGTAATGTCCGTTTATGACTAAAATTAAAAGACCACTGAAGAAAATGCCTTTCGAAAAGGTAGGTTTTAGTACCAGACATGAATGATTCAAATGATTTACTATTTTTTATGTCGACTGGAAGAGAATTCCAAAGCCTTGGACCAGCACCCGCAAAGGCCCTATCACCAGCACTAGTAAATTTAGATACGGGCTGAACCAGATTGACTCGACCTGATGACCTAAGAGACATCGGTGGTTTGTGGATGATAAGCAGATCGGACAGGTAGGATGGTGCAGATCCCGAGATACACTTAAACACCAAAAGGACATTTTTAAATTGAATTCTTTGCTTAACGGGTAGCCAGTGTAACTCAGAGAGTACTGGTGTTATACGGCAGTACTTTTGAGTTCTGGATATGACCCGTGCAGCACAATTTTGAATGTGTTGTAGCTTTTCAAGAATAGATGTTTTAGAGCCAATCAGAAGTTAACAACTGGTAACAAATGTGTGGACAAGCTGTTGTGACGTCTGCATATATCAATGAAGGATCGAATTTTGCTAACATTTCTAAGAAGAAAAAATGCACTGTGAGAGACATGTTTGATATGTTCATCAGCATCCATGAAATAACCTAAGTTTCGAACACAGCTACTGAGTTTTATCGAAAACCTTCAATATTGAGGGACAGTTTGGATATTTTTGAAAGTTGATGAGGTAGGCCTATATATATTACTTCTGTCTTGTCATCGTTCAATTTAAGAAAGTTTTTAGTCATCCATGTCTTGATGTCTGAAATACAAAGTACAATCTTACTGCATGCTTCAGACTCAAAGGCGTGAGTAAAACTAATATACAGCTGTGTGTCATCAGGCGTAAAAATGAAAGTCAAGGCCATGGCTTCGGATAATGTCACCGAGGGGTAAGATGATGAAACGACTGAGAAGGAATCAAGTCCGACTTCTCCTCATTGACTCTGAACCTTAGCGATGAGAGCAAGTTGACATTGAACTTGAGTTGAGCAGCGTTCAAGTATTTCTGGAGGATACTGTTCAGATAAACTGAAGTGGCCATCACAGACTGTGTGTTATGGAAGGCTAGCGAAAGGATATCATCAGACTGGACAGAACAATGTTTAACATCCATGGTTCAGATGTGATTTCTGTCCAATGGTCTGCAAAATCTGATGTCTTTCCTCCAACCTGCGATGAATTGAGGTGAGGACCTTCATTTTGAGCCCCAGTGAGGTCTGCAGGAGGAGAAACCACCTCCTCTGCTAATAGAAGAGTCCTGAGATCTGCCTCTGTACTGCCTATGCATACCCTTACCATGCGAGTAAGAAGAAGGAGCAGAGGCAGGAGGATCAGCTCTTGGCTTCGCAGTGAATGAAGCAGGGTGTTTGTAAGGCTTGGAGCAGGCATGACCTCTAACAAAAGGTGGCTCAAGCTGGCATAGCAACAGCTGATCCTTAGAATGACACAGGACAGAATCCCAGACTGTCCCCACAAAATCATGGAACAGACACAGATCCCACCAAAGAAGTGGACTGAAGAGCAGCATGCTGCACCTCAGGAAGGGACCTGCTAGTGTTGAGCACAGCATCCTGGCAAACCAGTTCCAGATTGGCCATGTTACAGGCATGCATGTGAGTAAAGTGCACAAGTGCCTTGAAAATACATGCAAGGGAGCCTGTATGTCGTCAAACTTATCTGGAGGCAGATAAGCTGCTAAGGCAGAGACGACAGGAACCATGAGAGATAGCATGCTCAGCATCTCTCTGGATAAGCCCAACATGTTATCCAAAGCTGCCATAGGAACAAGGGAAGATGAGTCCTGATCCAAAACTGTCAAAGTCTGACAGACTGACGGGCTAGCAGAATTGTAAGAAAGATAACACACAGGGGCAAAAAGGTATCAGCCCCAGTGAAGAACAACATCCTCCTAGTCTTGGAACTCAACTGGGTTATTAAGGGTGGATTATTGGTATTTACTTACTTGTGGTGGGCTGATTGTTTAGCTTTCTAGTCATTCCATAGTTTGAAGTTAAAAATATGTTTGCTTTTTAAAAATGAATTCACACCACAGTTTGAGAAATTTCGATTTCTTGGTAAAACATCTCTTTCTCTCTCTAGATAGATCAAAATCCCAAACATCTATTAACTTCAAACTAATGAGACTCGAAAGCCAAACAAACAAACCAACCGCCAGTTAGTAAATACCAATAATCCACCCTCCATATATTATGTACAACCTGACTTGAATTCCGGTGATTTGGCTTCGGCAGCTGTATACACTTTTTAGTGTGGTCAGTGTGGTAATTTCTGTATACACCTTCCCACACTTGGTTGTTGATGATTTCTGCCTCAGGCACTTCAATCGATGTTAACTTGATAAACAATTTGTGTACAACATTAAAATTTGGACACACGTTAGCAGTCTTTTGATTTTGTATACTGTAGGCGCACCATGAGTGGCGTAGGCCATTTCTAATTTGCAAGTGCCATTTTCCCGACTTGCGGAAGCGGCGATGTTTTAATAGCATACAGCATGTGTATGATAGTGATAGACTGTCTATCATACACACGCTGTATTCTATTAAAAACACCCCCATTTTCATAGTGACATTAAGTCACATTTATTGGGTCATAACAATAAAATAAAGATCACATACTCACAATACATGTTCATAATTTCGAATATTCTTTTTAAAAAAATAAATCCATAAACTAAACTGAAATGCACGTTCAGAATCGAAATTAGAATACACAGTTTGAATAAAGAAAAACAAGAACTGGGAACAGTAACTAGAATAGTATGGAATTGTCAGTCACTCAAGATATCAGAGTCGGAACAACTTGACTCAGTATCAGACTCTGAGGAATCATTGACGTCCTCACTGGTCGATTTTTTCTTGAGTCTTTTGCTCAGACTTAAGTAGTCACCCTGTTCAGGCTCAATAGATTCAAGTTTGTGTTTTCGCCGAGTTGTTAGATACTTATCAACAGCTGTTTGCAGAAAGGATTCCTTCTCTGTCTGTGTCTACACTAGGTCATTAACACGAATGATTAACTGGTAGAGTGCTGGAAGCCCATATTTGGGCTTTATTCTGAAGTATCAATTTAAAGGCTTCATATTCTGTGGATTTGCTTCATATTGTCTTTGAAATGATATTATTTTATCTGTTGGGATTTGCCTTGTTATAATTTATGGGAGAGTGTCCTCTGGCAATCTCCCATAAATTGTTACAAGGCAAAGATGCACACAAAAATTTTAAGGACCAAAAATAATTCAGCACTCTACCAGTTAACAAGTTTTCCATTGTACTGTGTTTCATGCTAAGTCGGCCAACAGAAAGCATAGCTGTAAGGTGGCTAAAGCCACACTAGGTGACGCTATTGCTCACTGCAATTGACATAATTATTACTGCAACTTTGCAGATATTGGGGAATTGATCTTTCCAAAAAACCATGAGTTTTTGCCACAGTTCTAGACATTTCATCTTTGGATAATAATGTTTGACTGTAAATTTTACATCTTTCCACCCCGTTTTAATGTGCTCTGCGTCAAAATCGAATCCTGCGAATTCAAGCGGGCTTTTGAAATGATGAGCAACATTCATAATTGAGTCAAGCTCACTCTCGATTTCCAATTGCCAATTTGCAGGATCTACCCACATTATGTTGCTAAAAACCAAATTGCTTTTGAATGAATCAAACCTGTTATTCAAACATGCCTGAATTTTGTTGACAACTGACTTAGCTGAGCTCGAGGTTTCACTTAGAAATGTGTCAAATATCGTTTTTGAACATTTCAGACATTCAAATATCTGGGTAACAGCCTCCCATTTGTCTCTCTTGTGTTTCATTATTCCACGTTTTGGCATCATAACCTCCACCGAAACACTCTCAAGCTGACCGTGTTGCAATTTTATGCCAAGCTTTTCAGTTAATTTTCCAAGGTCTGAGCAATCTGTGAGCAGTCCAGATACGGAATCCTGTGTTTTCATTACCAATGGCAGTATATCGAACACGAGAATATCTTGCTTTTCGAATACAAGTGACAAGATTGACACAATGGTCAGAATTCTGTTGTATAGACAACAAACAATAAGAAATTTAACATTCTGTAGTTTCTTTAAAAAAAACACGTAATTTTGCGTTTGTGTTCTTATAGTCAGGGTCTGCAACAGCATTTTCAATAACATTGATCAAAACAACCCAATTGTTCAACAAATGTGAACTCGCCCCTTTCGTGGCGATTCACAAATCTTGTAGATGTTACCTTTTGGAAGTTATACACTGTAACACCCAACACGCACTTGGGATCCAACAATCAACAGTGAGAATGCATTAACACTACAAAGAATCGCCGCAAGTTTCTCGCGTAAGGTATCTGCTATAAATGTCAGAATGTCTCTAACTCTGTCGGAGTTGCACACTCCTTGAAAAAGGTTCACACCATTTGCCTTCTGAACCTTTACCATTGTCTCAAAAGACGAAAGTGGTTGGCCGTCCACGACGAGAAGATATGCTGGGAGAAATAACTAGAGATAGGCACCCTTTGGATTGATGTTCTAATGCAAAGTTAATCTTTTGTTGTGCTTAGTAACAAAGTTTGTTCCTTGCACATATCTGTCAGCTTCTTTAATAGCCTGCCCCCAGAGCTTGTCAGATTTTCATATCTCCACTATGCGTTCGCCCTAAACACTGGAATCCCCCAAATCTTCTGGAATCCCCCTAAAACATCCAGAATACCCTTGAAATATCCCAAATTCTCCATGGGAATATCTTTTTAAAGCACAATAGAAGACTTTAAAAAATATTTTCAAGTATGTTCACCTTTTAAAGTGATGTTTGCAGCTGACAAATGGAATCACTAAAAATGAAAAATGGGTATATTTGACTGTTCTGTTTGGTTCAAGAATTTGAAGAGGTGATTAGTTTCCAACTTTCAAAATTAGTATGCATCATTCTGTAGGATTTTGTGACCCTTGTGAACCATTAACTTTGCAGACTTCTCTCTACAACAAAAACGTTTATCGGGTTGTGGGGATGGGGTCATAAAGCAGTATTATCACAGTAATTACACACATAATAACTGATAAAAGAAAATAGCGGTAAGCTGTCGCTGAAACAAAATGTCTTCATCACAGATATGAACGGAATAGTATTTTTTATTTTTTTTTTATCAGTGTTCTCTAAGTCTTAATCCGCATATTTATTCGGACACATAGCCATCAAAAACCTTCTCAAAATTGACAAATTAAATGAGGATTCCGGGGCATTCCAGGTGTTTTAGGGGGATTCTGGTAGATTTGGGGGATTTCGGTATTTAGGGCGATCCCCACTATGTGCTTGGCACACATCTTACATCACACGTTGGTAACTATATCATTCCCTTTCTTGTCCTTGGTTGTTTTATAAATTATAACCAATGACATTTTCGATATTCCAACTGCGAAATGTTGACAACTGCGCACCTTTGCATGATGTTGGCTGTTTTGTATCCTTTGGATCGCTATCAGACTGAGACATTTTATTTTAGTAGTAAACTGTTAAATAACTCTGCAACAGTGAACTGAGCGTTTACTGAAGTACTTTTTAGAGATACTCACTGATAGTGATACTGATAGTCTGCAATATGTTCCCGTAAAGTTAGTTCAGCGATCTGAACTACCGTAAAGTGAGAAGCAAAAATTACACAAAATAATTTCATTTTATTTAAAAAAACCTATATTTTCTATCTATAATGCTAAAAACTGCAGTTGTTGGTGGATTTGTGACAAAAGTTCTATTCGCATTTCTGTAAAGTAATATGTTTACAACGAAGTTAGGCAACACAGCGAACTAAATTTTCACTTGGGGAAATTCTTTCGCCTTTAAAAAAATGTTAAACGTTACCCTTTCTTTCCCTTCCCCTTTTTACTTTTCTTGGGCATCTTCTCGGAATAGAAAGAAGTGAGCAAGCTTGATGACTTCGGGAAATGCTATCAAACAGAAAATATTTTAGTACCCATGACAACAATAAATCAAAGAAGGTGTTTTTGTGACACTGGCAGATGGAAACAGACATGGCATTTCACATAAAATATAGAACGTCAAAAACAACAAAAACCCGACACAAATCAACAAAGGACTGTGTGGCCGGCTGTGGATGTTGATCACACAAATGCATTTTTGAAATCGCCACAGGACCGATATTTTAAGTAGGCTTTTCTGCCCACCTCATGCCTCCGTGTGGAACTGAACAGCGGTTTCCTTGCTCCTACTGTTGGAATTCCACCAGGGGTGGAGCCGGGGGTTGGGACCGGGGATATTTTCTCCATGTCATAGAGGTATATTCCCACCATCGGGGAAACGGCCATATGTGGTATATAATAGTTCTCTGTCGGTGAACACAGCTCCCCCTCCCCATCCCATCAGGAAAATATTCCAAAGCCACCCTGAAATCCACTGGTCTTAAAAGTGAATCAGGTGGGCAGGGCATAGCTAGAGAACCTCAAATAATTGACGGTTCTCCAAACCCCATTTCAGTGAGGAAATAAAAATATTGTAAAAAAAAACCTCAAATGAGAGAGGAGTCAACTTGGCAAATTCCATCAACACGGACAACCCTTCCTGTAAAGAAAAGTTACGATTGCATACCTCGGAAATCCAAATGCACCCTTCCCATAATATAATAATAACACTTTGGCTGATTTGTCGCTGTTCTCATATGAGAAGGCCTTGGTTACCCCTGTACTACCAACTGCCTCCCTGTTCCCACGTTTCTTCTCTCCTCCCAACACTCGGAGACGAACTGCTTGATGACATCCCTTGTCCCATTTTTCCAAATCACTCCGATTAGCATATTAACCCTCTCCTTTGAGTCGCCCCCAACCATATGTTCTTCATTCTCCCATCCCACTTCCCCATTATACTCCCAGTGAATCTTGTTCTTTTAGACTGGTATTTTAGGCATTCTAGAAGAAAGTGTTCCAGGGTCTCCACCACGCCCAAATTACACATCTGACACTCCTTTTCACTGTTATTCCTATTTTTTTCCCTCAGCTCCAGGGACCGCGACCTCAGCTTGAACAACAGTGAACCCCCAAAGGTGCCATCAAGGTACTCTTAAAAACCAGGCTTCTCTTTATCACGCAGGCCACCCAAAGATCTCTTTGATTTGACCCCCTCTCGCCAATTACGGTTACATTCCTCCATGACCCTTTCTCTGACGACCTTTTTTACCCTGGTTTGCCCCAACATCTAGGTCCGAGATCTCCAATGAGTAGTTCTCTACTAGCTCCCTTCCTTGGATCATCCACCCCGTCTTGATATTTGAGTTGAAAGTTCTCAGGAGCATTACTTTACACCATCGGCTATCGGGGAGATAACCGAGTTTCAATAGGTCTATCCTGTACATGATCCTCATCCACCCAAGCTCACCCCTGATTGCTTCTAGCGCTGCGGCATTACTCGACCCTGTTATCCATCGGCCTGCATCGTTCTGCAGAATTTTCAAGCTCTTAACAGCCGTCTGATTTAGGGGTACAACTTTCGAACCGTGTGTTATACATGGCAGACCCACCATTTCCCAAATGGTTTTCCCCACGAAAACCTTATTGATACTGTTTCTCCCTATAAGTTTCATTTGGTTAAGGATTCGCTTCCTCTTCAGATTCAATTTATTTGTGTGGTTTCGGAAGATGCCTCTTCCTGTGATGTTTATATTTACCCCCATATACTCGTAATCACTTGTCTCTCCTGCACTAAGAAGTTTGCTGCTACCTTCCGGAATGCAGAACTTCCACACTCTCCACCTTCGAGTGGGGTCCACTTTGCGGCCCACGGGTATAACTCATAAAGTTCGAGTCTCCATTTGCTCCCATATTTCCCAACAATTCCCAGCATCTTCGCTAGCCCCTCTTCGCTTTCTGATACTAGCACCATATCGTCTGGAAAAATAGTCCTGGGATCTTCAAGCCCCCAACTGCAACCCCCTCGTTGCTATGCAGGAGTTCATCTCCTAAACCTTTGATGCACAATGCAAAAAGAATTGGCGAAAGGAAACATCCCTGTTTTAGGCCTATCTCCATAGGCACACGTTTTGTTGTAATGTTTCCCAGGTTAAGTTCACTCTGTACATCTTTATATAATGTTCGCCCTTACGAAAAGCAAGCCACACTCTACAAGTGATACAGTGGAATATGCAAGCACAGTCTGGGGGCCCTATCAACAAAACAACATACGTCAATTGGAGATGGTCCAACGAAGATCAGCGAGACATGTGACTAACCAATACCATAACATCTCGTCTGCCCAATCGATGATCGACGTCCTCTCATGGAGATATCTTGAAGATCGAAGAAAAAAAGCCAGATTGGCGACGTACAAAATGACCAACGGCTTGATACAACTAAATACGGATAGAAGGGGCATACCTTTTGCCGATAAAAAGGACGGTATCCGGTAAAAAGGACAGTGAATGTATAAAAACTACATTTTAAAGTACTAAATGTACCCCTGAATGTGTGAAAAGTGACAATTTAATGAAGCGTACGCAATAATAAATATATATAACGAAGATTAAGAATTGTTCGTTTTTATTGTAGATGAAACGTGGGGGTAAAAACAGTTAGTTACGGTTTGCATCTTGGGGGTCCCCAACCCTTCCCCGGCGTACCATTAGGAGTTCACACATAGGGATTGGCGGAGTGAACATAAAGGGTCCAGCTTTAATAGCTCCAGTGGGTATCATTGGGGTAGGACATACAGGGATCTAGAACTAGTATCCACTGATGTATGGATGGTTTTAATATTTATTATCATCTCGGCGTGTGTTAGGCGAAACGCTAACACAAAATAAAATATAAACCCCAGTTTTTAAAAAAATAGCTTGAACACAACCTTTTTGCCGGTAAAAAAGGACGGTAACTGTATAAAAACTACGTTTTAAAATACTAAATGTACCTCTGAATGTGTGAAGTGACAATTTATTGAAGCGTACGCAATATATAACGAAGATTAAGTAGTGTTTATTTTAATGTAGACTATTTCTGAAATTATAAATGGTTTCTCTCCAACAAACTTTCCGTTAAATCCCCTCGTCGTGAACAGAAAGATCTAAATGGTATGCACACGAATTAGTTACACCTCCGTCGAGCAGGTATGATAATATTCACCCAGTCGTGCACCTCAGCTAATTCGTTGTTTTCCTTGCACAAAATGGCGTTTCGATCAATGTTGATAGCGAAATGATCTATTTTCTCTAGAAAATAGTCTACAATAAAACAAACAATACTTAATCTTCGTTATATATATTTATTATTTTGCTTACGCTTCATTACAGGGGTACATTTAGTACTTTAAAACGTGTTTTTTTTTTTATACATTTACCGTCCTTTTTTACCGGATACCGTCCTTTTTTACCGGCAAAAAGTATGTCCCGGATAGAATTTTAATAAAACCTGACCGCCTATCCAGAAATATCAATACAAAAGGATTTCATTTTGCCCCTTGAAGAACAGAAATAAGAAAAGAGTCTTTTTGGGTCCTACTAATTACCGACCAAAACCGACCAACAGTGCTAATTACCGACCAAAACCCATTAAGTACAGACCCAAAATATTAAATAAGTACGCACCAAAAATACGATTTTTTAGAATCTCAAAGGTTTTTAAAGCAGTTATTTGTGCGGGCGAACACAGGTGCTCGGCATAAGCTGAGAACTCTAAAAAAATTACATTTGATAAGGATTTTTTGGATCGATTGTCTTCACCTCCCTCAATAGATATAAAATGTATTTTATATTTTATATTTATTAAGGAGGTGGACAGAATCGAACCACAAAATCCTTATTAAATGCCATTTTTTAGAGTGCTCAGTTTTGGCCGAGTACCTGTAGGTGCAGAGAAGTCCAGCCGTTACGAAATTGGCCACGGAGAAGTCAGCCAAAACAATTTATGAGAAGTCGGAGGAGAACAGGAGAACTTGGCCCTAGACGAGGTTGACCCCACACCATAGCAATTTAGGAAAAGTCGGCCCACGAGAGAATTTGGACTCCAAAACTACAGGAGCACGGGCGTACGGGACAAAGTTTTTTAGAGGGGAGTCAGGGGACTGGAAAATTTTGCCCGAAATCGGCCGGAAAGTGATGTTGCAGGCATCACCGAGGCGGTGCGCCATGTGTGGGAGGCACTCTCTCGGAAAAAGGTTAGTCTGGAATCTGCTAGAATAACCTATATAAACGCCTGTATCCATTAGTTATCAGACGCGTTATCACTAATGAGATGGTAGTTTAAACTTGGAGTACGTAATATATTTTTAAACTGTTTGTCTAAAAAAACAGCTTATGACCCCCTCAATGAAACGAACTTGACGAGCTCGTTTTTAACGAGGGGTCGTACCTATGTTAATGAGGCAACAAAATGAAAAGATAATAAAATTTTAATGGTGATTTTTGTGAATAGCGGTATTTTGGTTGGTAATTAGCATTTTTTGGTCGGTTTCAGGCGATTTGGACTGTTTTGGACGGTTTTGGTCTGTAATTAGTAGGCCCGGCTATTTTTATCCCAGAACGAAAAAGGACTGGAAAGTTAAAAAAAATTAAAATTGAAAAAAAAAAACAAAAAAAAAAAAAATTAAAAATTAGAAAACTAAAAAAAAAAGAGAGGCGTGAACCTCGTTCCTAGTTCCTCGTTCAATGTGAATCCCGTTCCTAGTTCCTAGATCCTAGTTCAGTGTGAATCCCGTTCCTAGTTCCCAGTTCCTGGTTCCTAGTTCAGTGTGAATCCCATTCCTAGTTCCCAGTTCCTAGTTCAGTGAGAATCCCGTTCCTAGTTCCTAGTTCCTGGTTCCTAATTCAATGTGAATCTCGTTGCTAGTTCCTAGTTCCTAGTTCCCAGTTCAATGTGAATCCCATAACGAGTTCCTAGTTCCTAGTTCAATATGAATCCGTTACTAGTTCCTAGTTTCTAGTTCAGGCGTATAATAATTACCATCAATATACTTTAGGTCTAGTGGAGTATATAACCAAAAAAACCTTGGTATGCACCAGTCGACCTAATTCAAACAGAGGTCAGCGTGGGACATTATCTTAGTCTTTAGTAAAATAAGTACTAGTTCCTAGTTCAATATGAATCCAGTTCCTAGTTCAGTGTGAATCCCGTTACTAGTTCCTAGTTTAGACTTAGAATAATTATCATAAATATACTTTAGGTCTAGTGGGGTATATAACCATAAACCCCTTAGTATGCGCCAGTCGACCAGAGGCCGGCATGGGACATTATCTTGATCTTTAGCAAAATTAGTGAAGTTGTCCTCATTCGAACAGGACGAGTTTTTGTACTTATGCCCGGTGGTCGCCCCCGAACGACCAACGCGTTCTCCGGCGAGAATCGAGCAGGACGAGTTTTATAATGCCCGGAAAATTATCTCTAAGCTAGCGGGATCTCCAGCGAAAATCTGTCCCTATAGGACTAGTGCCAGGCAATTGTCCCTCGACTAGCGACGAACTCCGGCGACAACCCACCTAGAGGCTAGCATGAGAATTTATCTGCGTGTTTAGCAACCAGCCATGGATATCAAGGAAAATCTGTCTCTGGTAAAATCGCTATTAGATCAGACAACCAACCAGTAACTCATTCCTAGCTCCTAGTTCAACAGGACGAGTTTTGTCGCTATGTCCAGCGGCCGCCCCCAGACGAGCATCGGGTTCTCCGACAAGAGTCGAGCAGGACAAGTTTTATAATGCCCGGCAAATTATCTCTAAGCTATAGGGGGATCTCCAGCGACAATCTGCCCCTATAGGACGAGTGCCAGGCAATTGTCTCTCGACTAGCGACAGTCTCTGGCGACAACCCCCCTAGAGACTAGCATGATAATTTATCTGCGTGTTTAGCAACCAGCCATGAGTATCAAGTAAGATCTGTCTCTGGGAAAATCGCTATTAGATCAGAAAACCAATCAGTAACTCATTCCTAGTTCCTAGTTCAACAGGACGAGTTTTGTCGCTATGTCTGGCGGTCGCCTCCGGACGAGCATGGAGTTCTCCGGCGAGAGTCGAGCAGGACGAGTTTTGTAATTCCCGGCAAATTATCCCACACCTAGCGGGGATCTCCAGCGACAATCTGTCCCTATAGGACTAGTGCCAGGCAATTGTCCCTCGACTAGCGACGATCTCCGGCGACAATCCCCCTGGACGCTAGCATGAGAATTTATCTGGGTGTTTAGCAACCAGCCATGAGTATCAAGTAAAATATGTCTCTGGTAAAATCGCTATTAGATCAGAAAATCAACCAGTAGCTCATTCCTAGTTCAACAGGGCGAGTTTTGTCGCTATGTCCGGCGGTCGCCCCCGGACGAGCATCGAGTTCTCCGGCGAGAGTCGAGCAGGACGAGTTTTGTAATATTCCCGGCAAATTATCCCTAACCTAGCGGGGATCTCCAACGACAATCTGTCCCTAGGACGAGTGCCAGGCAATTATCACTAGGCTAGCGGCGATCTCACTAGGGAGCATCTCCGGCGACAATCCGCCCCGGGAAGGATGCCCGTCTGTGGTCCCAAGGCTAGCGTCGATCTCCGGCGACAATCTGCCCGTAGAATGGCGTGCTCGGCAAATTGTCCCTAGGCTTGTGACGATCTCTAGCGACAATCATCCCTAAGTTTGATGCCTAGGAGTACCTCCGGCAATGAAGGGGTGTCCGACTGTAGTCCAAAGGATAGCTCCGATCTCCGGCGACAAACTGTCCTAGAAAGAATGCCCGGCAATTGCCCTAGGCTATCGACGATCTGCAGCGACAATCCACCCGAAGAACCGCCAGCATGGGACCTTATCTGGGTGTTTAGCAACCTGCCATGGGGTACCATGTCAAATCCGTCTCCCGTAAAATCGCTATTACATCACAAAACTAACCAGTAACTCGTTCCTAGTTGCTAGTTCAATGTGAATCCCGTTACTAGTTCCTAGTTCCTAGTTCAGACTGAGAATAATTACCATCAGTATACTTTAGGTCTAGTGGAGTATATAACCAGAAACCCCTTGGTATGCGCCAGTCGACCTAATTCAAATAGAGGCCAGCATGGGACATTATCTTAGTCTTTAGCAAAATAAGTCAAGTTGTCCTCATTCGAACAGGACGAGTTTTGTCGCTATGCCCGGCGATCGCCCCCGGACGACCTGCGGGTACTCCAGCGAGGGTCGAGCAGGACAAGTTTATTAATGCCGGCAAATTGTCCGTAGGCTAGCGTGGATCTCCAGTGACAATCTGTCCCTAGGACAGTGCCCGGCCTACCTATTCAGCGGGGATAGAGCGCTATAGAAGCGCTATTATTATTATTATTATTATTATTATAAATCAATCTCTCGTAAAATCGATATTAGATCAGTCAGCTTACCGAGAGAACCATTGCACTGAAGCTGCTCTTTACACACCACAAAATCTCTACTTAGTCACACGGATGAAGGCAAAGTAACGGTATTGTCTCTATTAGACCTATCAGCAGCATTTGACACAGTTGATGAGCAAATACTTCTTGAAAGACTTCAGACTACTTTTGGAATCACAGGGAATGCCCTCGAGAATGTGGTTTTCGTCATATCTCACTGAAAGATATCAAACTAATCAGCACAGGTGGCTTGCTCTCTTGCCCTCAGAAACTCCAACTTGGTGTCCCACAAGGCTCTGTTCTTGGCCCTGTACTCTTTCCATTGTACACTCAAACCCTCTCGCCAATAATTATCCAACATGGTTGTGACCATCAAAAATATGCTGATGGTACCCAAATTTCTGAAATCTTGAATGCCTGACAATTTTGACGAATCACCGGAAGCTGTTGAAAATTGCTCCAAATCTGTTAAACAATGGATTATTTGAAATAGACTGAAATTAAATGATGACAAGATAGACGTCACGTTGATAGGCACACACCCAAAAGTCACCCCACTCCTTAACTATCACTTGGCAGTTGGTAATTCAATCACCCCTTTAAAGAATGTGTTGGGAACCAAGGGGTTCTTAGTGACTCCTGCTTAACAATGAATGAGAAAGTTGGTCACATCTATCGCTCTTCGTATCTCGAGCTAAGTAGAATAAATGCCGATCGCCATCTTTTGACAGAAAAGACAACTGCACAACTGCACAACTTGTCTGTCGTTTTGTTTTATCAAAACTTGATTACTCTAACTCTTTGTTAGCTGGCTTGACATTGAAGCAGCTCAGCCGATTTTTAAAAACTCAAAACCACGCTGCGAAACTAATATTCCGTAAGGCCCATGTAACACCTTTGCTGAAAAAGTTCCACTGGCTCCCAGTCAAAGCTAGAATCGATTATAAAATCGCCCTTTTAGTATTTAAATACTTCAATAACCCCCCCCCCCCCCCCCCCCCACAGCCTCCCTCTCTACACACATCAATTTATAACCTGCATCAAAATGAACTTAAAAATACTGGGGACAACGGGCCTTCTGTTTTCAGGCACCTAAAATCTGGAACAGTCTGCTGTTCCATATTCGACAATGTCCATCTGTTCAGGATTTTAAAAAGTGTCTAAAAACATTCCTATTTACAGACTTGTAGACTCATTAGGCACCTAAAAACGAAACCTTCAGTCTGTGAGCTCTTAACTTATGTTCTGAAGCGCTGTGAGCCTACCTATTCAGCGGGGACAGAGCGCTATAGAAGTGCTGCTATTATTATTATTATTATTATTATTATTATTATTATTATTATTATTATTATTATTATTATTATTATTATTTTTATTATTATTATTATAAATCCGTCTCTCGTAAAATCGATATTAGATTACAAATCCAACTAGTAACTCGTTCCTAGTTCAATGTGAATCCCGTTCCTAGTTCCTAGTTCCTAGTTCAGACCAAGAAGAATAATTACCCATGAATATACTTTAGGTACAGTGGAGTATATAACCAGAAACCCCTTTGTATGCCTCAGTCGACCTGATTCAAATTTTCAGCCAGTGCGAAACCTTATCTGAGTCTTTATCAAGCAGTCTTGAAAGTTGTCCTCATTCGAACAGAACGTTTTGTCGCTATGCCCGGTGGTCTCCCCCGCACCCGGCAAATTATCTCTAAGCTAGCGGGATCTGCAGCGACAATCTGTCCCCAGGACGAGTGGCAGGCCTATATATCTGTTCAGCGGGGCTAGAGCACTATAGAAGTGCTATTATTATTATTATTATTATTATTATTATTATTATTATTATTATTATTATTATTATTATTATAAATCAGTCTCTCGTAAAATCGATATTAGATCACAAAACCAACCAGTAACCAGTTCCTCGTTGCTAGTTCAATGTGAATCCTGTTACTAGTTCCTAGTTCCCAGTTCAGACTAAGAATATTTGCCATCAATATACTTTAGGTGTAGTGGAATATATAACCAGAAACCCCTTGGAATGCGCCAGTCGACCTAATTCAAACAGAGGTCAGCATGGGACATTATCTCAGTCTTTAGCGAAATAAGTCAAGTTGTCCTCATTCGAACAGGACGAGTTTTGTCGTTATACCCGGCGATCCTCCCCCCCCCCCCCCCCCCCCGGACGACTTGTGGGTTCTCCGGCGAGAACAGGAAAAGTTTTTTAATGCCTGGCAAATTGTCCGTAGGCTATAGCGTGGATCCCCGGTGACAATCTGTCCCTACGACGAGTGCCAGACCTACCTATTCAGCGAGGATACAGCGTTATAGAAGCGCTATTATTATTATTATTATTATTATTATTATTATTATTATTATTATTATTATTATTATAAACCAGTCTCTCGTAAAATCGATATTAGATTACAAAACCAACCAGTAACTCGCTCCTAGTTCCTAGTTCAATGTGAAACTAGTTCCTAGTTCAGACTTAGGGTAATTATCATCAATATACTTCAGGTCTAGTGGAGTATATAACCAGAAACCCCTTGGTATGCGCCAGTCGACCTAATTCAAACAGAGGCAGCATGGGACATTATCTTAGTCTTTAGCAAAATAAGCTAAGTTGCCCCCATTCGAACAGGGCGAGTTTTGGCGCTATGCCCGGCGATCGCCTGCGGACGACCTGCGGGTTCTCCAGCGAGAGTCGAGCAGGACAAGTTTTTTTAATGCCCGGCAAATTGTCCCTAGGCTAGCGTGGATCTCCAGTGAAATCTGTCCCTAGGACGAGCGCCAGGCCTACATATTCAGTGGGGATAGAACGCTATAGAAGTGCTATTATTATTATTATTATTATTATTATTATTATTATTATTATTATTATTATTATTATTATTATAAATCAGCCTCTCGTAAAATCGATATTAGATCAGTCAGCTTGCCGAGAGAACCATTGCACTGAAGCTGCACTTTTACACACCACAAAATCTCTACTTAGTCACACGGATGAAGGCAAAGTAACGGTATTGTTTCTATTAGACCTATCAGCAGCATTTGACACAATTGATGAGCAAATACTTCTTGAAAGACTTCGGATTACTTTTGGAACCACAGGGAATGCCCTCCTGTGGTTTTCATCATATCTGACTGGAGGAAGATATCAAACTGTCAGCACAGGTGGCTTGCTCTCTT